>CM075652.1:50002500-50332500 GCA_037953625.1 Crotalaria pallida
CTTATTACTTTTCTTATAAAGTAAAATGATATACATGGAGTGTTACATTAGGTACACCAAGGAGACAGGCACACATGAAAGTCAAGGCCGAGAAAGGTATACTCATGCTGGAGAGTATATTGTCTAGGGTGACCTTATGGTCCCATCTATAGTGCAACCATTCTTAGGTTCTGTAAAGTAATGTATTAATTTTATAAAGAATTGTAATTGTAATAGTGATTTTATTTTGTTTAAGCATATTTGCATATTGGAAGAATTATATGTATATCCTTTATTTTTGTTAAGTTTTAAAGTATTTCATAGTATTGTAAATTTTGAACTGAAAGTTATATTTTACTTGATTTTGAAAACTGTTTTGGTCTGACAGGTTTATTTTCTATTGGGGAAAGTCCGATTTTTAGAGGAAACTCTGTCAAAATTTTTGTAAACCCCGAACGTTTCGATAAATAAATATTAAGTTAAAGTAATTTATTAAAGTATAAAAAGTAGGATGTTACACTAGGTTTGTAATAAAACTAAGTAAGAGCCTGAGAGGAAATCTTGATAAAATGATAATAGAATAAATTGGGATTTGTTAGGGCTAAGGAAAAAGCTAAGTAACAAGTTGAAAACACCTAGGAAACATGTCCAAATAATAAGTGAAAGAAGAGGGATCAAATGGGATAGATGGATAGTTAAGAACTTGACTAAATAAAATAGGATAGAACCTTAGGGTAGTTGGAAGCAGACACTAGATGAATAGTATAGAATTAGTAAGTTAGTTAATAGTCTTATTTTTGGGGTCGATGAGTCAATTGAGGTTAGAAAAAGGGATTTAAGCTTATGAGAATCAATTAAGGTTAGAATAAGGGACTTAAGTTTATTGGAATTAGTCGAGACTAGTTAAAGTGACTTAAACATGAGGGAAATTAATAGAGATGAGAATTAATTGAGGATTAGTTAAAAAGGTCTTAAGCATAAATGAATTAACTGAGGTAGATTGGATGGAGTTAAGATTGATGGAGATTTGAGGAAAGAATTAAGCATGAATCGGGTTCTAGCCAATAAATAGGAAGATGTAAGGGAATTTAGGGGATCAGTAATAAAGAAATGGATGTTGGATAAATTAGATAGCAAGTTAGAAAACAATAAGAGTAACAGAGTGGATTGTTAATGATGGAAATGAAAGTGGACTAAAGATAGTCAATAAAGGAAGAGCAAATAAGAATTAAAAGGTGAGAAAAGAGTAAGTAAGTAATGAAATAGAAATATGAATAAAACGTGAGAGAAGAACAAGATAAATCGCAGGTTGGTCATAAGACCCTGGGAATAGGAACACATCTCGGTTGGTCATAAGACCTTGGGAATAGGAACACATCGCAGGTTGGTCATAAGACCCTGTGAATAGGAACACATCTCAGGTTGGTCATAAGACCTTGGGAATAGGAACACATCGCAGTTTGGTCATAAGACCCTGTGGATAAGAAAATAGGACACAGGTTGGTCATAAGACCCTGTGGATAATAAAATAGGACAATGGTTGGTCATAAGACCCTGTGGATAGGAAATTGGCACATGTTGATCATAAGACCCTGTGCATAAGAAAATAGGACACGGGATGGTCATTACGACCCTGTGGATAGGAAGTTAGCACAGGAAGGTCATAGCGAACCTGTGTATAACTAATAAGATAAGAATAAGGAAAAGAATTGTAGGAATAAAATGGAATGAAAGGAGAATGAAATAATGAAAATATGAATAAGAATGAAAATGAAAATGAACTGATTAGGAATAATCGTGTAACTATTTGTGTATGTTATGATGTGACTTATTTGTGATGAATGTGTTTGACTTGGTTTATTGCTATGCCTTTTTAGAAACTATTTCTTAAGTTTTGTGTAATGCTACCCTTCTTGCTGTTTTTATACAGGTACAGAGGCGAAGCTTACACTATCGCAGACCGAGCAGGAATACACTCCACGGAGTGGAGTGTAAATTAGTCACAAGGGGAATACAATTAATTTGGGTAATTAGCTTAGTTTAAATTTTGAAGCCCGCAACTTGTATTATTTTTGTAACAGGGCATTAGTGTTAGGCTGGCTGTAATTTAATATAAGGTTACGTATTTTAAAATATTCTGGACTGAACAAGTATTAAAGAAGAATTTTTTGGAAAGTTCGAAAAACAGAGAAAACTCTGTCGAATTTTAAATGAAATTTTCAAGTACTTAATAATCTTAATCTAATTATATGGTAATAATTGTGAGGGTGTCACACACTTCATGTTATGATGCATGATTGGTTAGGATTATTGGAAAAGAAGTCAATAGTCGGCGTTCTTTCGGTTTTTCATAGTAAAACGTGGTGCTTGATACTTACTTAACTGGTTATTAGAATCGACTAACCGGTTAAATTAGTATGGAAGCACTACTCAATTGATTCGTGATATTATCTGAAATCGACTCCATTTACAATAATCTTAACCAGAACCCCACAAGTATGTACAACAAGCAACAAACGACAATAAGCAATGATCAACGAATAACAATAAGCGACAATAAACGACAAACCTAAAGTAACAACAAATAACAATAAACAACAACACAATCATAAGCAACAATTAATGAATCATAGATAAGCCAGTCAACATACTCAGGTATGTCTCAGTGTATAATAATAGAAATCAACTCCCTATGGTTCTTCACTTCCTACTTTTATAGCATATAAACATGGGTTTTAACATAAACACTTCAATAATTACAAAATCAACCACTAATACATTAATTGGCCCTAACCCAACTCAAACCAAGTGACAAATCACTACCCACACTCCAATTTAACTATTATTCCCAAATCCTATTATAAACCCTAACTATCCCTAACTCAAAGTGTAGAGAAGGTCTCCCCCTTACCTTAGAGGAAGAGGAGGTTTGATTGAAGCTCCATAGACCTTGAATCTATCCTTGGTTTCCTTGGATTTCAACTCCCTTGAGATATCTCCACTTGGTTCTAGGGTTTGAGGAGAGAGAAAGTTTGAAGAAGAGAGAGAGAGCCATGGGGAAGAGAGGGAGAGAGCTTGAAGAAGAATGAGGAAGTGTTTTTATGTGGGATTTAGCTAAAATCTTGCTTTGGGTTCGTGGGGGAAGGATTGGAGATGAGGTTTGGGTGTTTGGGGGTGTTGGGGGTGAGGGAAAATGAGTGTGATGTGTGTGTGTTGGTTTGGTGCGGCAGGTGGGCTTTTAAAGCCACTAGGCGCGCGCCTGGGCACACCACACGCACCAGTCCTGGAGCTGGAAAATCCGCACGCGGGCCTGAGCATCGGTTCTATGCGCCTGAGCGCACCCATCAGGTATGTGCCCGCGTTTGATCGCGCCTGGGTGCCAGACTTGCTGGCTGGGCGCACCGAAACGCCGCGATACACCGATTTTCGCACTTTTAACCCAATCTAAGGACTCTTAACCCCTCCTAACACTAAATCAAACACACACATAATTTAAAACACATTCCAAACATCAAAATCACATTTCCATAACATCAAACACAAGATCATTAAAACACGAAAGTTGTACATTACTAAAAGCAAAACCCTAGACTTTACCCTTTTCTAACACTCATTCTGATGCATACGACTTAAGAGAACTCTCTAACCTCAATAATCTAAGGCTATTAACACTCGAGGCACAACTATGCAATCGGATAACATCTGATGCCTTACGAAACCTACACTTTCCAGAACTCCATTGAAATACGATTTCACAGGAATCCACCGCGTACTAACACTAAAGACCAATTCCTGCACTCAAAACCTACCCTTATAATCTCTAACAAATACTCAACCAAGATTGCAACACTAGGGACTCACTCGAACCCTTGAAACTCCGGCACTCAAACACATACAACAAATTCCTACCCGTGCAAACACGAGAACCGTATATGCATCAAGTACATTCAAAACCAACTCATATATAAAATCCACACAAATTAATAATATAAAAAATATGATAATTAAGTTAAGAAAATCAGGATGTTACATGCTGCCTTTAAATTATATTTCATTTTACATAGAAATACAACTTGAAGCTTGAATAGAAATTTGGAAGCTTTGCTTTTTGTTGGTTTTGTGCTCGAATCTACTTGATCTTAGCAAGATAATGATTCTCTTATGTGACGATCAAAGGACTTATCAACCAAATCTTAGGTTGTAGCATCCAAACCCATGTCGTGTTCTTATTCACAAGTTCACACACACAATCTATACATTTATCTCCAAGAATTGTATTATGTGTTTATATTGATTCAAGAGTTGGCCTCCATTGTTGTAAGCTTGAGACCTTGAGTCAGGAGGAACAGAGTGGGCGTGAGGAAGAAGAAGGCTTGGTTGCCCGTCAACCTTTTAGCATCACATGTGTGAAATAAATCATAAAATCCCTCATAAACACATTCAAATTGTTTTTAAAACAATTTTTGCTGTAAAACTCAACTTCAGACTTTTCATATTTTCCACCGCAGCAATTAAGACTCATCAGGCTTTTGCATTAGCATTACATCATCATGTACTTTTAAACTCAATTTCATTTTAATATTGTTTTTGAAATATAATTTCAATAATGTTAATTACCTATTATTTCTACAAATAATCTCAAATATTTATTTATCACATCAAAATTTATAAATTTCTAAAAACCATAATTGCATTCAAACAATATTTAAAAATCAAAATATTCAATTGTGTTTAAAAATGTGCCATAACCATTTTTATAAGAAAAAAATGAATTGCTACAATAATTTCAACAACTCTGTTTTTTACATATCCATTTTTTCATTACTTTTTTTTTATATATCCACTTATTCAAATATATTTAATTAAATATATAGTCAAATATATTTAATAAATCCATTTTTTTCATAATAAAACAATATATTTTAGAATAAAATACAAAAATATATATTTAAAAATATTACTCCCTCCGGTCCTTATTATAAGTCTCATTGACTAATTTTCACACCCTTTAAGAAACTTAGTTAATATTGTTAGTGGTATTAGAAATATAAATATTTGGTATACTTTTCCAAAAATACCCTTATGATTATTATTGGGAATCTATAAAGTGTTGAGTAAATATAGGTGTTTGTGGAAAAGAAGTAATTAATGTCATTGGAAGTTGGAGATGAGGCTTATATTAAGGACCAAAGAAAAGTATTCAAAGGGGACTTATATATAGGACCGGATGGAGTATTATTTATTATTTATTAAGAATACTATTATTTATTATTTCATTATTTATTATTAAGATGACGTAAAAGAAAATGACAAAAATGACAAAAAAAAAACGGGTTGCAGAAAGTTTAAGTGGAGTTTCTTATCTTACAACAAAATACTGCATAGCAGATTTTGAAAACTCAATTTAAGATTGTCCACCAAATTTTAGAGAGAATAAGAAGAAAGACAATCGTGAGAGAATTTGATAAAAAATATGATGTTAAGAACTCGTCAACGTACTCTCTTAAGAGTGTGCTCCCTAAATTCCATATTCGTTCATACTTCACAACCCTCTTAGGGTGTGTTTGTTTTCGCGGTTGGCTTCCGCATTTGCCCAGAAGCTCCACTTTGGAGCTGTGCAGAAATGCACGTTTTCCCACGACAAACGCAGTACCAAACGGGTACTTAATCATACCAAATCTTGTCCAAGTTCATAACGAACAAACATCCCATTCCTACTCAAGCCATAACCGAATCCAACACATAATTTTTACCTTGTATGCTTTGTTCATAAACAGCGACCCTTCCAAATCCAAGACAGATTCCAATTTTCACACTTCAAGATTGAAATTTGATTTATTATAGGAAGAATTTCTTGTCAAGAATTGATTTTTATTCAAGCAATCAAGGAGGTTTCTATCAGCGAAGAAGTGAAAGACACGATTGAAGGCATTGATCGCTGAAGTGTTCACCCAAAATTGATAAGACTACTCAACCATGTATAGCATGTTTGGTTACCAACAAAAGCAACCGTTACCGTTAACAGCGTTGGCATTCCACAATTGGTTCTAGACTAACTAACAGCAGCACCAAACCTACATATAGTTGTGCAAAGAAGTGAAAGATACAATAGAAGGCATTGATGACTGAAGTGCGCACCCATAATTGAGATGACTACTCAACGATGGAGAGACGAAATTAACTGCATATTTAAGTGCACCATCTTTCTCTGGAGCCTCCTTCCCTCACTGGATATATAGTTGCTGCAGATGGGATCCTTTTAATGTGAATGCGTTCTCTTCTCATTTTCCCAGCTGTAATTTCGTTCATTTCCAAGGATCATTATCCGTTCTCCACCTGTAAATATGTCCAAGTGAACAAGTATAGTTTCCGATTCAAAGTATATATAATGATTCCGATGGTAAAAATACGAGTGAAGTATCAACTTTGTCGGTAATGTTTTTTTGTAACACCCCAATTTGGACTTAGAATTTTCACTAAAAATTTGCGTCATTTTTTTTTATAACATTATCAAAAACAATTCAGTTTAATTCTTTTACAAAAAGGTTTTTATATATACAATTTGATTCATTTGGTTTACAAAAATGTTTTGGTACTTGCGTCATAAAATTCTATTTCCAAAAAGAGATGTTATCATCCAACACATTTCCAAAAACTCATTTTCTCAATGTCATATGTAGTCGATGGTTAACTCGCGGAAAAATAGTTTAATTACTTTATGAACATAATATATAACAAAAGAAACTTCTTTTATTTCATTTTAAATAATCATTTATTACAACAGGGGTTACATTCGGGGTAGAGTAATTCATGTCCTATCCATCTGAAGATGGAATACAAAACAAGAACTTAGACTACTAATCTTCATTGCTATCCTTCATCACAAGTATCTGAAAGATTTCTCGGCTTGCCGCTTTTGCATCATCCTCATAAATATACTTCATCTCACGATCATCTTCCAACTTAAGCAACCATCACTTGAAATGCTACATGATCTGACATCTGTGAACATTGTCCCCAATGTCCACAGGGAAAGGAAAGAAGAGAGAGAGAGTCAACGATCCGGACGGAATGTTCGTCGACGGCATGGTCTTAATCCAAGGAATCACATTAGAACTCACACACATACAACTTTAACAAAGCATAAGCTTTACATTATAACATTATCTCATTAGCATCTCATAGTTATCATGGATTCACCATAATCATAACATTACCACGTTATCCTTATCATATCATCAAAATTTAATCTCATTATTCAAGTGTTCCATACTCATAACTTTCCACTAAGTCTTTTCACAACCATCAATGATTTAGGGAGGGAAATCATTGAGGTAAGGGTAGATTAGCACACACGATACATCTCCTCCTTCAATATCCAACCACAACCTAAGTCGGAAAGCAGATGGGATGCACAGGAATCCTAACCATGCTGACATCGAAGCCAAAGGGTACGTACCAGCTGAAACCACGCAAGTTGGCCAGCAAAACAAAATACAGTACCAATTCATAATTTCTCATTTCACAAAACAATGGCTTCTAGTCCCATTTGGATTCCCTCTACACCATCTAAGATTTGCTCAAGGGGGCGACAGCTCTATCTCTAGTTGATCGTGCTGTTCTTTGCTACGACATTGCCTACAACCGAAAGACAAGTCCTTGTAGTCTTGTCTCGCCTAGAGAAGCGCTCTTAGACTTCTTGCCAAGTCACCGTCATTGCCCTCCCCTATCACAATCACCACTTGAAGAGACACCTACCTCCAAGTATATGGTATCTTTCCTCTCCACTACTTCACTCTCAACGTAGTTAGAAAGGATTTTAAGCTTAAAGTCTTTTAAGTCTTAGTTAACCTACGTTGGTCGACCCATTCTAAGCCGCGCTTCTAACGGGTCTCGACCTCTAAGGGTAACAGCAAACACCTCCCTATAGTACAGTGGATTCCACAAGACATGAAACCACGGCAAAGTCATTCACGTGGCCAATCACTTAAGGGGATATAACAAAGTCATTGTGCCGCTTGCACCATCGTACACTAATAATGATCCTCAAATTTCCACAAGATACAAATAATCATTTCTCATAATTTCTCATAATAATACTTCCAAATATTCCAAGTCCTTTTCATAGGAACAACAATGATACATTGAGCATCCTTTCATAGGATAAATCATTATCTCCAAAAATAATCCCAACATATTTGTTATCTCATCACTTATCATTTTATCATTTCCAAAATCATTAAGGCAATATTCCATATACAACTTCAGGATATAGAACATGATATAACAATTATTAACAGACATTCCATCAATATTGAGGAATCGTATTTTTCGTAAGGACGGCGGAACACACACATTTGCCGTCTTACTACTCAACCTATAGATTCCTAGTTCCGACCTTTGAGATGATATGGAACGCCCTAATGCTACCTCAATGCCATTATGTCTTAGGAAGGTTGCTCTCTCACCTGAGCTCCACGCTTACTCTGATTCAATCTTCGTGTTCACAGTTCCAACAGCTCGTTCACTTTTAATTCCCTTTATTTCTTAAACGATGAACGACATACAATCAATACCAAGCAAGTACCTTATACTATCTATTCACTAATGTAAGGACTAAACCCAAAGTACCAAAGTACCTTAAAACAGAAATCCCTTTTTAAAACAGAAACCCTTTTTAAGGCATTAGATAACTTAAAACAATTCCTTCTTTAAAATCAAGAAATTCTTTTTACAAAGCATAATATACAACTCACTCCAATACTTGAAAACCTTTAAGAATACATTTTTATTTTCATAAAAACCACACTATATTGCTTATATAACGACTACCACCTTCACACACTTATACACAAAATCAAACACTCGAACACATATTTACATTTTGATTAACATAGAAAACTTTAAAAGATAACTCAATATTATAAAATCATACATGAATTTATTTAATTCCTATAGTTACACATAGATCATTTAAGGAATAAAGAAGCACCTTATCAGTCAGACATCTATATTTATTCATCTAAAATACTATGGCCTAACTAACAACACTTAACCATATAGTTTCACCTTAATATACAAACCATCTCACAAAATCAAACAACATGACACATACACACATACATTTAGTAAACTAAAAATCATTTTTGGAATTACTTAAATCAAATTTGTACAGCACTTACATATAAACTTTAATTTCCGTTTTCTTTTAAACTATACCTCTAAAATTTAATCTACTTTTTCCTATATACCACATACGAGTTATATTATCTACTTAACATTTAAGTAGCATATAATCATATTCAAAACAATTCTGGACAACAAAGTAAGGTAGAGTTGCATCAATTCAAAATTACCCGAAAAAAGCGTCTTTTTCCATTTATTACAAAAGGATACATACTCCAAGGTCTAAAAATAAAGTTAGACTAAATAAAATAATATTTTTACCTTATAAAATAAATCTGGACAACAACTTAATTCTATTTAATAAAAACATATACTTTCAAGCTATGCATATATATGCCATTAAGCATCACAAAACATATAATTTGGGAACCATGGTCCAAAATATTATTTTTCCAGAAAAATTATTTTTCAATTTTAATATATAAAACTCATAATTTATGTCAAGCATATACATCAATAAACACCATATATTCATCATACAATCACTTAGACTATTAGGAAAAATTAACAAAATCAATGTTTCCTCTAATATCAAATCCGGTCCTAATAAAACAATAATGAAAACAGTAATAACAATTTATAAACATATATAACATATTCTTATAATTTCATACTTTAGAACAATTACTCTAAACACCAAATCAATCAAAAATAAACACTTATAGGATAAAAACTAATCTTGGACAGCATATACACTATTTCTTATAAATCAGTTTTCTCCTAAACGGTTTATCAAAAACACATGACGCTTTTCCTAAATTCTTTTTACGAATTCTATTATATTAAAATAATTAAATCTAAGTCACATAAAATAATTTCACCTGCTGTTACAGCCACCACAATTGTTGCATTATCTTAAGAAAATAAAGCAAACAAACTTAAATAATTATATAAAAATTAAGCACTACTAACACACAAAAAAAATAATCATTTGGAGTCTTATAATAATTTTCCAGAATTAATTATTTTTCAGAATTAAAATAACTAAACACTTATATATACTAATAATCATCTATTCACATCAAATCATTATTAAATCAATTAGGAAAATTATCAAACTCTATATTTTCTCCTAAATAATTCGGCCACTGCTCAACAATTAGGAAAAATACTTTTAATTTTTTTGAAACACCTATACATCATAGTTACATAATATTATACCTTATGAAAAATAATACTTTTCAGCATTAAGAAAATTTCCAGATCTAAATACGTTTTTATCAGAATACATAATACACAGAGATAACCATTTATTCACATCAAATAATCAATTAAAAATAATCAAACATTTTTGTTTTTCTCTTCAATAAATTCGGCCAACATTATATACATAAAAGAGTACTTTTTTTTTCAAACACACATATATACTTTAGTCACATTATTTCATATACTCAAAATAATCAATTTGACACAAAGATAATCACTTTTTAAGAAAAATTACTTCTGTACAGTAACTAGTTTACAATTCATACTAACTACATAGTCAGACATTTACACAATCACAAGATAAAAATTACCTACTTACTCCTAAATTTACCAAACCAAATATTATAAACCATTTGTAACTTCAAATCAGAAATCAATTATACTTCACTGTTAACACCATAAAATCCAGAATCTCATTTGTTTTCATAAAACTAATTTCATATCACTATTACAACATCAGAGATCACAAAATCATCCAATAAGTCACATAACATAATAATAACAACTACCACCCTATATATATATCATGGCCAAACAATAAAACAAGGCAAAAGACTAAAATTTTTTTCTTTTTTTTTAATGCTACATTAGATCTTATAGTTTCAGTAACACAAAATTTTCAGAATCTTATTTAGTTTCCATTTTGAATCCAAACAAAAAGAATTAAAATACTTCAAATAGATACAAAATATAAATTCCTATATTGTAAGAACACAAAAATTTCAGAATATTCTTTTTACTTTTTATGATATATAATCCGGTCATCTCAAGGTTAAAGAAAATGGGAGATCATTCTCTTTAAACAACTTCTTTTTTTGTCTCTTTTCTTATCCTTATTTCATTTGACCACAAATCAAAATATTACCAACAAAAACATAGTTCATTCTAATAAAAATAAGAATTAGAAACTTTTAGTTCTTAATATCATAAAAAAAAATTAGAGATTCTAATAACAGTATAAGAAGAGATGAAATAAATTAAAATATAGACTTAGAGTTACCTCTCCTCCTAAAGCTAAAAGACTTCCTCAAGGTGAGAAAATTTTCCTCCTCTTCCTACCTTCAACTCGCCACCTTCCTCTCTCTTTTCTCTTGGAATAATTTTTTTTCTCAAAGTAACAACAAGTAGTGTGTGTGAAATGGTGAGAGGTGTGATGGCCTATTTATAGGTGAAGAGAAGGCAAATATTCCCCAAAAATCTGATCAGAAATTCATCCCCCCTCCTAGTCCATGGTGAGTCATCAACTTTACTTCTTCACTTGGAACTTCACAAGCATTAAATGGGACTTTTCTAAAAACTATAGCTTCTTAACTCAAGGTTTATTCCTCACAATTTTCAGAAATTCTCCTCTCTCCCTCCTAATATAATTTGGACGGTGCATATAAAAAAAATAAGAAGAAGATTCTCCATTGGTCCATTTTGAATTCACCACCAAATTGACCAATCACATTAAAGCTTTCATTTTTAATAATTCAGAAATAATGAGAAAAATACTAATAATTGGAATGTGCAACCAGTAGGGATTTAGATAAATATTTACATATATAAATAGAATTATTTTATAGCCCAATAATTTATTTTATACTCCAAAATAATTTTTCTAAGTTAAAAATACCAAAAATTCGTTTATCCCTACTGTACAGTATTTTTTCGTATATGTCAAAATAAAAATTTTCTTTTCACATATTCGGATACTACATTTCAATACGATCGTTTTCATATAAAGTTTATAATTTTTGGACTCACGGTTTGAAAGTTATGAATTTTTGAAGCTCTAAGATCATTTCCTTCAAAAATGCACTTCATAAGCTTTCAAATAATTTTATAATAAGGAAAATAAGAAAATATATTTTATTTGGATGGTAGTCCAATAAAAAACCTCAGAAATGTATTTTTGTTTTCAAAATAAATACACTTGAGTCAAAAGGTCATTTAATGCATTAAAATCACACCTTTACACTTAAAACTCCAAAATAAAAATCAAAGCTTTTCATTTTCATAATCTACGTTTCGATACGGTCGTTTTGACATATCATTTGTATTTTTTCGACGTACGGTTTAAAAGATATGAATTTCTGAAGATAGATCAGAACATTTAATTCTTCCAAAAGCATTTTATTTTCTAAGATTATTTAAATCAAATACTATACCTTAAAATATTTCATCTTAAGAATATAATTTAGAGAAAACATTGGTATGCATATAATATATATACTACGTGTGTGTGTATATATATATATATATCATACGATTTTAATTAAACCCAGGTATCACAATTTGTCAAAAGTCAAATTTAATATTTTAAATTCAAATATAAATTCTCAAATAAATTGGGTAAAATTGTGGGTCTCACATTTTTCATTTTATCAACTTAGTTCTTGAAAATGTGTAAATACTATCAATTTGCTTCCTCAAGATTATTAGAAGTATTAATTTGTTCCTTAAAATATGGAAATCTTGAGACTCCAAATTGCTAGGTTAAAAAAAATTGGGGATCCAAGTTGGCACGTTCGAAAATTTTGAGGGACCAAATTAGTATTTACACAATTTTAGGGACAAAGTTGGTATTTGCCTCTAAAAATATTTAACTTATACTCCCTCTGTTTCACATGCAATGTGTTTTGAGGTTATGCACGAATTTTAATAAACGGTTAAATAATATAAAAATTTGTTGTATTTCGACTATAATGCTCCTATACAATCATTATTGAAAAAGAGAGAAAAATAATTTGAAGTAAAAAAGGAAATATGATAAATAGGGATCAGTTGGGAAAAATAACAATAATTATGTATTAGGTTTTGCAAAAATAAATATATATATATAAACATGGGACAAAATCTTTATAAAACTACGTTATAAAGACTACATACGCGGAGAGAATATTTCCGGTGCCCTAAGCGAGCAGTTTACCGCTTCTTATGCTTGTTTTGTCATATTGTGCCGCTGTCATAACCTTCATCACATCAGAAGATCATGTATGAGATTCAACATTTTCTGATTCACTCGGGGAGTGTAAGAATTTTGAAGCCCTCATTTGCATTCAAAATAATTAGGTTGAAAACATAATATTTAATAACAATGTTTTGGAATGATTTATAGATTATACATCAATTACCATTCCTATATTCACTCCCACCTAACTTGCCAAGAGCCTTATGGTGCGGTAACAAAGTTGGTTGCAGCAAAACCCATATAATGGATCCCCTTACTGTCATATATAGGATGTGCTATCAACTCTTGATTCTTTAAAAAGAGAAATCACTGTATAACCAGATAACCTCCAAATTCATAAGCTAATAAAATCTCTCAATGGAGAGAATGAATTGCAATAATGAATTCAAATACATTTTCATTTCATATTTTCACAAAAAAAATAATAATAATAATAATCATAAGGGCAAAGATGAATACATTTTCTCTGTGGAGCAAATCTACAACAGAAGGGTGAAAAAACATCCCAAAAAATATTTAGAAGAAAAAGAAAAACTAAAAGACTGTATAACTAACAGTGTTACATGTTTGTCGTGTCTTCTTTCATCGTTAGTATCAAGAAACAGTTCCGCTTTCAAACCAACTCCATTAGGAGTGGATCCCCTTCTGCCATTATTCTGATAAGCTTTATAAAGTCTTGTTCACTTGACACCTTCCATGGATGAACAGCAGGGACTTTAGCCGAATAAAGAGTGGAGGAATTAGCCGGAGAATTTTGCTTGTAGATTGTTGTATCAAGAACAGAGTCAAAATTCTGTGGAGAATCCATAGAGACAAAGAACATAGGAATCGCAACCTTCTGATGAATCTCTAGATTGCCCACTAGGTTAACAAGCTCAACAAAATCACTAGTAAAGCGTCGAGGAACATAGAACACCTCAGAACTGCACAATATGAGGTTATTTTCATTGCCACTTGTTTCTTTGTAACTGACTTGATAGTTAGCTGGCATCATGTTAACAACCTTCTGTACCATGCTCGCTTGTTGTGATAACCAATCTGACTTGTCACCGCTGACCAATACAGAACTCCAAGACTCGGATACCTGGATCCCAGTGAATGTCACAGAGAGAGAGAGAGAGAGAGAGATGATTATTAAGAGTTAAAGCTATGCATTTCATCAAGGTGTGACATTGAAAAATAGCAAGAACAAAGGCCACTAGAATAATAGGATTGTATCTGAATACGCAGTCTGTTAAATTATTTTACACTAGGTGGTATCATTTACCATGTGTAAAAGGAATTTGAATATCATAACAACATGAGAATTCAAACTCGTTTATTTCATAAAATACCATATGACTGGATGATAGTGAAGAACAACTTCACTAAAAGTAGATTAAAACCAAACTCCTATAATTATTATTGTATAAACATTTTTGATGGAACTAATAAGCTTCTTATTATCATTTTTCTGGGGAAGAGGAAGGGATAATTATTTATGGCTTAATCATGTCACAAATTCCTGAAGTTTGGGGTACTTTTGCCAGATACCCCTATTCTTATTTTTTCAATTTCTGACTTCCCAAAGTCACTTTTGGGTTTGTCATATACCCCTATTACCAATTCTGGCCCATTTTGCTAACATGTAACATCGAAATCCTGGTCAGATGCAGGAGGTTAGGCACGTGGTGCCCCGTGGGCGAAGATCCTTTTTTTCTTTAAATTAAAAAACTAAAAAACTTAATATTTTTATATTTTTAGTTAAATAAAAAAAGAAAAAAAAAAAGGATTGAAGAGACCAGCCTCCTGTGACATCACGCGGCACCACATGACCAGCCTCCTGTGTCTGACCAGGATTCCGATGTTACATGTCAGCAAAATTGGCCAGAATTGATAGTAGGGGTATATGACAAACCCAAAAGTAACTTCGGGGAATCAAACATTGAAAAAATAAGAATAAAGGTATCTAGCAAAAGTACGACAAACTTTAGGGATTTATGACATAATTAAGCCATTATTTATCATGCAAAGTTCCAAACATAAGAGTCCCATACTTTGGGTGATAGGAAACAGTGTAACAAGAATACCTTATTCATGATCCACAGTTTAGTTTTGTCTGCCTGCAGTAAGTTCCAGTAATTAAGAATGGTATTATCTTGTAGGAACAAAAATCCTTCTGCACTGCTAAATTGATCAAATATTTTTGGCAGGTACCTGGAAACAAGCGATGGAAAAAATCAAAAGCATATCAAGTAGGAAAAAGATTAGAATCTGAACTATAGCAGTGGTTCTAAGACTACTAGTCAGGTCAGTGCACATCCCTTCCAAAAATAAATGCATTCCTGAGAAGATTATGCAATGAATTCACTAGATTCGCATTTCAGCAGATACACTGGAACTTCCAGAGTTCTTGAGTTGTTGAGGATCAGCATCAAAGTAGTAATTCAAGAAATTATTATTCTTTCATTGCCTCTCTACCTTCCCCCTTCCCCCTTCCCTTTAAGGACCTTGTCCAAATCAATATCCAATAGAATAAACCCATTTCACATTTGATGTAGACTCAACAATCAATCTCTTTTCCAAATCCTCTTATTAACCAATAAATTTTAACAATGAGTCATTAATTTTATATGGGTTTTGCTGTTCATTGCCCCAAGGGCAATATATAAGCAACTAAAAATATGAAAGTTAATCTTGGAAAACTAAAGGAATTAACTCTTAAGTATTAGATACATCATTTTCTACGTTAACTTTAAGTTGCTTATACATTGCCCTTGGGGCAATGAATAGCAAAATCCATTTTATATTACCATTCAAAAATATTTAGTTGCAAGTAACTCATGCTAAATAACATCTCATACACTAAAATTAACAGACTAAGTACTGTAAGTGACTATGTGGTATCCTTTTTCCAAGCATAATTCACATTTCACAACAGCTTAGCACAAAAGCAACTTATGCGGATATTACTTGAGATGGCATTATTTTATTCTTCAATGAACTTCAATTTTTTATTTCCCGTAAAAAAGTTGACCTAAGTGAAACCTTATTTCTCCTTACAATGGTAAAATGGAACAGTAACATGGAATTGCAAAAAGCCAATATTCAGTTTTGGAATAACTTAAGATAAAATTACAACAACCATTCATCAACAGCTTAGTCATAAAATAACAAAGGTAGAAGAAAATGCAAAATATAATCATACTTACTTGTATGCTTTGTCCAAATGGCCCTCCTGTACAACAAGGTCCGTGTCCTTCTTTTCTGACAAAATAACTACAGTTCTGAATATTCTCCCATAAAGCAACCTCCATTCAAGGGCTGTATGCTCCACAGGCCCACTGCAATGCAAGATAAGCACAACATTCCCAAATGTTTTCCTCCACCGAATTAAATTCGCAATCTCATAATTCACTGTTCCTGTTTCTTCAACCCCAAGATGAACAGATGGCAACTTCTGTGGGATAAACTCCCTCCGATCAGCATGACCAATATTTGCTCTTGGACGTCCGAGTTCCAATGACATTAACCTTGGCTGCCGATAGCCAACAGCGAGCAAGTCTTGTAGCCAAGCAGCAGTAAGTTTCACATCCTTCGCAGTCCAAAATCCCTCCTCTGCCATTGCATAGCTTAACT
This sequence comes from Crotalaria pallida, assembly GCA_037953625.1. NCBI lineage: Eukaryota > Viridiplantae > Streptophyta > Magnoliopsida > Fabales > Fabaceae > Crotalaria > Crotalaria pallida. Next base: position 50,019,443 of record CM075652.1, read on the forward strand.
CCAAAATCTTTTCAAATAAACTATGCTTGGTTGATCTCCACTTAACCAAATACTTAACCAAACGACCGACATTCACATGAAGATCTTTCTCTTCTGAAAATGGATAGGCCTCAACCCTGTCATATCTATGGACAGTAGGGGGATAAACTACGACAGAACCACCAACTTCCCAAAGAAGCCGCTGTCCCCAGTAACCTCTCAACACATCAGACGCCATCGTGCTAACAGACACCGGAAGCATCAAAGCCCAAAACGCGGGAGAATGGTACATTGTATTAAAAGAATTAATGGGTGCCATCATACCCTGTGGCAACGCTACTTTCGGGGCATGCTCATCGAACCGAATATCGAACGCTTCCAAACCCGATTTGCGAGTAAAATAAAACACCGAATCAACATCGGGAAGCCCATTCGATAACCCCTGCTGTATAAACTGCTTCCCACCAAACACCTCAGTGTAAAACTCTTCATGCCCGATTTCACCTACATTCTCTAACGGCAACCCTCTAGGCCAAACAGATCGCTGCCCGAAATGAATATACGGATTCACAATGGTCCGGTTGAGATTGTCATGGCTATACTGCAACACAACCTCTTGCCTAGCACCCTCCCCAGTCAATTCCACATCAAAATGCTTACCCAAATCCCCATCAATCACATCCCCTCTATCATCAAAATCGAAGATCTTCGTAGCACCGTGCTGAATTGCAAACAAATACCCAACAGTTTTCCTAACATACGAATCATAAGGAAGGTAATCAACAACCCTAAACCCCAAATTAGCCTGTTGCTCCAAAGACAAGAAAATCGCACCTTTCAACTCCCAATCCGACGGAGTGCGCGAATTACCGATCGCCAGCACCTGCCAGCCCTTGATCCTCACCAGATTCCGCAGCGAATCGGACGGGTAACTCGACACCGAAACCACGATCCATTGCTCCGATCGGAAGCTGGCGAACTTAGAGGTCTTGTCAGATATGGGGGTGATGGAGTTCCAATTGATTTTGGGGAAGGCGATCTTCTCAAGCTCCATGGCTTGGTTCTCGAAGCAGAGGAGGGCGGCAGTGTCGCCGGCGTTGCGGAGGAAGAAGAGGGCGGCGACGGTGGCGACGAGGAGCAGGAAAGCGAGGATCTTGAAGAGATTGTCGGATGCCCATGCGGAGAAATCGAAGTTCTCGGTCTCCGCGAAGCGGTTAGTGGGGAGATTGGTGGTTCTCAAATGGGGTTTTGTTGTTTTTGTAGATTTGGGAGTTGAACGTTCTTGGACCAACATTTGAGTTTAAGTGTTGAAATTGAAACCCAAAATGGGAAGAATGAAGAAAAGCAGTGTGTTTTTCTTTTAAGCTTGACTTGAGCTTAGTCAATTAACACTGTCTTCTTCTTCTTCTTCTTCTTCCTCTGGCAGCATGAAGCAGAAACTGAAACTGAAACTGTTTCAGGTTTTTTGGTTTTTTTCCCCTCTTTCTGGCAACTAGAATGGAGTGTAAGGTGAGTTGTTGTTGTCTTAAGTTGGGGTTGCTTACAGGTATATCATTGGGTGTGTCGGTTCCTTATGCTTGAATGCAACTGCAACTAATTCGGTGTGGTGGAATCTTCATCTTTTTTGAGGACTTTCTGTTTTTAACCCCCCATTTGGTTTCTTTGCACGCATTTACCCTTATTTATCGACTTAAACAAGGCAGAAGGATACCTCCGAGTTACACTAAGCGGAAAGAGAATATATCAATTCCCACCTTATGAAAGTCATAATACATTCCGCTTCTGAAAATGCGGTAATAAAATTTAGAGTTCCGCCTTTTCAGAGGCGGAAATATTAATAAAATGTGATAATAACAAAAATGTCCCTCCATTCATACTTGTACATAAACAAAAGCAAACGAATGCATAGTCTTCTTTCTTCCTTCATTCTTAAGCAGAGAAGCTGTAAAAAGAAAGGGAAAAAAGAAAAAAAAAATTTGCACAGCTCTTTGAAAAAAAAGAAATCAAATGAAGCAACTTGAAGCAAAACATTGAAGCAACATTGAGCACTCTTTGATCAAGAATATTCTTGACTTAAGGTATTTGAAAACCCCTTTATTTTGGTTTGAATAATTTTATTTGAAAGAGGTTATATTATAGTTATGTTTAGGTTATAGTTGCACTGAATATACCTCTCTGTGAGTATTTTTTGGCTTGTGAATGGTGGCACTCCATTAATGGAGCAGTAATGGTTGTCATTAATGCTACCGACAACCCAGAGTCGGTATTATTTCCGCCAACCCAGAGTCGGTATTATTGTCACCAACCCAGAGTCGGTATTCTTTCCGACTTGTGTCAAGCGGTAACGGAATCAGATTCACATTTCTGCATGAATTATCAATAACGTAAATTAACCTTGCATGCAGATACAATGGTGATAGATGTCGAAGACCCTCTTCATGAAAAGGTTCCGAAGACAGAGTTTCCCGATTATAGCACTTCGTTTTCCACGAACGATGTATTTAAGAATCGAGATGAGCTTGTTGATTGGGTTCGCGGAGTCGGCTATAGATTGGGGTATGTCCTCAAAGTATTGAAATTTGATTTAGGACTCGGCAAAAGTAAGCGGCAAAGGATTGTATTTGCTTGCGAGCAAAGTGGTGTTTACAAGCGTACCAAGGCAGTCCTTAAATATGAGACTGGAGCAAGAAAATTAATTGGTCATTCAGATTGTATGCAAAGCGGAGTCGTTCTGATGATAGGTCGGCATTAAAGGTAAAATGTTGTTTCCATAACCATAAGGGGTATGGGTCATTGAATGGTCATCCGCTTCCTGGAAGGCTAACTACAGAACAACATGATCTTGTGGTTGACTTGACGAAGAGTGGTGTGAGATCGAAGAAGATGATGACAATTTTGCAAGAACGATTCCCAGGGAACGTGTCAACGATGAAGCAAATATACAATGTTCGTGGTCGATACAAAAAAGATGTGAGACACCCGCGTACGCAGATGCAACATTTGTTGCTATGTTTGGCGAGGGAAGGATACGAGTATTCTCACAGGACTTTCCTTGGCTCTGAAGTGGTTAAGGATATCTTTTGGGCTCATCCTGACAGCATTGCTCTAGTCCGCAACTTCAATCTTGTGCTAATAATGGACAACACATACAAGACAAATCGATATAGAGTGTCGTTGCTTGAGATTGTGGGTGAGACATCAACGTGCAGAACATTCTCCGCTGCCTTTTTTCATATCAGCCTCCGTATGGGCATTGAAGCAGTTTAGTGCATTGTTTGTTGACCCTCGGCAATTTCCCAAGCTTATTGTGACTGACTTCGATGGTGCTCTCGTGAGAGCTATTGGTGATGTGTTTCCTACGTCGACACATCACCTGTATCAGTTTCATATCAAATGCAATGTTAGGCAAGGTTTAAAACCTATTTTCGGGACATTGAAAAAACTGGCAAAATGATGAAAGCATGGATGGATGTCGTCCACTGCAAGAGCATAGATGAGTATCAAGCATATCACGATGCATTTGCCAATGTATGCAAGGAAGTCGGGCCCGGGTGTGGTGCATTGCAAGAGTATGTTAAGAGGACATACCTCAATGACAACAAGGAAAAATTTGTGGATGCTTGGGTACACCAGCATATGCACCTTGGCAACACAACGACGAATAGGTAAAATTAAAAATACTAATTTATGAGACTTTATACTTGTTTTAATTCAGACCTCTCTTATTTTATCATTGTCTTGTGAAACAGGGTTGAGAGTGCACATTCGACATTCAAGAGGATGTTGGCCGATAGCTTTGGAGATTTAGCCACATGTTTTGATACCATGCATAGTATACTGACATGTCAGCATCGTGACATCGTGGACTCATTTCTGAAGAGCATTACAAGGGTTGATCATGTGATGAACATACCTTTCTACTCGGAGTTGTGCTATGCGGTTTCTCGAGAAGCTTTGATTTTGATTCATAAAGAGATGCAAAGTATTGGTGGTGATGGTTGTGACTACCGAATCAGAACCACCCATGAATTACCCTGCTGTTGCGAGCTTGCCGGTTACAAGAAGATTGGACGGTGTATTCCTCTGAGTGCGGTTCATGTTCACTGGAAGAAGTTATCAATGTTTGATTGTGGGCAAATTAAACCAGAGAAAATAGAACATGATGAAGAGGTTGATCCAGATCCATTACCATTGTGGGAGGAATACTTGCAGATGTTCAACGCTGGGGACAAAACTACAAAGAAACGACTTTGGCACAAGTTTCGCGAAGTTGTCCGGCCCGAAACCACCACAATGATACCACCTAGAGACAAGGTGAAGACAAAGGGTAGGAAGTCGAAGAAGGATAAGTCAACAAAACGTTGTCCTTCGCAATGGGAGCGTGTGGTTTCGCAGGTGGATAGTTTGTTTAATAGTATGGACAAATCGGTAACATCGAAGAAGAAGTCCAAGTCCAAGTAAAAGTCAAAGTCAGAGAAATCTGCAAATGTCCTACAATCTCAAGAATCTCAAACCTCAACTGCAAGAATTCCGACTCATGGGTTCTTGGCCCTCATGGTGCTACAAGAACATATCCAATCCATACATGATGTTGGTGGTGATAGGAACTGTGGTTTCTGGGCCATATCTATGCATCTATTTGGAGATCAACATAGTTGGATGTCTGTGCGCCATGATTTGATCAATAAGATGATGGAGTATAAGGAGTTTTACATAGAGTTATTGGGCATCAAGAAATACAACGAGTGCCTAGACAATTTGCATGTAAACAATGTTGGCGGAGTTTCAAAAGACAAGTGGTTGTCTCTACCGGATATGGGTCATGCCATTGCATCAAAGTACAATGTAGCTTTTGTGTCAATAACCTCTCAACCGGCAAATATCGGGCACTGTCAGACCTTTCTCCCATATAGAACAAACCCGACGTCAACTCCTCATGCATGGGCCGTTGGCAACATCGATAATGAGCATTGGGTGCACATTATATTGCGAGATAACAGTCCGTTGCCTGGTATCGATCCCTTTAGCCTACTGCATGTGAATGGGCGGATAATCTCGGAGATCGATTGAACTCTTTCAAATCATTACTTCCGAAAACATATTTTGATGGTGCGGTTGATCTTACTACTCCATGAGTTGTTATATGTGTAATTGGTAATGTAATTATATATGATATTTTTGAATTAATTAAATATATGTTAATAATCCATTTGTTGTTATTGTAATGTTATCATTATATATTAATATCACATTTGTTGTAATTACATATGTGCTGGTTGTTGTCACTGGTGTGTAATACATATTGCAGGTTGGCAGATTGCAGGTTTTGAAAACCACTGATAACTGATATATGTTACTTCCTCCTTAGGGCAAGCGGATGTTTTTCTGCCTTAGGGAAGGCGGAATTTTTGCCGCCTTAGGTCAGGCAGAGTTTCTGCCGCCTTAGGGAAGGCAGAAGTTTTGCCGCCTTAGGGCAGGCGGAAGTTATTCCGCCTTAGGGAAGGCGGGAGGTATCTTTTATATAATTAATAATAATAATAATAATAATAATAATAATAATTATATAATATAATATTGCTGTAATTAATTATTATTATTATTATATATTAGTGTCTTAATATAATATAATAATAACTATAATTAATAATAATAATTATAATAATATAATATTAGTGTGTTATAATATCGTAAAATAATAATTATATATTAGTTTCTTAATATAATAATAAATATATAATTATTAATTATTATTAAAATATAAAATTGTCTTATATTAGTGTCTTAAAATATAAAATTGTCTTATTAGCGTTCATATTATTTACAATGTTATTATTACTTCATAAAATCATTATTGGTTAATCATTGTAAACGTCTACTCACGACTCACGATTTTAAGTTAATCAATCAAAAATACATCGAAAGCATAAAGTCATAACATACTAATAATCTGATGGATACAAAACAATAATCATCCACATATAAAACATCGTAATACAAGTCTGATGGATACAAAACAGTAATCATCCACATCTACTACTTCCTACCCCTACCCTTCGCCCCACACTCGCCTCTGCCCCTACCCCCGCACTCAGCCATACCACCCCTACGGCCAGCTCCTCTGTGTGGTACAGCCCCTCCTCCCGTTGCATTAACGTCCTTATGCCTATTGCATATATCCAAGACCTGCTGGATAACATGCTGATCGACAACTCCGGTCTGCTGCATGGGTCGTACCAAATCCCGAATACGACTGAAGGGGTCCTCTACCCTGACAGATGTAGATAATAAATACGGGTGACAGAATCGCTGAACCCAACCCAGGTAGTCAGCTGTGTGCTCCCCAACAAACCTCACCCTACGGCCTCGAAGCTCATCCCCCATCACGTGTAATGTCCACTGTGCAAACTCCGTCTCGACATCCTCCCAACCAGGAGCATCACGTGGTGTCGGGGGAATGGTCTGCACGTATCCGAACTAGTGTAGGACACGCTTTGGTAGGTAAGCCACCTTCCTCTCTCCCAATCTCAGAAATCCCGAGAATAAGCTGACCTCGGCAAAGGGGCGGGTCGCGCGGTGATCAGGATCGTACGGTCCTCACCTGATCAATGCTAAGCGACTCCAGGTGCGACCGGTACTGAAAATCCATGCTCCCCGATGTCACCCCGAACTCCCACTTCAGAACTTTGGGAAACTGCTCGTCGTACTCCTCTCGTGGGATGGCATATCCTATGAAAGGAAAATACTTCTTTATCCAAGCCTGCATTTAATTATTAAGTACAAGGGGTTTCATCAGAATTCTCATACGTAAATTAAATTAAAAAAATCAAACAACAATTAAACAATATTATTTAAATATACCTGCAACATTGTCATGTATCCACCAAGCTGACTCCCTCTACTCTTGCATGTGTCATCCAGCTCATTGTATAGGTGGGCCAAAGCACACGCACCCCACGCATACTCGTGTATGGTATCTAGATGCTCAAGCGCCAAGATGTACTGGCATCCGATGATGGTCATGCCCTTATCTAAGAAGAGCGTGTTGCCGATGAGGTATAGCAGATAACATCGAGCAGCGAAATCCCATCTCTGCGCTGCAACGTGGTCCTCGTACCAATCTGAGAGGGTGATGAATCGTACTGCTCCACCACGAGTCTTCTACACCTCCGCCTCCGCCACTGCCACTGGAACATCTAGCAAATCCCTCATAAGTATGACACCTTCCTCCTTCCTAGGCTTGGTCCAGTGAATGAAGCTCCTGGTGACTGGTATGTGCAACAACTATGACACGTCATCTAACGTGACTATCACCTCTCCGACCGGCAAGTGGAAGGAGTGAGTCTCGGGGAACCATCTCTCGGCAAATGAGGATAGCAAGCGCTTGCCCACCTGCTCATATGATACTCCCACTAGCGAGGCTAGTCCGGACTCCTGCACTATATCGCGAACCTGCTGGGGCAGATCAATAAGCAGAGACATGACCCATCGTCGTGACGTACATCTGCCCAAAACACCACGCTCCTGAAAAATAAAACAACAATCAAACAAATAATTAGGAAATCAGGAAATATAAACATAATTATAATAATATTAAATAATCAATAAAAAATTTATTGTTTCTAATATTAAATACTTACTCTGCCTTGCAAAATCTCACGGGCTACATGAGAAGCATACGACTGCAACAACGTCTGATCCCGTGGGTCAGGTATCTAGTACTGCTGCTTCTGCTGATCTTGGGCCTCCTGCTGGGCCTCCTCATGCTGCTCCTGACCCTCCTGCTGGGCCTGACCCTCCTGCTCATACTCCTCGGATTATGTCGAATCATCCTCGGATGATGTCTCCGCTGATAAATCAAAGGAAGAATCGGATGGTGGTGCCACAACAACTGGCTCAACAACTACTTCTTCCGACGAGTCGTCAGAAGATGAATCAGATGCATCGTCGTCAGAAGAGGAATTAGATGCCTGGTCTCCTGCTGGTGGTGGCGGTGTTGTGCACTACTTTGCGGCTGGTGTGGTGCCCAGGTCTGCTGGTGGTGGTGGCGGTGGTGGTGGCAGTGGTGTAGATAGATCTGTTGATGGTGGTGGTGGTGGTGGTGGTGTAGGCTCGTCTGCTGAGGGTGGTGGTGGCGGTGGCCGTGGTGTGGACTGGTCTACTACTGGTGGTGGTTGTGGTGCAGACTGGTCTGCTGATGGTGGTCGTGGCGGTGATCGTGGTGTGGACTGGTCTACTACTGGTGGTGGCTATGGTTCAGACTGGTCTACTGCTGGTCGTGGTGGCGGTCATCGTGGTGTGGACTGGTCTACTACTGGTGGTGGCAGTGGTGGCGCTGAATGTGGATCTACTGCTGCCTAGGACGACGACGCCTCAAGCACCGCTGCCTTCCGCTTCCTACGCGAAGCGGTTGGTACCTCTCTCCCCTCGCGAGTAGCAACCGGTGGCTGCATCCCGACGTTAGCGGGATGAACTGTATGCGGTGATGCACTCCTAATGGTGTTTTTCGTCCTCATCATACCTGAAAAATAATTACAAAATTATTTATCAAAATAATGTCAATATAAACAATTTTACTATACAAAATAATCAAATTAAATATTATAAAATGTAATTACTATAAAAATAAATTCCATTTTATTATCAATTACTAATAAACACATATATAATAACCTATTCATAGCAATAATCTACATTATGAATTAATAACAAACACATATATTATATACCACTAATATTAGGCATTATACTAATTAAATCAATTCATTTAATACTAATCTAATAACTAATACAATAATATAAATAATAATAATAATAATAATAACAATACATATAATATAAATGATAAAAAATAAAATTAAAATTAAAATTAATAATATTAGTATGACTAAAAATTAAATACTAATTACTAATAATAACAATACAAATACTACTAATATAAATGAATTATTTATGGTAAATCTATTTAATAGATCATTAAGTTAATTATAAATTTAACGATTCAAATATACAAAGTAATAAAATTATGTATTAATAAAATTATGTATTTAATAGAAAAATTACTATAACACAAAATCTATTTAATTTTGAACTTACTAATCTAATATAATAATAAAAATAAGAATATTAATTAATTACAAGAATATAATAATAATAATAATAATAATAATAATAATAAAACTGTCTAATACTAGCTTCCGCCTTTACGAAGGCGGCACAACTTCCGCCTTTAGAAAATCGTAAATATTCCGCCGAAACAAAAGCGGAACTACTTCAGCCTTCAAATTGGCAAAAATATATCGCCTTTCATAAATCGGAAGGTTTCCGCCTTTACCAAATCAGTACGTTCTATATAGTCACAGCAAATCAACTACAACAACATCAAACATGTGTTCACTCTCTAGCAAGTATACTAGATCGCAAAGTAATATAGTCAATAAGACCAGATATCGTCCCTCAGGGATTGCAAATTGTTCAATTAATTTCCACCAAAGAGTAGTTAAAAGAAAAATCTATGAGTTTCTAATTAATTAATTAAGATTAGATTGAAAACAAAAAATAAATTAAAAACAGAAATTAAATAGAAGTTGTGAGCGATTTAAGAAAGATGTTAGGAACATTGATTCATTGTAGGCGTTGTTTATTTATCATGAATCTCTGTTTTTCCCTAAATCATGAACAAATTCCTAAATTGGTAACTATTAGATCCCTCTTGTATAATTACCGTTTCTTATTCAATTAGATAATCCTTAATTCCTTAAGAGATTAAACTATTGAATAATCTTAATTAAGAACAAGGAATTAATCATGTTATATAATTACCCAATTGTATCTCTTGTTGTTGAATAACTATATTGTTTGAAGGCATGGCCTATTCTAATTCCTAATCTCTCAATTGAAGAATTAGAGATCCAAAACAAGACATAAATTGGCCAGATTTATGAATTGGAAATAAAACGCAATCAAACACATGATTTAGAAACGGAAAAACATCAATTCATAAAATCAATAAACTAATCCATACAAATTCACCAAATCCTAACACAAGGGTTTTAGTTACACATCATGAAAATAAGAACAAAAGCAATAGAAGAATACATGATTACCATGAAAAAGCCTTGGATCTTCCAATCCTTGATCTTCTCCTCTTCTAAAACTCTCTAAAATTATGTAATCTCCCTCTCTCTCTCTAATGACTGCTAATCGCTACCTAACCTAATTCTAAAACGTATATTTAAAAACTAAAACGAAATCCTAAGAAAACCCATGAAAAACGCATAAGAAATCAGCCCAACTGGGCCTCTTCATACATCGCGCGCCTGGGTGCGCCAGGCCACACGCCTGGGCGCGCCAGGTCTGATGGTCCCTCATCACCGCTGCATGCGTGCCTGGGCGCGCCATCCACGCGCCTGGGCGTGCCATCCACGCGCCTGGGCGTGCCACTTTATTTCTAGCTCTGTTTCGCTCCGTTCTTGCGCCATTTACAAGGTCTTTTCATCCTCTTTCATGCTCCATATTTATTTTCTTATTTAAGCTCCGAAAGTACTTGAAACAAACCCAAAACGGATCAAAACGTTCAAAGGATTCTAAATTACTTAACTTCCTAAAAACTATACAAAATATCCTAAATTTACAAGAGAAACAAGCCAAATCCATAGTAAAAGGGAGTCTAAATCATGCTCAAAACATCATATATTGGACCCAAATCACTCCCTCAAACTTAGTATTTTGCATGTCCCAGGCAAAAGTAAAATAAAAATTCTAGAACACAAGACTACCTCCTAAATCAAAATGTACACACTTAATCTAAGACTTCGACTCACAGACTCAGACACTTTTTATCACAAGCAATTTATACAATTGAAACCTGGTTAGAGAAACAAACTCAATAAGAACTCAAGATTAGTGAACACTCTCAACCTCACAGTGTGTATCTCTCATGTGTATCAAGGGTTGTATATATATGATTCACTCAAGTTCATACAATGACAATGTGTTACCATAAGCTTGACCATAGACCCAAATCTCCACTGAAATTATTGAATACATGCAAAAATTAAAAGGTCTTAATTTTGGTTGTAATGAGGCCATGGCTAAAAGTGTGAGGCGAGATAAAAGAAAGATTGGATAAAACTAAGGGCTAAATATATGAAATCAAACAACATCTCTTAAAAATTATGAATGAGCAATGAATACTACATAAACACAACTCAACTCACAATCAATTTCATACTTCTTTTCTTTTTCAATTTTTTTCTTCTATTCTCTTCCTTTCACATTTATTTCTTCTTCAATTTTTTTTTACTTGGAAGAGAAATAGAACTCATAACACTTTTAACCAATTACTTTCACTTTTCTTATTCATTCCTCTCAATTGCTCATTCAAAATTTCCAAGGTACTCACAAAGAATATTTCAATAAATGCAGGGTACCAAAGAAAAATCATAATATCTCATAAGGCTCAAAATGGGCAACTAAGGGAATATTTATCAATTCAAATCATCTGAAGGCCACAAAAACACATCCTAAGTGCCTTAATCATCTTAATGCATGCAAACAATTATCAATCTCAAAATGGTCATCGGTCAAGTTCTAGAACACAAAATCAAAGTGAACACACTCATAAAAGAAATAGGGGTCTCAAATCAGAATAATTCAATAAATCATATACCCCATCAGTGTTTAGGCCCAAAATCTCACAGGCTAAAGTCAGTTCACTAATCACAACTTCTCAAAAAGTTTGTCAAAATAACCAGATCTCAAAAATATTTACAGCTCAATCAATTCAATATCAAAAGTCAATGAGTCTAATCCTAAACTAAGTATTTACACCTATCATCAGAAAAATAGTCCTAAGACTAGAATAATCATCTACTCCTACAAAAGACACAAACCAACACAAAAAATGGGAGAACAATTCAGATCTGAAAAATTTAATTTTTATTTTGTCCACTCCCCCAAACTTAGAGGTTGGCTTGTCCTCAAGCAAACTAATCTAAACTAAACTACAAAATAAAAATTAAAACTACCTAGAAAAACAGGACATTATTTTTGCGAAGTACAAGGTTTGGGGTGACATATAGGGAACTAATGGGAGCAAATGGGGTCATACCCCCAAACTTGAATACTGCACCCTCCTCCCACGCTTGGGCGTGGCTGGACCTGTACGTTAGTTTTTTTTATAATAAAAATAAAAACTAACTAATAACTAATTACCTAAAAAAATAAAACCTAAGGAAAATTACCTAACATTGGGTTGCCTCCCAACTAGCGCTTGTTAAACGTCACAAGCCTGACGGGTCACCTCTTTTCAAAGGTTAGGGTGGTTGCCAAGATCCCTTCAAGGGTGGCACCTTGTTTTTCAACTTCTTTCCAACACTCTTTCCATTCGAATGCTGAATGCACATGAGAGGAGCAAAGTTCTCCGCGGTGATTGGTGATTTTTCAAAAATTTTAATTGTAGTTTGGTCACCATTCACTCGAAGAATTACTTCTCCCCTAGGCACATTAATCACTGCCCCTGCTGTGGCCAAAAATGGCCTTCCAAAAATTAGAGGAATATTTTTATCGTCTTCTACATCTAAGATCATGAAATCTAAGGGCAGGATAAAATCTTTCACCATAACCAGAATATCTTCCACCACTCCATATGGGCGGAGGGTGGTTCTATCAGCTAATTGAAGTAATGCCAGGGTAGGTTAATCTCTCCTAAGTTTAATGCTTCACAAATAGACATGCAACAACAACATACACCAATATTCAACAATATGAAACACAAACCCTATACCAATTATCAATAAAGGAGCATGTGAGAGAATGAAAAGAGAAATCACTTACTTTATTTAGAAACGGAGTGAGAAACCGAGAATGAAAGTCTTCACCGAGTGAGAATCCTAAACCAAGTGAGGAAGCCAATAACGGAGGGAGAGCGAGAATGGAGAATGCAAGAGAGAGCAGATTGAGCGGGAGTTGAGTGAGAGGGAGGAGATTGAGAATGACGGGAGTGAGAGGGAGTTCGAAATGTTTAGAGAGGGAGTTAATGGGGGGACGTTTCAGGTTTTGAAAGGAAAGGGAAGGGGCGGGTTCACGGAGGGGCAGTTTGGGGATTTAACAATTTTATAACTTCTTCCGCTTCTAAAAAGGCGGAAAACCAAAATTACATTCCGACTTTACGAAAGCGGAATTATTCCGCCTTTACGAAATTGGATCCATTATTTTATTTGTTTCCGCCTACTTAAAATCGGAAAGCAACTCCCGCCTTGTTTCAGTCGGTAAAATAAGGGCAATTTCGTCAACAAAATGTCGAATGGGTGCCAAGGAGTAACAAGGGGGTTCAAAAATAAAAAGTCTTTTTTCAGTCACTTTTTTTTCCCCATTATTCAGAAGAAACTAACATTCAACACTATTCAATAACATAATGATACAAGAGCAATGATAAATAAACTTACAAAATCAACCTATATCACAAGAATGTGACATGTGTCACTTGTTAACTAATCAATAGTAAGCAAGTAACACATGTCACTTTTTGTGTGGTGTAGGTTGATTTTGTAGGTTTTTCAATCATTTTTCATGATATAAAAGCTTCCCAAATTGATATACAAATAGGTCTATATTTAAAAAAAAAGTTGTAAATGTTACTTGTTAATGAATCAATATAGATAAGTAACACTTGTTTTAATGATATAATTAAATTTATTAGTAGGTTAATTTTACAAATTTATTAATTATTTTTGTATTCAATAATTAATATAATATTCCCATCCTTGACTTTTTGTCGGAAAGTGCTAGCAAATGTGTTAAAAAAATTGTTAAAGTTCTTTTTATTTTGAGAAATAATACATTTAATATATTGCGAAATGTTGAACTTAAGTTTAAGCCTTATCTATGTTTTTAGTCCCTGAAAATTATGGATGTTTTTGTTTTTGTCCCTCGAACTTTATTTTACCCTAAGTTATCCTTAATTGTTTTAAAAATTTGGTTTTAGTCCCTGTTGTTATGAAAAATTCGTTAATTGCTGATGTGGCTGACGAAACTGCATCACCATACACGTGTGAGAGTATTGGGTGCCATAAGTAGGATGATGTGGATGATCCAAACCTCCAAGAGCAAAAGGGCCAAAGCCCAACCCAAATGTATTTGTGGATTGGGCTTTGGCCCTTTTTGTTCCTGCGGGTCCGGATCATCCTAGTCATCATATCGATGGCATGCAATACTTGCACACATGTATACTGATGTGACCTTCCGTTAACCCCATGAGCACTTAACGGATTTTTCCTATTGGCGAGGATTAAAACCAAAATTTCAAAACAATTAAGAATGAGTCAAGGTCAAAAAACTTTCAGGGACCAAAACCAAAACAATCCCAACTTTCAGGGACTAAAGACATAAGTAAACCTAACTTTAGATTATCAAGATAAGGGATGAAAGGGGCACCCAACTTCCTTTTTGAAGGAAACCAAACCCCTACCCTTCACAACTGGAACAGTAAAAAGGTGGAAGATTACAGAAGCAGTCAGAGTGAAACCGAACCTGGCACAGAAAAAGCTCTGCAGTTCAGATGAAAGCCCAAATGTTGGGATGAAGTTGGAAATGGGCTATTTTCAACCTTTGAGCACCGTAGTTTGAACTTCGGAGAAGGGAAAGCAAACTTTGAAATCCGTGAAAAGGCACTTGTACGTCATTAAAAATGGTGGTGAGGATGCCTCGACAGGATAAGAATTTATTCGTTCCTTGGTTGAAGGAACAACGATTTTGTAACCGCACTCCTCGCCGACATCAACACAAATCGAGAATGTCGGGGAACATCCCCGATGGCATATTTTGATACGATATCTTCGATGAAGGAATCGAAACAGAGAAAGGAATTCGCCATTAGTGGTTGAAGAATAAACAAAAGTGAGACAATTGAGAAGAAGAAGAATTGTAACATCCCAAAATTTAATTCCAAGTTAATTAGGAAAACCTAAGCTAGAATTTAGGATAAAGACCACAGGAAGACCATGGGTAGGAGTTAAGTGTAGTGTCTTAGAGTTAGAATTGGCCAAATAGGAGTTTTCATTAGAGTAATCGATTATTTTGTAGGGGTTAATCAATTATTATGCCTCTGATGAAAACACTTAAATGTTGCAGCATTGATAATCGATTAACTCATGGGAGTAATCGATTATCTTGTGAAGTAATCGATTGCTTTAGTTGAATTAATCGATTACTTTCCCTCTAGAAGAAACACAATGAAATGTTGCATTGAAGGGTAATCGATTACTATGGGTCAAGTAATCGATTACTACTAGGTCTATGCAAAAAAAAAAAAAAAATAGAGAAAGAGGGTGTGCGTGGGAGGCTTCTTAGCCACTCAAAGGGAATCTTTCCCTTTTCTCTTTAATTTGTGGCCACTCATTTTTCCCCTTCACAAACAAATAAAACACTCATTCTCACTCTCTTTCCCTCATCACCAACGCATCTCTCTCTCTCCCTCTCATCTCCTTCGACTCCCTCTTCCATTCCCTCACCAAAATCATGTTTTATTTTCCTCCCCTTCATGCTTCTATGTTTGTTAGCCATCATCATCATAACTAGATTCTTCTCCTTTCCTTCATCATCCTCTTGTTTCTTCCTCTTCCACCCATCATACGGTTCTCTCCCCCTTTTTCCTCCATTGATGGTTTCCTCCCTCCTCTCCATAAACCACCATCAACCACCATTCCAAACCTTCACCCATGAGGTTCATCATCTTCCTCATGATTTTACCATCATCTCCTCCTTTGGTGGCCACCTTTCTCTTCATGAAGCACTTTCCCTCTCCAAGGGTTTTTCTCTCTCCTCCAATCTTGAAGAATGGAGTGGAGATTGGTCTAGAGGCTTGGAGTCAAGGTAGATCCGGAGTGGATTCGAGGTCCCTGGAGCTTGGTGTGGGCTCTCTCCCTCTATAAGGTAAGGGGAGTCTCTTTTCCACACCTTGAGTTAGGGATAGTTGGGGTATATAATAGGATTTGGGCTAAGTAGTTGAATTGGGTTGTGGGTAGCAAAACAGCACCTGTAAAAGTGGTTTAGGGAGAATGAAGATATTTTGATTTAAGTTAATAATTTAATAATTTAATTTAATTGTCATAAATTGCTAAAAACCCCTTTATGTATGTTGTAATTGTAGGAAGTGAAGAACCCTAGGGAGTTGACTTATATTTATGCACTTTGAGACATACCTGAGTATGTCGATTGATCTGTGAATATTTGTTACTTGTTGAGAGTTGCTATGTTCTTAATGTGTATTAAAAGGGTATAATTAAGAATAAGTAATTAATTATGAGAAAATGAATAATGTAAGATAGTAGGTGGTAAGGGGATTAGTGGTCAGAAGATTATTTTACGGTATAACGAAAGTGTGTAGTTAGAATGCTAGAAGTGAGACATGGGTGGAAATTGTATAGGGTGTTAATTAATTGTTGTTATGTAATGTATGAGAATTGGAATGTTGTGAGTGTTTGAATGTAAATCTTTGCTGCTTGATGTAAATGGCTATTTGAAATGTGTGCATTGTGGTGAATGTGTGTGGATTGATATGGATGATTGAATTGATCATTGGGACATTGGGACACTAGGTGTTCCTGCTAGGTGTACAAACGCCCCATTAGGGCCAAACGCCCCATCAGGCTAAAACGCCCCACTAGGTATAAATGCCCCGTTAGGAGTCAATGTCCCAAAATGATCAATTCAACGAAAGCTAAAAGAATGAAAAATGTGTAAAAGACTAAAGTTTGTAAATGGAATATTTTAATGAAAGAGATAAGTATGAGTATAAGATTATATGTATTAGTCCTAACGGGTGAGGCCTAGTGGGTGATAGTCCTGATGGGTTAATAAAGTCCCTAATGGGTGTACAAACGCCCTAGCAGGAGCAACCAATTCCTAGTGGTACAAACTAAAATACTAGAGATCAATGATGATATAAGTAAATTGTAAATATAAGGACTAAATATAAGTACGCGGCTTGGTGCTCACTTAAGCTACGACAATGTGAGGCCAAGGGTAAGATATGAGGTTGCATATTGGTGCTCACTTAGGCTACGGCAATGTGAGGCCAAGAGCAACATCGTGAAGGTGAAGTACGCCAATACAAAATAATGGGAAATGAAAATGATTTTGGAAAATGTAAAGTGAAGCATTTTGTTATTCATGGCTTGATTTGATTATGATGCTTAAGTTGCTATTATGTGCTCTTTATTATCTTCTAACTCACTGTGTTGTGAAAAGGTCTCACCCTTATGTGGTTAACATTTTAGGTGAAAGTCAAGGAGCTTGAGGATCAGAGTGTCGCAGTGGAAGAATTGGAAAGAAGGAAAACTTTATTTATTTGTGCTACTTATATTGTAAATGGATGACCAGAATTATTTGTAAACTTGAATTGTAAACAGGAATTTTTAAGAACATTATTTAAACTATAGACTTTTACTTACTATTTTTATCAAATTTTAAATTCTCCATTTTAATGATCAAACCCTAAAAGTGATATTTTATATAAAAACAATGGGTGTTACAAGAATAAAGGAAGATAAATGGTTAAAAAAATGATGGAATGTTACCCTCGAAAGTGATGATGATTTAGGAGCTCCTCGAGAAGGGATCATGCCACATCAAAAGACGTGTCGATAAGAAAAGAGGTATGGCGATACACATGGAGAGAGAAGACGAAGAACTTCGAGCAATTTGAATTTGAAAAGAAGGATGTTTGGATGTTTCATTTAATACAATGGGACTCACTGTTCTGAGATCGTTTGGACCTCAGATTAGCCCGTAGCTCGAAGTTCCTATCGGAGCAAACGACCTAGAGGCTTATGTTATGGACCTATCACGAGCCAAGGACACCTACCTTATATGATGACGTCCAAGAGACCTACTGCGACCTGTAGTATGGATCTAATGACATGAATCGAGCTTAAACGACCTACAAGGAAGGCTTTGAGCCCAGGATGACTCGGAGATGCTCGGAGGAAGCCCTAATTTGAAGATAAGGTCACAAGACTTATTTCTGAAGTAAATCTCAAGAAGTTAAACAACTCAATATTGAAGATTGATAGTAGATTATTTATGGATTGTCAACAATTATAGAAGATTATTGATAATCTCCTTAGAGATAAGATTACACGAAGATTACTCCCAGGTATATAAGATTTATCAAGAGAATACACCAGCTCAAGGAGCCATCATGATCCTATAAATACCAGCCTCATGCAAGTGGCCGAGGCATCAACCATAATCCACACAACGTTTAATACCTATCATTATATACATAACTTATACTTCCTGATAGCATCATCAACATTCTGCGAAGAGAGATATTCAGCAATAAGAGAGCCAAATTCTTGTTATTCCATACGGTGACAGTTGAATCCAACCCCACCACGAAGGTCTAACAATCACTTGATGCCCATCGCCCAACAGTATTGAGAGTCTTGACCTCAGGATGCTAAGCGGTGAGCCCCACTTCATTCACGAAGGACACCCTAGACCACAAACGATCTCCCTAAGAGTAGGGGGCAAATCGCTAATTACTCTTCAGGACGTTCTCCCTTTATGCACTATTTCAACGTGTCTGATAGAACTACGTAGTCTTGATCCCTAGAATCTAGTTCGAATGGGTACGTAGGACCAAGAGCCCACTGTTGTCAGACTAAAAATCCTTAACAATGACCCTTATCCTTAGCAGTGACCTTTAATCTGGACAAAACATTTTTCAATTTTAACCTTTTATTCAATTATTTCTTTTACTCTTATTTTTATTCCTGCTCTCATTCGTAAACAATCATACACTAATAAAAATATTTTTTTAATAAAAATGAAATACTACTTCAATTTCCAATAAAGATTAAATATGATAATTTTTGACAAAATACATATAAAACTTATAATAATCAACAAATCTTTAACATGTATAATATCCTTAAAAGAGAAAAATTAAGAAATCGAGGAAGTACTTACTTTCTTATACACTACAATTATACCATCCAACCTTAATAAGTTTTTTCTAGGAGATTCCTCGAGAATTAAGTTAGATAGTTAATTTTGTTATTAACATGTTTTTCTTTGACTTTAAATGATATTTTAAATTGACTTTGCATGTTTAGAATAATCCACCTAGCTTCGAAAGTTGTACACGATATGATACTTTCATAGGAGTTTTTGCATCACAAGGAATCAAACCTTTAACCTAAGATTTCAAGTTCCTTTTGAACCTAACCAATTACCATTAGGGCATTGAGTTTGTTATTAATATTAAAATTGATAATATTATACTTAACCAAAATTACTTGTATAATTATTTTGGGAATTCAAAAAAGTGTTCAATAAGGTGTATGTACAAAGGAAGTAATTAATGCAATAAAAAATTGAAATAGGGACTTATATTAAAAAAAAGAGTGAAGTACCCATTTCTTCCCTGATGTTTTTTCAGTGTATCAATTTAGGCTTTGAAAATGTGTAAATACCAACTAGATCCCTCGAAATTTTTGGATGTACCAATTTGGTTCCTTAAGATTACCAGAAATACTAATTTGATCCTTAAAATATGAAAATCTTGAGGGACCAAATTTGTACTTTAAAAAAAAAAGGAGGACCAAGTTGGCACGTTCGAAAATTTTGAGGGACCAAGTAGGTACTTACACAATTTGAGAGACTAATTTAGTACATTGAAAAAATATCAGGGATAAAATTGGTACTTCACTTTGAAAAAATTCCAAATTAAATGAAACATTGATTTATGCTTAGAGGGAGAACATAATATTACATCTATAAATACTCTAATTAATATATACTTCATCATTTCCTAAATATAAGACCGTTTTGACATTTTTATTTTGTCTCTATTTATAAAATTTTATACCAATTTTCAATGACAATTAATTACTTCTTTCCAAAAACACCTCTATTTACTTAACACTTTTTATATTCTCAATACTATTAATAGAGGTAATTTTGAAAATACATATCAAATGTTCACATTATCAGCCAATGCCATTAACTAAATTAACCAACTTTCTTAATAGACGTGAAATGTACCAAAAGAGTCTTATATATAAGGATGGAGGAATTTTCTTAATCCCAACTTTTAAAGATAAAGATAAGAATGAAAAATCTAAAAATTGACATCTTTTATCAAAAAATAAAGGCTTATTTATGGTTTTGGTCCCTAAAAGTTCAGCCTGTTTTGGTTTTAGTCCTTAAAAGTTATTTTGACCGTGACTGACCCTTAATATTTCAGACATTAAGGTTTTGGTCCCATCTGTTAGAAAAAATCAATTATTTGTTGACGAGGTTAACGGAAACCCACACCAACAACTACATAGTATGAGATAACACCAAATAAGCATTTTGACATGGATGACTCAGGTCCATAACCGCAAAATTTTGCGTATGAGACCATTTTGCGTATGAGACCATTTTGTCTCCATGGATCTGTATCATCGACGTCGTATCACTTATTTGGCGTCTCCTCACACTACGTGACTGCTGATATGATGTTCCGCTATCTACAATAGCAAATAACAATTTTTTCATAATGGAGTGGATCAAAACCAAAATGTTTGAAAAATTAAGGACCAGTCACGGTCAAAATAACTTATAGGGACTAAAACCAAAACACGCTGAACTTTTAGGGACCATAAGCATAAATAAGCCAAAAATAAATATAGATTTTTTTTTAAATTTTTTTCAATGCATCATTTTTTTTTATAAAATTTATAATTTTTTAGGTTCCTGTCATCAAACTCATTATTATAAAGTGATAATTGTCTAATCAATTATTTATTTATAAATGACATTTGTCATGTTCATGTAATAAGTATGATTTTTAGGTTAGGATTATTTTTAGATATATCACTTTTAAAATAAGCATCAAATAATTTGGAGGAGATTGTTCTATTAACCAGGTATCTTGAGTTCGAGTTCGAGATTAATGTGAATATCACAGCATTAAATATATTAGAGAAAATTTGACCACTTATAATTATTTTACTTATGCAGAGCATGATTATTTTCCATGAACGGAGAATGCATATGGGACGTCTAAATGTATAATGTTAGAAAAAAGTGCATTTCTACCTATGATAATTTAAAGAGTTTAATATTTATACACTGACAATGTAAAGTTTTTTACACTGTCGGTGCATTATCCATCATCAATATGTATTGCTTTAACTTATAAATTAATCATAATTAATCAATTAACGATGAATAATATGTTGACAGTGTAAAAAATCTTTACACTGTCAATGCATACATTATTTTCTCTAATTTAATTTAAAAGTAAAGGATTTGAATTTCTTAGCCATGTTATCTTGGTTCAGTGTCTCAGTAAATTAACTTCCAATATCTTACTCTTTTGTTTTTTGTGATGTATAATAAGTTGTGGTTTGGTGCTGGAAAATGGACGTATTAGGTAATACTTCGCATTTTTGTAATAATTGCAATTATTAAAATCTTATTTATCGGTGACAGATGAAACTTGCTCGGAGACTTGTATTATTTCCTTCCATTCTTTTTTTTAAGGTCCATCCATTCTTAATATAAGATTTTTTAAGGAAAAATTATAAAAATTAATTAATATTGTTGTGATATTAGAAATAATATTGTTTGTTATATATTTTTAAAGTTATTATTATGATTTAAAAAAATATATTGAATAAATAATAGTATTTGTAAAAGTAAATAATTACCATGGTTCGAGACTTTGTTCTCGGTCCGCAAGAACACAGATTCGAATCTCACCTCGGTGGTATGAGCCTGTCGCTCCTTCGGTAGTGGTTGTTATCCTCTGGACAGTTTGCAGGCTATGACCTGAAGGAGGGGTTATCCATCAGAGTCGTCAATGTGCAACAAGGTGTGACACACCTGAATCGAGACTTTGTCCTCGACGGTATGAGCCTGTTGCTCATCATTTGGGAGTGGTTGTTCTCCTCCGGGCAGTTTGCAGGCTATGACCCGGAGGCGAAGTTACCCATCAGAATTATCAATGTGCGACAATGACAATGAAATTTCCAAAAAAAAAAAAGTTATAATTAAGCGCGGGAGTGATAATACTCGGATCTGTTGAGAACCGACAACAAATAAAGTTCCACTTCTCACATTCTTCAAAAGTTGAGATAGCTTGGGAGTTTTCTTTAACAGTGTCATGCGTTAACAAGTCTTTTTCAGTTTAATAGATGCCTTATCATGTTGTCGTTATTGTTGGTGATTATTTGCAAAATCAAGATTCTTAAGAGCATCACTCGATCGGGCTCATTATTCATTTATTATGAAAAAAAAATCTAGCTGCTAAGAAGAGAAGATGAAAAAAATGTTAAATGGCAACTTTAACCTTTTTCTATCTCCATTCACCCCAATTACTCCGGCAGTTGTCAAAAATGTTTAACAAGAAAGCAAACAAGTAAAATAAAGAGGAGTAAAGTGAGAGATATAAACACTAGATTTTTTCAGGTTTACCCAACATTAGCCACCTCTACACCTTAGTATCACCATTAAGATGTTTCATTATAATCAAAATCTCGTGGTACCTCTTTTTTCTTTTAATGAAAGAAGCACCAATTATATATAGCCGGTATGAATCAAAATGAGTTGAGCTAAGCTCAATAAGAAATAATTCCTCTTGAAATTCAACTAGAGTTGGTAACGAATTATTTTTTTAACTTAAACTCGACTTGATTTGAGTTCGTAACGAATTATATATAGTTGTTCGGCTTGGCTTATCAACTTTAATTGATCCAGTTTGTCAATTTTAATGGTGATTATTTATTTCTAAAATACTCTCATGTAGTTTTCACCCAGATTTTTATAGTCTTATAAGATACATTATTCAAAATTTGATACCAAAACTGTGTAGTCTAAAATATATATGTTGTGTTCTAAGCTGACTGAGGTCCAAAATTATGAACCGAGGAATCAAGTTTAGGGTTTGATGAAAGACCTTTTGTAACATTTTGTATTTTATCCTCACCAAATAAAATATAAATGTTTATGTTAGATCGATTTTCTAGTTGTTCTCAGACTTACATAAGTATTGGTCTGCATTTAGACCTATTGGTATGTGAATAATTGGTCAAAACATAGTTCCTGAAATAGGGGAAACTCGCTCAAATGAGCAGGGCTCGCTTCAGCAAAATCTGTCCAGTGTCAAACTTTGATGAAAATCAGGGTCTCGCTTAAGCGAGAAGGTTGTTTTAGTATGATAAGAGTGGGCTCTTGGTCCTACGTACTTGATCGAACTAGGTTTTGGGGATCAAGACTACGTAGTTCTATCAAGCATGCGTAAACAATCCATAAAAGGGGAAGAGCGAGACTGATATGGGCTGCCCTTAAGAGTAATTGAGGGATATGTCCCTTACTCTTGGAGGTCTGTGTGGTCAAAGCTCTCCTTTAAATGGTACAGCCTACTGCGAAGGGCAGCAAGTGTCAAGGGCTAATGAGCCTTCGAGGTGGGGTTGAATGCAACTGCCACCTTTTTCGTGAGTGGCAAGGGAATGCCTTACTGCTTTTGTAGCTGCTCTCGAGGAGAGTTATTGCAACGTTCTCTTTCGAAGGTGGAACGTGATCTCTTTGTGCCTATATAGAGTATATACTATATAGGGCAGAGTATGTGTATAAGGGTTTCTTTGTGTATTAGTGGAGTATTGGATACTTGGATATCTTGGATGTGTATGATGTCTCAACCCCTTGCATGGGATTGGTATTTATAGGACCAAGGAAGTTTCCTAGTTTGATGTATTCTCTTGGAGAATCTTCTATATATGAGAGGGATCTTCGTGTGATCTTATCTTCAATGGAGATAAGCGGTGATCTTCTATTCTTCTAGATAATCTGGAGATAATAAGTAGTCAATCCCTTAAAAAGTTTCCTTATCTTCTGGAGATTGAGTTGTGTGAATAAGTCTCATTCCTCTGCCAGGACTTCATCCGAGTTGTTCTGTGGTCTATCTGAGCTCGTGGTCTTCTGTTGGGAGTGATCCAAGTTAGGACCATCTCGTCAAGGTCCTTCAGTAGGTCACAATGGGTATCCTAGGGTCCTTTCATAGGATAAGTGTCCTTAGCTAGTGACAGGTTCAGAACACAAGCTCCTAGAGTTTTTATTTTACTTTTCTTTCTCCCTTTTTTGAGGAGTTCAGGATCTTTTGTGTAGTTCTCCCTTTCGTGTATAGTTAGTAGGAGACTGGCATAAAGCCTTTTGTACTTCCGAGCAGGAATTTTCAATGTAGTAGTGCCTAAAAGAAACTTTCGAACATTCTATCTAAGGCGTTATCAATGTAATAGTTCTTAAAAGCATCTTTCAAACATCTTATTTAAGGAGTTATAAATGTAATATTTCTTAAAAGCAACTTTCGAATTATATTGCTACTATACTTTCATTTATTCGTTTATTGGAATCTTTTGCTATCTACACTGGTTACAAGCTGTTTATGTGTACCCATAGCCGTGGGTGTATGTTTCGGAAGATGATTTGGGTCCAATATATGATGTTTTAGAGTATGATTTAACTCCTATTTGTTAGGATTAGCCTCAAACCTCGAGAGGGGGGTGAATCGAGTTTTATTAATTTATTGAAAATCACTCGAATGTTTTTTGAAAATTGTTTTATGGATAGATTAATTATATGAGCGTGAAGGCGAAGCGATATAAAATAATATAAATAGAGTAGCGCGGAAACTATTTAAACAATATAATGCGGAAAAATAAAAGAGATAGGGAAGAAGAACACGCAACCCAATTTTATACTGGTTTAGTCTTTCCAGCGAAAGACCTACGTCCAGTCCCCAAGCGACCCGCTTGAGCTTTTTATATCCTCGAAATTGAGCCGCACCCAATTACAACCAAGAGCGCCCCACACATTACTAGGAACCTCCGTTTTCTAGGGACCTCAAAATCACACAAGGATTTCTCACCCTAAGAACGTGCCTCACATTCAACTAAGGGATCCACTCCCTACCACTATGGTTTGAATATGATAAGATGTGAGTGATACAATTGATGTGTTCTTGATAACACAGATTCAACAATTAAGTTCTATAGCAATGTAGTTTATTTCACAAGAGATAAGGCCAAGAAGGTTTTCTTTTCAGAAAAAATAAGAGCAATGAAGAACGTGTTTTTAAGAGAAGAAGAAGAAGAGCAGAACGTGATTCAGAAAAGTGAAAAACAAAAACTTCTTTTGAATGTTTTTGGAAATCCAAATAAATAAAGATATGTTTTGATAAACAAAAACAAATAAGAAAGATTTAGAAAATAAATCAGAATAAGTTTTAAAATAAAAAAAAAGATTTAGAAAATAAATCAAAGATTAAAACATATAAGGAAATATTTCAAAAATAAAATCAAATTCGAATTTTGAAAATAAATCAGAATCAATTATGTAAAAACAAATATGGAAACATTTCAGATTGATTCTGACACGGATTTCAATAAAACTTAAGGTAATCGATTACTTGAAAGAGGTAATCGATTATCTCCATTATGTGAAAACAGTGAAATTAATTTTTAAGAAAGTAATCGATTATTTAAAACAAGGTAATCGATTATCTTCATTCTGAGATAAAGGTAATCGATTATCAAAAATAGTAATCGATTATTTTTAATTAAAATTCCCAGGTCACAACTCAGAAATAGAATAATCGATTATCCAGGAGAGGTAATCGATTACTTCTGCTTATTTTCATAAAATTAATTTTCCAAAGCAGAGTATGTAACCAAAGGTTTTCATTACCTTACAAAATTTCCTATGGGCAAAGCTTAACTTAAACTATTTGCTTGCTTGAGCCTTGAGCCTTGAGCTTGAATGCACTTGAAGCTTGAAAGAGCTCGGTTGTTATCATCAAAACCATCTTCTAGAAAACTTCTAGCAAACCCTATAAGGTCCTTGGGAAAGCTTGACTTCCAACACTCCCCCTTTTTGATGATGACAAACTCATTCTAAATATTTGCATCACAAGCGTTAACCAAGCAAATATATAACAGTATTAAACCAAATACTTCTACCCAACTAGGAAATATAATTGAAATGCAAGGAATACAATAAAATATACGACAACTCCCCCTACAAAAATGGTTAGAATAAATATAGAATATAAAATATTCAACTAGAAATCATAAGCTTCTTCGTCCCATTGAGTCTTAAACTCAGAATTATTCTCCCCCTTTGTCAACATCAAAATGGATGGGAAGATATAAGTAACTTTTGGGATAAAAATTGCACTCTACTTGTAACATCCTCAATTTTATTAAGTATTTATGTTCCTTAAATAATAGGATTTCATTAGTTATAAGCATTAGTTAGCTAGAGTTCAATTATAGTTAAAGTTTAAGTTAGTACAAATAGCTTAATTTTATTAAGTAATTAGAAGTTTTAAGTTAGATAATTATAAGAAAATGAAATTTTAATGTTTTGGTATGTATTTTATTTTTAGGAAGGTTTTGTAAAAAAAAACCCTCGAAGTATTTGGATATCCTAGTAGATATTCGGATACTTTGCCCAGATCTGCAAAAATAAATATGCGAAAATGACCAAAACGCACCATTCTTCTTCTTATGCTATCTTGGCCGATTCTCTCTCTATCAACCCTAAATTTCAATCTCAAAAATCTACCAAAAATTATCACAAATCATCACTCGAAATCACTTCCCCACCTCAAATATATGATTTTTCCTCACTAAAAACTTCATTTCTCTCCCCCTCCTCTCATCCCCAACATCACCCGTAAACCCTAACTTCTTAAATCCTTGAACTCTTGCCATATAATTTAGAAAGGAGACTTAGAAATGTTGGGTTTGGCCTCAAAATCTCGAGAGGGGGGGGGGGGGGGTGAATCGATTTTTATTAATTTATTGCAAAATCCCTTACAAATTAAGAAATATTTCGCGTTGGAGATATTAGACGTTTGAGAAGGAGAGCGAAAACGATTTATATAAAATTAAGAGTAGTGCGGAAACATAAATAAACGAAATATGCGGAAATTAAAAGAGATAGGGATAAAAAAGCTTGCACCAGGAAATTTTATACTGGTTCAGCCTTCCCGTCGAAAGGCCTAGTCCAGTCCCTAAGCGACTCGCTTGAGAGTTCTATAACCAGCAATTGAGCCGCACCCAATTACAACCGAGAGCAACCTGCACACTACTAGGAACCTTAGTTCGCTAGGGGCCTCAATAACACACAGCACGGTTCCTCACCCTACGAACGTCTCAACGTTCAACTATGAGATTCACTCCCTAATCACTAAGATTCAATACAGATTGATGTGAGTGATTGCAACAAGTATAGCGTGTTCTCAATAACACAGATACTACAATCAAAGCTCTATGATAATGAAGCCTTTCTTTTGAAGCTAAGAGGCCAACAAGAGTTTTTGAGTTCTTAGAAAAATATGATCGTGAAGTTTAGAGAAAAGTAGGAGAAGAAGAATAACGTGAATTCAGAAAATTGTCAGAATGATTCTCTTGTGAATAGAATGTTGGAGTGATATTTAAAAAAAATAAAACTTTCATAAATCAAAAAGGATTTAAACCAACAAATCAAAATCAATTTAAAATCAAAATAAAATAAAATATGATTTTGTAATAAGTTTTAAAATCAAAAGCAAATCAAAACGATTTAAGAAAACAAATTAAGGATTTGATTTAAAACAAATAAGGAAATATTTCAAAAATAAAATCAAATTCGAATTTTTGAAAATAAATCAGAATCAATTATATAAAAACAAATATGGAAATAAATCAAAATAATTCTGACACGATTTTCAATAAAACTTGAGGTAATCGATTACTTCATGGAGGTAATCGATTATCCCTTTAAAAATAGAAACTTTGAAATTCTTTTGAAAAACTAGTAATCGATTACAACATAGTATTTAATCGATTACTTAACCCCTGTTCATTATATGATGCAACTCATATAATCGATTACCACTAATCTAATAATTGATTACCGAGCCTCTGATATTTGTATGATGCAAC
Source organism: Crotalaria pallida (assembly GCA_037953625.1). Classification (NCBI taxonomy): domain Eukaryota; kingdom Viridiplantae; phylum Streptophyta; class Magnoliopsida; order Fabales; family Fabaceae; genus Crotalaria; species Crotalaria pallida. The sequence continues at coordinate 50,047,402 of CM075652.1, forward strand.
ATCATGTAATCGATTACATCAAGGCAGTAATCGATTACTCTGCCTCAGGAAAATGTATGATGCAACAATTTTAATCGATTACTTGATCCAGGTAATCGATTACTCTCATTCAAAAAGTAATGGATTAGCCAAGTTCACTTAATCGATTACAAACACTCTGGTTTTTCTATGATGCAACAAGGTTAATCGATTACTTAAAGCAGGTAACCGATTACTCCTGCTTGCACTTGTAAAAATGCATTTTCATAACTTAAAAACATCCAGAGTTTTGTTTCATCAAACATTTAGACAGAAACTAAGATAGAAAAACAAATTTTCACGAAAACACTTTTTTCTTCTCCTTTTAAATGAAAAACTCATTGGCCTTTTAACTCATTAAGAACAAAAGACTCCATTACCTTACAACATGTCCTAAGGGAAAAGGCTTCTAGACTTATATATTTTGCTTGAATCTTCAACTTGAGCTTGAAGGGTCTTGTGAGCTTGAATCTTGAGTTTGTTATCATCAAAACTTTAACTTTGAATTCTGCTTGAAGTACATGAGAGAGCTTGGAGCTTGACTTCCAACACTAGCTTGACTTCCAACACTCCCCCTTTTTTATGATGACAAACTTCTATTCTGATCTATTCTCGAATATCTGCATCACAAGTGTTACACAAGCAAAAATATATATACAATTGAAAATGACCTTCCCTAGAACAATATTTCAAAAAAAAAAAAAAAATATACAATTGACTACACAAATGCTTCTCCCCCTGTATCGATGCATAAAACATCAAATATTTCTCATATTATCATCAGAATATTTCTCCCCCTTTTGTCTTCATCAAAAATAGTCTGCTAACTCCCCCTGAAACACTGAGTAAACACATTAATAATAACAAGGGGGATAAAAAAAAAATCACATATTCAAAACAGGTGAGCGGCAGAAGTTAGACCAATTTCTCTACGAACAAAAAAGAAATTTTCTTTAGGAAGCAATTTCGTAAAGATATCAGCTAACTGCCTTGAAGTATCTACATACTCAATAACACAATCACCTTTTTGAATATGATCACATATAAAATGGTGACGAATCTCTATGTGCTTAGTGCGATAATGTTGCACAGGGTTTTGGTAATACTAATTGCACTAGTGTTATCACATTTTATGGGAATGTGATCTAGACTTACACCAAAGTCTAGGAGTTGTTGTTTTAACCATAATATTTGTGCACAACAGCTACCCGCAGCGACATATTCAGCCTCGGCTGTGGATAGGGCTACACTCGACTGTTTCTTGCTAGCCCATGACACTAATGAATTACCTAGGAGGTGACAAGTGCCGCTTGTGTTTTTCCTATCTACTTTGCACCCAGCAAAATCAGAATCGGAATACCCAACAAGGTTACAAGTGGAACCTTTGGGGTACCATAAACCCATATCAGTTGTGCCAGAATGATATTTCATAATTCTTTTGACAGCAACCATGTGCGTTTCTTTTGGATTCGCTTGAAAGCATGCACATATACATACGCTAAACATGATTTCCGGCCTACTTGCCGTTAAATAGAGAAGGGATCCAATCATACCTCGATACTTTGTGATTTCAACGGATTTACCTTCTTCATTCTTGTCCAGATAACATGACGTACTCATAGGTGTTGCTACTGCTTTGGCCTTATCCATGCCGAATCTTTTCAATAGTTCCTTGCAGTATTTTGTTTGGCTAATAAAGATTCCATCCTTTTCTTGTTTGATTTGCAATCCAAGAAAGAAGTTCAGCTCGCCCATCATAGACATCTCGAACTCTTCCTGCATTATACTCGAAAAATCCTTGCAAAGGGTTTCATTAGTAGCACCGAATATAATATCATCTACATAAATTTGAACTAAAAGAATGTCCTTTCCTTTCTTTTTGATAAAAAGTGTGTTGTCAACCTTCCCTCTTTCAAAATCATTTTCAAGTAAAAATTTGCTCAATCGCTCATACCATGCTCTAGGAGCTTGTTTGAGTCCATAAAGAGCCTTTTTCAGTTTAAAAGCATAATCAGGATGTTCAAAATTTTCAAAGATAGGAGGTTGACTAACATACACTTCTTCATTTATAAAACCATTTAGAAAGGTACTCTTTACGTCCATTTGATATAATTTAAAATCTAAGATACATGCAAAAGCTAATAGCAACCTAATGGCTTCCAACCTAGCAACAGGGACAAAAGTTTCCTCATAATCTATCCCCTCTTTGTAACACCCCGATTTGGCAACTTGAAAACCATAGTCATTTTGAGTGAAAATTAGGGGCCATTTTTTTTTATAAAATGAGTAATGTACAAATTGAGAACATCTCTTATTTACAAACATAGTTTCATACTCATGTTCTCAAGTTGCACCGACTCTTTCAAGTTCCAAACCGGAATGTCACAAGACATTACGCTTTGAAACTCACCTTCCAAAACATTACCTAGAATAGAATAGCCCATTTGATTTCATGTCAAAATATCCATACAAAGATTAAATTGTTGGAGTTACAGCAGGACCAGGTTGCTAAGAACTCACGGGTAATTACATACTCGAAGGGAAAATTTCCTACTCCCTAGTCATGTTCCTAAATTCCTTCCCTAATCTTGCTTTCCGAATCTGCTATACCACTCATCATCGTCCATCAGTAACTCCTCAGGACTAATGATCCAGCTCTCGTCGCTAGAGTACCCCTCTGCATCCTCGTCAGACCAGAGGTCAGGATCCTCCTCCTCTGCGTCCCTAGTAAGCTCCGCCTCGGCATCGTCAGCCTCACAATCCGTCTCCTCCTCCGCAGCAGCCTCCTCTTCTGCTAACTGTAACTCAACCCTTCTACGCGGAATCTTTATGTAAAACATCTCAAAAACAAACATAATGCTATTGGCGCCTCTTCTGGGAGTCGCTCCTATCTCCCGCAACTGCTGGTATCGTACCATATTGGCCATCTAAAACCGTACAAATTTACACAAGACAGAATAGATAGAGTAGAGAGAGTGAGCAACCCAAAACGGCAATGTCGACTATGTGGGATTACATTAGGTAAATATTAAGACAAAATAAATACAAAAGCAAACATAAATCCAACAATAGCATAAGGTAAATCAAGACAACATATATAATCATCGTGATGTACCCTTACATAATCACCCAGTTACTCATTTCAGTATTTGCAAGCTCAAGACAATCACATCGTTCACCATGATACTTTTCTTCCATTCTCTCTCCTTTCCTCAAACTCATCAAACGTTTCAAGGGTAACCATATCCACTTCCACTCTTGGTTTTAGCATTTTCATTATCATTATTATTTTGATCATCATCACACATATCCTTGGAATATCTGGGTTATTAAGTCTTATCAATTCGATTAGCATCAATGATGAGGGGGAACATCATTGTGCTCACACTCGTCTACATCTCCTCGGTCAACCACCCAACCTAATCGGAAGCAAACAGGAGTACAGGACCTTTACCACGCGGGCACGACAGCTGTCACCATACATAATGGTCCCAGACCAGGAGGATCCCGTCCTCAAATCACATCAATAACATTAAGGCTCACTGTCCACGCAGTGGCAAAACACAATGCCCCGTTCCAGTCCCTCTCACTGTTCTCGATTTGCAATCTAGGGGGCGACAGTATGTTTCTAGTGGGCCCGCAGAACTTGCCATGGCATTAGACCCAGTCCCCACCACGTTAGTGCACCACATGTGGAGTTCGTTCTGCCTAGAAACATACTCTAGACTTTTTGACGTTTCACCGTCATCGTCCTCCCCTAATGCAATCTTGTCCTAAGTATCCGCAGATACTTATCGTTCCTTCCTCTCCACTACTTCGGTTCGACACTCATGCCTCACCGCATTTATAAATGTCTTTTAATAGTCTTTTAAAGATTTGAAGTTACGGCTTAGTCCTAATGATCGGTTCATCCTTAGTGCATCCCTTCAATGAGACCCGATCGCTAATCGTACGCATCTAATCCCCCTAATACTCACATAGCATCACTTGAATCATCACAATCATCATTGCATCATCTTTCTCTTTCTCCCATCACATCACATTGCTCTCATCAACATTAGCGTCACCGCTCCAAGCCAATTAAAACTCTACACGCCATCATTGTCCTCTTTGCCAATTGTGACTCCGCAGCATCAATGGTGTCCTTTCTCGCCACTTCGGGTTCAACAGCATCTGTAGCTCCAAATTTCCAATCATCATCTACTTTTTCTCATAATTCATTCTCATTGTAACTTGTCCCCCCCTCTCTCTCTTTTATTCTCATTATTCGAATCCATTATTCTTTTCTTATCATTCTTAGCTTATGACTTTCATAACTTTATTACTAACGCACAATTGAATGATTCCCAACAATATCACATAACTACAACCAATAAGAGAATCATAAAATAAGTAATTAGCACAACATGAACAATCAGAAAACATATCATCATTCTTATAAACCAATCTCAGTCATTCGGGTGGATAGCTAGACCAAACAAACGAGCGCTATCACATACACCACTACGCTAAATGAGATTGGAGTCCAATCTTTGAGATGATTGGACGCCTTAATATGTTACCTAATTACCACGACATCTTAAGGGAATGTCCCTCTCTCACCTCGATGACGAACGTCCTATAGCTCTCCAAGGTTTCCCGATCATCTCTCCTCGCCTCTTATCCTTTCGTCCGTCGCTCAACTCGATGACGAACATCCTATAGCTCTCCAAGGTTTCCCGATCATCTCTCCTCGCCTCTTATCCTTTCGTCCGTCGCTCAACTCGATGACGAACGTCCTATAGCTCTCCAAGGTTTCCCGATCATCTCTCCTCGCCTCTTATCCTTTCGTCTGTCGCTCAACTAAGACATTTTCCCGTGCATTAGAAACGATTCGATACATTCTTTTAGCTTGTTTTGAAAACAATTTCTTTTTTGAAAACTTGTTATCATCATCCAAGATTTCCGAATTCTATCCAAATTCATGATTAAAACAGTTCTTAAGAAAATCTTTGAAAACAATTCAAAATCACTCTTTTATTCAAATAAACTTCCTTAATTGAAAATGTTAGGTTATGAAAACTTTATTTATTTCTTTATTTATTTTAACACTTATCAAAATGCAAGAATTAAGGATAAGACTCTAGAACTCCATTAACTAGTTCGTAAAAATCCAAAACATTCATCATTCACTCATTGCAAAACACACATAGATTTAAGAAAACAGTTAATTGAATTACAACACTAACACACACAAATTCAATTATGTACAGGGGGATAATTTAATTTAATTTCTTAACTAGATCATGGCAAAACCGAATTGTCTATACTCAACATTTCCTAATTACTAATAATTTCTAGACCTTGGAAGTATAGGATTTACATTATGAAAATTAATCCAATTAATTCTACCTATTCCCAGTCTCTAAATCCGAAAAGAAGAAAAGGGATTAGCACATCATTGTATCATACATATGATAACACAAACATAGAATTTAATCACTCTCCTTAGTTGTTTCAAAAGAAAATCCTTCTATGCATCTAAACATATACTAACCGAATTACTTCAAGTAAAATCTTGCAAAACATAGCACACCATCAAAGACATGAAACAATGAAACTATTTTGTTTATTTTAAGACTAAAACCGTGAGCATCATAAGAAAATTTAATAAGTTCAATTTCATTTTTCTTAACTTAGTTCAAGAAAACGATCAAGGCCACAAATCATTTCATGTATGCACCTTTTATGCTTCTTAAGTGAGGCTAATCTTAGACTATATGCAATTCAAATGATGATTAAGCACACTTTTCTATTTTCTATCTCAAGACCGAATACTAGCATGTATAAGACAAGAATCTTAGCTCATTTTTCAATGCACTAAAGACAATTAAAACAAATCATATCACACCAACATGCGTAAGCCATCATGAGATTCCTTAGATTTTTAGTAAAACTCAAACTTATAATTTTCTTGAATAAAAGCATGGTTTATAGCTTGGTCTTCTAAAAGAATGGCATGCATGCACTTAAGACCACTAGATCCATTCCTAACACATACATGCTCCTAAAAATCATGCACCCAAAACATTTTTAGCACTCATGGCCGAATGGCCTTCACATTAACACAACAAACATAAAACAAATGTTTAAATCCAATCATGCTCATGAAAGAAAAATCATTTTAAAGACCATTACCCTATTAATCTCTAGTAGGCCGAGATACACATAGAGGAAAAACTCAATTTCTTTACTTGAAAATTGACATGCAAACCTCAAAGTCCTAATTTGAGTTAACACACACATGGATTAAAACATGCACATATATAAAATCAACCAAAATCATTACAAATCGACATGCAAAGCTAAAAATCCTCATTTTCTTCTCAACAAACTTAGATCATGAAATTGTTAATCAAATATTCACATAAACAAATAGACCACGGTTTGAGCACAAGAGATCAACATGCAAGGGGTTTCATTTTAGTTTTTATAAAAATCTCAAGTAGTGAGTTAGATCCCTTTAGAGGTTCGTTTAGAAAATCATGATGAACTACCTAATGAAGCCATAACCGAGGCTTTAAGAGTCCATAATGTTCACATATTTACAAACCAATATAAAAGTCCATGATAAAGTCTAGATCATGCTTGCACTCATCTCTCAAGCTATGAAAATAAACATGCAATGGAAAGAAAAGAAGGAAAAATTACAAGACCAAAAGAAAATCCTAATTCTCATGGTTTTCTCCTTGATCCTTAAATAACCTACCAAGAAGTTGAGTCTTCTAGCTTCTAGGGTTCTTGCTTTCTATATCCAAGGTCTTGTTCCAAATCTCCTTCCTCCTTCTTCGTGTTCCTCTCGGCCACCTTCTCTCTTCTTCTCTCTCTTTTTCTTCTAAGGGTTGGATAGTCCCTTAGAAAGTGTTTGATTTGGGTTTGTGAAAGGAATGAAAGAAAGTAAGGAAATGAACTAAGGCATGGTTGAATATAAGGGCACCGAAATTGCCTCCTTTGCCCTTGGAATGGGTTTCGGCCAAGGCACCAAATAGAAGGGTAGTTTTGGGTTTCTCAAAGTTTGCATGGGGGGTTAAATCAAAGAGGGAACATGGTGCTTAGTCTAGGGCTAGGCTTCATCATGCTTAGTCATTTCAAGGCTACTATTTTCCACTCTTCTAATCCACTTGTTGGCTTCTAAGCCTTCCAAGTATCTCCTCTCAATTTGAAATCTACCCCAACACACACCCACACTCACTCATCACCGTAGCATTCACACTCATATACACCATCATGCAATTTTTCATTTTCATTTTCTATCTTAAGATATCATCTACTCAAGAATCACATACATGCATTCACACACCTAGTAAAACCGTAACACCATATGCACATACACATAGCCTATATTTTTCTTATGATCACCAGTTCACATAAATATGCAAGTATTTTCATACACACACCAATACCGTAGCACATGCACACATATACACACATTTTTATTTTTCAAGCCACATCCTCATATGAAATCAAACATATAGCATAGTGAATACCATTAATTTCATGTCAGGGTAATCATTTTAATTTCTTATAAAACACATTTGATTGTAAAGAAAATTTAGACTATTTCCAAGTAAAACAATTTTCTAGATATAATACACACAATTAGAAATTTCTAAAAATCAAACTTTTAATACAAATAGGAAATTTTCAAAAGAAATAAATTCTTGTAAATCAATCCAGAAAATTCAAAAGATCACATTTTCAAGGTTTACAAATCCAAAAATGCAAATTGTTTCATTCATTTTTTTTTATAAAATCAGAAATCCTCTTTAGAAAATCCTTTTTGAAAACAAAAAACTTCAAGGTTTATTTTTGATGAATTCGTTTACGCACGTTCAGAAAATGCGGGGTGTTACATTCTTCCTGGTTGTAACCTTGTGCAACTAGTCTAGCTTTGTTTCGAACAACTAAACCAGCCTCATCAAGTTTGTTTTTATAAATCCATTTAGTTCCAATAATCGGATGAGAATCAGGCCTAGGAACAAGTTCCTAAACCTGGTTTCTTTCGAACTAGTTTAATTCCTCCTGCATAGCTAGAAGCCAATGTTCATCAAGTGTAGCCTCGAAAATATTCTTTGGCTCCACTTGAGAAACAAAAGCAAAATAATTGCACAGATTGCTAAGAGAATTACGGGTACTTACACCTTTTGAGATATCACTTATAACTTGGTCAATTGGATGGTGCCATGATGTTCTCCATTCCTTAGGAAAATCTGAATTAAGCTCCATGGACTGTTCTTGATTTTTATCCTCAATTGCTTCATTTGACCTTTCGTTGCATTTGGATTGATACTTTTCTTTATCATTGGGTTCTTCATCCTCATCAATGTATAAATCTCCAAGAATACCTGAAATGTCATTAACAGATACCTTTCCCAGCTTTCTGGGATCGGACTCATCAAATGATACATGAATAGATTCTTCAATAGTATTAAGAGATTTATTGTAAATCCTATAAGCTTTGCTCGAAACAGAATAGCCAAGAAATATGCCCTCATCAGCTCTAGCCTCAAAACTTCCTAGATTGTCTCTACCATTACTATGCACAAAACATTTACATCCAAATACTTTCAAATGGGAAATATTAGGTTTTCTCCCCTTGTACAACTCATAGGGAGTTTTCTTTAAAATAGGCCGTATTAAAAAACGATTCATAACATAACAAGATGTACTCACTGCATCGTCCCAAAAATATGCAGGCAAGTTCATGTCACTAAGAATTGTTCTCGAAAACTCTTTTAATGAACGATTTTTCCTCTCCACAACCCCGTTTTGTTCCGGAGTCCTTAGAGCTGAAAAATAATGCTTAATGCCATGTTTTTCGCAAAATTTTTCAAAAGATTGATTTTCAAATTCTTCACCATGATCAGTCTTAATGGATGCAATGCTCAAATGCATTTGGTTTTGAACAACCTTAGCTAGATTTTTAAATTCATGGAATGCATCATTTTTATGAGTAATGAATAATGTCCATGTATACCAAGAATAGTCATCCACAATAACCAGACAATAATAGTTGTCACCAAAGCTTTTTGTTTGACAAGGTCCAAAAATATCCATATGTAAAAGTTCCAAGGGCCTTTGAGTTGAAACAAGGTTTTTAGAAGGAAAAGATGCCCTTGTGAGTTTTGATTTTGATCATGGATCACATTTTTAAGAAATAGAAAATTTTTGCTTTGGCTAACCAACTACTAAGTTTTTAGAAGAAATTTTGTTTAAATGATTCATGTGGATGTGACCTATTCTACGATGCCATAGCCAAGACTCATCCTCTTTACTAATTAAACATTTAGCATCATTTGAGGGAATTGAGCTAAAATCAATTACATATACATTGTTTATCCTGCGAGCAACCAGCTTAATAAGATGATCAATTTTACCCTCAATAATACATCTATCAGAAATATAACCCTATTGCCCTTATCACATAACTGACTAATACTTAGCAAGTTATGCTTTAGGCCCTCAACATGTAAAACATTTTCTATGCAAGGGTTAGGAAGAGTACCTATTTTACCCACTCCGAGAATTCTTCCTTGGTTGTTATCTCCGAAAGTCACATGTCCTTGGTCCTTTGGAACGAGATGTGAAAATTTTGATTTGTCTCCAGTCATATGTTTCGAACATCCACTGTCCAAGTACCACCACGATTTCCTTTCTTCCGGAGTAACCTACAAGAATAAGATTCAAGTTTTCTTTTTAAGTACCCATATCTTTTTGGGTCCTTGAGCGTTAGTGTAACCATAGTTTGCATCATGCCATCTTTTAGTTTCATTGTTCTTTTTAACGAACTTCAATTTTCGGTGTACGCACTCATGTGCACCATGGTCTTTTCTACCACAAAAATGACATATAATCAAAGGTTTCTTATGAGAGCTAGTGGGGACAAAAATGGTACTTAATTGTTTTTGATGCCTGCCGGGTTGATATCCTAAACCGACTCTATTAAAGAAACACTTTTGTCTCCCTAGAATTAAATTTAAAGTATTTCTACCTTTCGTAAATTTTGCAAGCGTTTCTTTTAAATCTTCTACTTCTTTTACTAAATCCTTGCAAAACTTACAAGAAGAAGAACTAGCTTTAAATTTAATTTCATTACTTGAGGTGTTTGAGGATTTACTTAAGGTAGTATTCAGCTCTTTGTTTTTGGTTTTCAAAATTTCATTTTCCTTTTCAAGATCAGAGTTTTTTGTAAAATAAGAGCTGATTTTTTCTTTTCTAAACTCACCAACAAGGATAATCTCATTGATTCCTCATGTAATTCCTCAAACGCCTCTTGTAATTCATCATAAGAAGGTTCAAGTTCAAAATTTACCTCATCTCCATGTGCCATCAAGCATATGTTGGCTGTCTCTTCTTGTTCATCTGAATCCTCGTCCGAACTTCCCTCGTTGTCTAGCCACGCCAAGTGTGCTTGCTTTCCTTTCCTTGGGTTGGAGGTGTTTCTTTCTGAATTTTCTTTCTTTTTCAACTGGTAGCACTCCGCTCTGATGTAACCGGGCTTGCCACATTCATGACATGTAATGGCTAATCCTCCACTTTTGTTGTTGTCTCTTCTATTTTGGGAGTTGAAGTTGCTCTTCTTCCTCAGAAACTTCCCGAACTTTTTAACCAGAAGTCCCATGTGTTCATCATTGATCAGTTCCTTGTCCGAGTCACTTTCAGTTGCTGGTGCTTCAGCCTTGAATGCCAGACTTTTCATCTTTTTGCTCTCCTCTTCATGTTGTGCTAATCTTTTCAATTCACTTTCATGCTCTTGTAGCTTTCCGAAGAGAGTTGCCAGCGTCATAGTTGAAAGATTTCTTGACTCTGCAACTGCTGTCACTTTGGGATAATTTCTTAAAACTTTGTTGATAAGTTCCTCATTGGTGAATTTCTTCCCCAATGTTGTTAATTGGTTGATAATCATTGTGAAGAGCTTTTGGATCTCCTGGATTGATTCTCCATCCTTCATTCTGAACAGCTCATATTCTCCCGTTAGAGTGTTGATTTTTGATCTTTTCACTTCATTGGTACCTTCATGTGTGCTTCTAATGTATCCCACATTTGCTGCGCAGTCTCACATGTAGATATCCTGAAAAACTCATCATAGCTCAAAGCAGATGTTATAATATTTTTCGCTTTCAAATCGTATTGGACTCTGCGTTCCTCTTCTTCCGTCTCAGCCATAGGCTTTTCGACGGTGTTACCATTAACCACATAGGTAGGAACATAGGGACCATTTACGACCGCATCCCAAACTTTTAATCCAACTCCTTGAATAAAAATTTTCATTTGGGCTTTCCAATATGCGTACCCTACCCCATCAAACACAGGAGGACGATTAATAGAACTCCCTTCACCACCAAACAGAGAGTTTGAAGCCATACTCTTGAGACAGTTAAGTCTTAACACAAGAGACTAGCTCTGATGCCAATTGTTGGGTTTGGCCTCAAAATCTCGAGAGGGGGGTGAGTCGAGTTTTATTAATTTATTGCAAAATCCCTTACAAATTAAAAAATATTTCGCGTTGGAGAGATTAGACGTTTGAGAAGGAGAGCGAAAACGATTTATATAAAATTAAGAGTAGCGCGAAAACGTAAATAAACGAAATATGCGGAAATTAAAAGAGATAGGGATAGAAAAGCTTGCACCAGAAAATTTTATACTAGTTCAGCCTTCCCGTCGAAAGGCCTAGTCCAGTCCCCAAGCGACCCGCTTGAGAGTTCTATAACCAGCAATTGAGACGCCCCCAATTACAACCGAGAGCACCTCGCACGCTACTAGGAACCTCCGTTCGCTAGGGGCCTCAATAACACACAGCAGGGTTCCTCACCCTACGAAAGTCTCAACGTTCAACTATGGGATTCACTCCCTAACCACTAAGATCCAATACAGATTGATGTGAGTGATTACAACAAGTATAGCGTGTTCTCAATAACACAGATACTACAATCAAAGCTCTATGATAATGAAGCCTTTCTTTTGAAGCTAAGAGGCCAACAAGAGTTTTTGAGTTCTTAGAAAAATATGATCGTGAAGTTTAGAGAAAAGTAGGAGAAGAAGAATAACGTAAATTCAGAAAATTGTCAGAATGATTCTCTTGTGAATAGAATGTTGGAGTGATATTTAAAAAATAAAACTTTCATAAATCAAAAAGGATTTAAACCAACAAATCAAAATCAATTTAAAATCAAAATAAAATAAAATATGATTTTGTAATAAGTTTTAAAATAAAAAACAAATCAAAACGATTTAAGAAAACAAATCAAGGAAATATTTCAAAAATAAATTCAAATTCGATTTTTTTTGAAAATAAATCAGAATCAATTATATAAAAACAAATCTGGAAATAAATCAAAATGATTCTGACACGATTTTCCACAAAAACTTGAGGTAATCGATTATTTCAGGGAGGTAATCGATTATCCCTTTAAAAATAGAAACTTTGAAATTCTTTTGTAAAACTAGTAATCGATTACAACATAGCATTTAATCGATTACTTCACCCCTGTTCATTATATGATGCAACTCATATAATCGATTACCACTAATCTAATAATCGATTACTGAGCCTCTGATATTTGTATGATGCAACATCATGTAATCGATTACATCAAGGCAGTAATCGATTACTCTTCCTCAGGAAAATGTATGATGCAACAATTTTAATCGATTACTTGATCCAGGTAATCGATTACTCTCATTCAGAAAGTAATGGATTAGCCAAGTTCACTTAATCGATTACAAACACTCTGGTTTTTCTATAATGCAACAAGGTTAATCCATTACTTAAAGAAGGTAATTGATTACTCCTTCTTGCACTTGTAAAAATGAATTTTTATAACTTAAAAACATCTAGAGTTTTGTTTCATCAAGCATTTACGCAGAAACTAAGATAAAAAATAGATTTTCACGAAAACACTTTTTTCTTCTCCTTTTAAATGAAAAAATCATTTGCCTTTTAACTCATTAAGAACAAAAGACTCCATTACCTTACAACATGTCCTAAGGGAAAAGGCTTCTAGACTTGTATATTTTGCTTGAATCTTCAACTTGAGCTTGAAGGGTCTTGTGAGCTTGAATCTTGAGTTTGTTATCATCAAAACTTTTAACTTTGAATTCTGCTTGAAGTCCTTGAGAGAGCTTGGAGCTTGACTTCCAACACTAGCTTGACTTCCAACAAGAAAGTGATAAAGAACAAGAAATTTGAGGCTAAGGAGCTTGGATTGAAGATTGGAGAGTGGTTCTACATCAATCCCTCACTTTCTCTTTCTCTCTCTAGAAGGTAAAGAGGGAGTAATTTGTTTTAAATTAGAGAAGGGATTTAATTATAATAAAAAGAGTATAATTAAGTGTAGATAGGTGAATTGTTAGACATAGAAATCAATTTGATATGAATTATGTATAAAAACCCTAAGTGTGTGCTCTCTTTCTTGTATGTCTTGCATGCTAATTCTTTGAATTAGATGTTGATTCCATGATTAAATGTCTTTGATGTGTGAATTATGCAATTATATATCACTTGTGTGTTTGTTAGTTACTAACTTGATGAGTGAAAATTATGCACATATTAGGATAAAGCATTACCTAATTGAGATTGAGTCTAAACAATTATAATTTTCCAAAGAATAAAGTGCTCCATTTCAATTAGATAAAGCTTAAAATACTTGCATCATGCATGAAGTAAAATGTGGATGTTAGGAGTAGGGGAAAAACATTCGTATAACGTGAGGGCAAGAGTAACTAGATTGTCTATTGAAACAATCGCTGAGAATTGCTATGGAAAACTTTGATCTTCCAAAGGATCGGGTTTTCTCCCCGTGTTGGGGATTGGTTTTATGCAAACCATAGCGATTATGTCAGTTACTTTGGCTCATTTTGGCTGGTCGAGGGTGATCCTTACTACAGCCAACTTGGACGAATCAACCCAAGTTGTATGAGGAACCCCAAAAATGTGGTGAAGTACTGTGCAAGTAACTTATAGGTTGAAGGATGCTTACTCCCAGTCGGTTTTTTCCCAGAGTGGAGGGTGGTGTGAGGAAATGTGTGATGTAAAGAAAGCAAAGCAAAAAGAAATGAAAAGTAAAAGAAAAGAAAAGGAGAAAAGTGCATGCATATGCATCTATGTGATTTAATTTATTGAATCCAATGAAAAGAATAAAGTAAATGAAATGAATTGCAAAAGTAACACATTGGATTCAAGAATTAAATCAAAGTGAGCGACGTTGCATGGCATCCCATGTGAATGCTTGAATATGCATTTCATAAGGTTTATGTTGCATTATATTTTGATGATGGAAATGTGAAATTTACTCTGTGTATGTGAATGCATTTAATTATGCTTTATTATTGTTATTAAGTGTTTTCTTTGATTTAAATTCAAATTACTCACCTCTTTGTGGTTAACATTTTAGGTACACATGACGAGGAGCTAACCGCTATTCCCTCTGCCGAGGACACTCACACTCCTCTTGATGGAGTGTGATGCATCTTTCATACTTTAGTTTCATATACATATATGCATAACTATAAGCTTTTGGATGTAAATATTTGTAAATGCAAATGTCATGGTTGTGAAGGATATCTTAATATCCTTTCTTTTTGAGAAACTCACTTGCATCACAACCTATTTTTGGTATGTTGTAAACTCTTTAAGAACTTTGACTTAAAATGGTTTGTACTGATAATGTGCTTAAATGCTTGTGAATGCATATATATATATATATGTAAATTTTATATCTGGACTGTTCTGGTTCTGACAGGTTTCAGGTTTTCTAAATTGGGGAAAGTCCATATTTTAAACAGAACCTTGCGAAAATTTTTCTTAAATTTTACTATTTGCATTAAAATAAAATGAATTAAGATTAGGTGTTACACTACTCCCCTGAAACACTGAGTAGATATATCAATAATAACAAGAGAATTAATATGTGTATGTCATGCAGTCAAATCGACAAGTGAAGCACAAGTTAAGCCAAGTTCTCCACGAATATAAAAGAAGCTTTTTTCCGGAAGCGGCTTCGTGAAGATATTAGCTAACCGCCTAGTGGTGTCCACGTATTCATTGATAAGGGGGTGACAGTACTATTTTAGTCTGCAGTGTGGAACACACTACGATCCCTTGGGTATTAATCCCCGATCACATATAGACTCGTTCCACCTAAAATAGCACTCTAGGTTACTTGACATTTCACCGTCATCACCCTCCCCTATCACAATCACACACCTGAGTATCCGCAGATAAACAGGGTATCTTCCTCTCCACTACTTCACACTCAAGTCGTCGCGTTATGGATAATGTCTTTTAAATGTTTTATCAAGGCTTTATTGTAAAAGTACACATGCATAAGCAAATCAAAAACCCATAATCAAAACTCATCATAAAACCGAAAATACATAAGAACAAGGAAGAAACAAATGAGAACAAGATAAATACCTAAATGAATGAGTAGGAGTAAGGTTGATTTGGTGTGGAGAAGCAAAAATTCCTCCTCCTTCTTCCTCTTCTCCTCTTGGCCTCCCCCTCTCTCACTTTTCTTCTCTCTCTCTTTTTTTTTTGGTTCTTGGACATATGAAGCAAAAATGAATACAAGAGGAGTGGGGGTCTTATTTATAGAGGTAAAGGGGTGGGGGTTCATGGAATTAAAAATGGGATGCAAAAATATTGGGGAGTCTTCCTCCCTAAATCACACACTCCCTCACGGTTTTTAATATAAAAATAGGGTAGGTATTTCTCAATTTTTGCCTTATAATCACGAGTATTAGTCTTGTAGCGTTTAGGTTTAATAAATTAGTGAGACAAAGAAATAAGGCACTCTTGCATGCATTGGCCGAAAATTCCATGCTTAGATAAGGTCATTAACGGCTTGTCTCCTATAGGGAACATATAGGGTGATTACATTTAATTAGGGTAGGTTTTGTTTAATTGGGTTACCCTAGGGTCTTGTGCACTAGTAAAGAAATGTCTAACAATTTAAAATTCAAAATGCACAAAACAATAAAAAAAATCGTACCACATTAATATACAATGGAAAAATATTATTTTCTCAATACAGTAAATAATGCTTAAAATCATAATTCAATTTACTTAAAATAAAACATCATAACCTTCTCCTAAAATAATAAAAATTCGTGATCAGCATAAATAAATCCTAAACAGTACCAAAATAAATTCTACATTTTAATACGATCGTTTTGATTGTAAATTCGTCTAATTCGAATTTACAGATCAAAAGTTATGAATCTTCAAAGTTAAATAAATCCAAGAAATCAATAAATAATCACTTTCCCAAATCACAAAATAATTTCTTTAAATCCATCAAATACCAAGATCAAATATTTAATCAATTTTAAACAATTTCTTCACTTCCACGTGTCATTATAAACCAAATAATGTTTTAATCTCAATTTAAAAAGAATCCACCAATCAGAAATCGCCAAAAATCAGTTTATTAAAACGGAAAAATTGCGGGTGTTACAAGAGGGGGTGTTACCTTAGCTTAGGGGATGTATATCTAGATAGTTTATGTTGATGATTAAGAATGTGTGAATTTGTATGCTAATGAACCTTAGGGCAACCAGTAATAATCAAGAATAATGACTTAGGGAAAAGAATAGAAAACCCTCACTTGACATTTATGTTTTACATGCATTATGTATTGATTTGAATTTTATGTTTGATACTTCTCTTGAAAATAGGTGTGGGTGGTCAAGTGCATTAGTTGTGGTTATTTAGGTGGACTTAGGAGAGAGAGTAGAATGATTTGGGAAACGATAATAGGATGGTAACCTAAATAGGAAGATTATGATTGAATGATTGAGTCAGAGAGATGAAAGAGTAAGTGATAAGAGAGTTAGGGATTTTTGTGTGATAGGAGACCTAGGGATTGGGTGAGCGGATGCCAGGCCATGTAAGTACGCCCCGTTTGGGTGCATTGGTTGCGTAAGCCGCACGATTTAATGGCGTGTGAAGCGGTAAGTCGCCCGGGATGGTGCGTAGTGGTGGGTTCGCAAACCTTCAGGGGATTAGCGATCTAGGAATTGGGTGAGCGGATGCCAGGACAGGTAAGTACGTCCCATTCGGGTGCATTGGTTGCGTAAGCCGCATGATTTAATGGCGTGTGCAACGGTAAGATACCCGCGTTCAGGTGTGCAGTGGTGGGTTCGCAAACCTTAAGGGGTTAGCTATGTTATGTGAATGTCAGGCCAAGTAAGTACGCCCCGTTTGGGTGCATTGGTTGCGTAAGCCGCACTATTTAATGGTGTGTGCAGCGGTAAGTCGCCCGGGATGGTGCGCAGTGGTGGGTTCACAGAACATTAAAGAGAGGATTAGGTACGCCTAGCGAATGCCAAGCCAAGTAAGTACGCCCCGTTTGGGTGCATTGGTTGTGTAAACCGCACGATTTAATGGCGTGTGCAGCGATAAGTCATCTGGGATGGTGTGCAGTAGTGGGTTGGCGAAGCTGTTAGAAAGAAAGGTAGTAAGATGTCGGTAGGAAGACATGAATGAGGTTAGTTAGATAAAGGGAGTAGAATAAGAACAAGAGATAGGGGTTGAGTAGGATCAAGGCTAGATTAATAAAAATGAGAATGTAATGACAAGTGTTTGTGAATGAAATGAGTTGGTTTGTATTGTCTGATATTTGTATGATTATCTGTTGTGTTGTGTTTGACTTAGTTATTAGTATATCTATTTAGATTTCATTCGCTAAGTTCTGTGTAATGCTCACCTCTTAATTATTTTTACACAGGTTCAGATCTTGAGCTAGCACAGCCCCCGACCGAGCAGGAGTGCTCTCCCTCACAGGGAGAGTAGGTCGTAGTTGTCTGTTTGTTTTGTCGAGTCTTGGGCCGGTTTTGAGTTGCAGTTATGTTCATGAGCTTATATGGGATTTGTATATGTATATTTTGTGATCGATTTTCCGCAGGGTCGGCCTAGACCATGTCTTTTGGTTTTTGGTTTATATTTGAAGGATAGTTTTATTTCCCACAAACTTGTAAACATTTTATGAATTATATATATGGTTTTCTGGATGTTGTTATTGTTCTGGAACAGGTTCACAAGAAAAAAAATAATTTTTCGAAAGTCTATAAAACAGAGTAAACTCCGTCGAATTTTCCGGAGATTTTTATAATAAGTTTATGTTTCAAAAAGAAATTTTTAAGTTGTTAATTTTGTTTAAGGGTCTAATTAGAGTTTAAAAGTTAGGGTGTCACACACCATGACCCTTTTTACCACAATAATGACAAATAATAAGAGGTTTCTTATAGGAGCTAGCAGGGACAAAAATGGTACTTAATTTCTTTTGATATCTACCAGGTTGATAACCTAAACCTGCTCTATTGAAAAAACATTTTTTGTCTTCCTAGCATCAAATTTAAGGTATTTCTTCCTTTAGTAAATTTTGCAAGTGTTTCTTTTAAATCTTCATTTTCTTTTACTAAATCCTTGCAAAACTTACAAGAAGATGAACTAGCCTTAAGTTTAATTTCATTACTAGAGGTGTTTTTGGAATTGCTTAAAGTAGAATTCAGCTCTATATTTCTATTTTTCAAAATATCATTTTCTTTAGAAAGTTCTTGATTCTTTTGTAAAAGTAAAGTTGGAATTTTCTTTTCTATAGCAACCAAAAAGGATAACCTCATTGATTCCTCATGCAATTCCTCAAATGCCTCTTGTAATTCGCTATAAGAAGGCCCAAATTCTAGTTCAGATATTACCTCTTTTCCGTGTGCCATGAGACATAGGTTGGCATATTCGTTTTGCTCATCTGAATCATCATCCGAACTCTCCTCATTGTCCAACCATGCAATGTAAGCTTGTCTCCCTTTCCTTGAGCTTGATGCATTTCTTTCGGAGTTCTCCTTCTTCTTCAGAAACTGAATGCAATCTGCTCTGATGTGACCCGGCTTGCCACATTCATGACATATGACAGAAGAACCTCCATTTTTGGTTGCATCTTTCTTCATGGGCGTATTGAAGTTATTTTTATTTATAAGAAATCTCCCAAACTTTTTCACAATATTCCCATGTGCTCATCACTGATGGATTCTTTGTCGGAGTCTCCTTCTGAAGTTGGTGCTTCAGCCTTGAACGCAAGACCTTTCACCTTTTTGTTCTCCTCTTTGTGTTGTGCTAATCTCTTGAGTTCACTTTTATGCTCCTGAAGCTTTCCGAAGAGAGTTGCAAGAGTCATTGTTGAAAGATTCCTTGACTTTATAATAGTCGTCACTTTGGGTTGCCATTCTCTCCCTAAGCACCTCAACACTTTGTTGACCAGCTCCTCATTAGTGAATTTTTCCCCCAAGGTTACTAGATGATTAATGATCATTGTGAACCTCTTTTGAATTTCTTGCACTGATTCTCCTTCTTTCATTCTGAACAACTCGTACTCTCCAGTCAAGGTGTTGACTCTCGACCTCTTGACCTCATTGGTACCTTCATGTGTGACTTCCAATGTATCCCACATTTCCTGTGTTGTCTCACATGTAGATATCCTTAAAAACTAATCATAACTCAAAGCAGATGTTATTATGTTTTTCGCTTTCAAGTCATATTGGACTCTTCGTTCCTCCTCTTCCATCCACTCACCAATAGGTTTGTTGACGGTGATTCCATTTACCACATAGGTAGGAACATAGGGTCCATTTATGACAGTGTCCCAAACTTTTAATCCTACTCCTTGAATAAAGATTTTCATTCTCGCTTTTCAATAAGCGTACCCCACACCATCAAATATGGGGGGCCTATTAATAGAACTCCCTTCACCACCAAACGGAGAGTTTGAAGCCATACTCTGATGCCAATTGTTAGGATTAGCCTCAAACCTCGAGAGGGGGGGGGGGTGGATTGAGTTTCATTAGTTTATTGAAAATCACTCTAACGTTTTTCGAAAATTGTTTTATGGAGAGAATAATTATTTGAGCGTGAAGGCGATGCGATATAAAATAATATAAATAGAGTAGCACGAAAACGATTTAAACAATATAATGCGGAAAAATAAAAGAGATAGGGAAGAAGAACACGCAAACCAATTTTATACTGGTTCAGTCTTTCCAACGAAAGACCTACGTCCAGTCCCCAAGCGACCCGCTTGAGCTTTTTATATCCTTGAAATTGAGCCACACCCAATTACAACCAAGAGCACCCCGCACACTACTAGGAACCTCCGTTCGCTAGGGACCTCAAATCATACAAGGGTTCCTCACGCTAAGAACGTGCCTCACGTTCAACTAAGCGATCCACTCCCTACCACTATGGTTTGAATATGATAAGATGTGAGTGATACAATTGATGTGTTCTTGATAACACGGATTCAACAATTAAGTTCTATAGCAATGTAGTTTATTTCACAAGAGATAAGGCCAAGAAAGTTTTCTTTTCAGAAAAAAATAAAAGCAATGAAAAACGTGTTTTTCAGAGAAGAAGAAGAAGAGCAGAATGTGATTCAGAAAAGTGAAAAACAAAAACTTCTTTTGAATGTTTTTGGAAATCCAAATAAATAAAGATATGTTTTGAAAAACAAAAACAAATAAGTAAGATTTACAAAATAAATCAGAATAAGTTTTAAAATCAAAAAATAAATAAAAAAATTAGAAAATAAATCAAAGATTTGATTCTTAAAACAAATAAGGAATTATTTCAAAAATAAAATCAAATTCGAATTTGGAAAATAAATCAGAATCAATTATGTATAAACAAATCTGGAAACATTTCAGATTGATTCTGACACGGATTTCAATAAAACTTAAGGTAATCGATTACTTGAGAGAGGTAATCGATTATCTCCATTATGTGAAAACAGTGAATTAATTTTTAAGAAAGTAATCGATTATTTAAAACAAGGTAATCGATTATCAAAAATAGTAATCGATTAACAAAAATAGTAATCGATTATTTTTAATTAAAATTCCCAGGTCATAACTCAGAAACAGAATAATCGATTATCCAGGAGAGGTAATCGATTACTTCTGCTTATTTTCATAAAAATAATTTTCCAAAGCAGGGTATGTAACCAAAGGTTTTCAAAAATATTTTTAGCTGAAAATCAAACTTAAAAATGATTTCATAAAAAGATTATTTTCTTCTCCTTATCTTTGAAAAACTTTTTGGCCTTATTGAACTTGGAAAAAGAAACTACATTACTTTACAACATTTCCTATGGGCAAAGCTTAACTTAAACTATTTGCTTGCTTGAGCCTTGAGCCTTGATCTTGAATGCACTTGAAGCTTGAAAGAGCTTGATTGTTATAGTCAAAAGCATCTTCTAGAAAACTTCTAGAAAACTCTATAAAGTCCTTGGGAAAGCTTGACCTTCGACACTCTTTACTAAGGTTTTGGCTTTTTCCTTGAGTAATTTAGGAATTTAGTTAGGTTTTTAGGAATAATTGGAAGATTAAGGTCCTTGAATACTTTGCTCCATTTGGGGTTTGATTTCAGGTGCTTTGAAGCTTAATATGATGAATATTGCAAATGAATGAAAAGGAGCTTTGAAGACTAAGAGATTGATGCTAAAATGGAGAAAAACTTGATTTAGAACTGTTGACCACGCCCAGGCGCGTGGGGTCAACTGGCCTAGAATGGGGTGCAGATCGCTAAAAACTAGTGTACCAGACAGCGAGACTTGCACCCAGGCGCATGCAAGGGTGTGCCCAGGCGCGCAGGCGACGATGGGGGAAGAAGAAATAGATCTGTACTGGGCGCCCAGGGGCGCGGCGGATGCAGAAAAGCTAAATTGGATCTTATCTTCTAGATTTGTTTGGGATTTGTTTAGGTTTTAGTTTTAACCTTTAAATAGATACTTTGTTATTAGGTTTAGGAGGAATTCAGATACAATAGAGATTATTGAATACAATTAGGATTAGAGAGAGAGGTTAGAAACATATCATTGAGAGCAAGGAGGCAAGACAAGGATTGAAGATCATCAATGGAGGGATCCACTTGAAGATCGAAGATCTCTTGGGGTAAATTCATTATTGTCTATGATTATGAGTTCTTCCCTTAATTCTTGTATTTATTCTCCCACTATGTGTAACTAAACCTTTTGTTAGGAATATGGTGGATTTGCATGGATGATTTTACATAATTTATGAATTAATGTTTTTCCTTTAAATCAAGTGTTTGGTTGTGTTTTAATTACAATTCATAAACCTGATCAATTTATGTTTTGCTGTGGATCTCTAATTCTTCAATTGGAAAATTAAGGATTAGAATAAGACATTTAATCAAACAATATAACCACCCAAGTTGTAGGGATACAATTGGGGATGATATAACATTAATAATTCCACTGTTCTTAATTAAGGTTATTTGATGGTTTATCACTTAAGGGTTATCAGATTGAATAATAAACGATAATTAGACAAGAGGAATCTGATAATTATCACCATAGGAATTGTTCTTGATTTATGGGAAAATAGAGATGCATAGTCAGTAAATTAAGTTCTGCAATGATACCATGTTCCTAACCTTTTCTACAATAGTTTCCCAATATCTTTATTTTCTGTTTTCAATCTTATTTTATTTTTTATTTTATTATTTAATCTGTCTTTAATCAACTTCATAAACTAAATCAAATCAAACCCAAGCAATTACGATTTGCCTAAGAATTATTAGAAACAATTTGCAATCCCCGAGTGAAACGATAATTTACTTACTCTTTATTATTGCTGACCCGGTATATTTGTCGGTAGTTCAACAAGTTTTTGGCGCCGTTGTCAGGGATTGAAATTCGATTCTAGTAATTGTTAGGTTTTATTTATAATTACTTGTGTAACTTGTACCTTTTCATGTATAACTATTATTTTAATGATGATGACTTAGATTATATGAGATGTATTTCTGATTCACCTTCTTTATATTATTATGCACATAACATAAGTAATAGGAAAGCTCCATGGAAAGAAGCTTTAGAGAAATTTGCTCAAAATCTTACTAGCATCATTGAAGGAACTAAAATATATTTTCAAATCCAAAGTGCTAGATTAAGAAATCTTGATATTCAATGGGAGCAATTGCTTCAAATAATTGGGAAGAAATTTCCTGATTTGATTAAAGCTCCATGGGAAGTAGTTGTGGAGAAATTTGCTCAATATATTACTAGATTTTTTTAGGAAACAAAATTAATTTTCAAATCCAAAGTGCTAGTTTAAGAAACCTTCAAATTCAAATTGAGCAAATTTCAAAGCAGTTATCTGAGAGGAGCCACAAGCATCACAAACAATTTTTGACTTTCCACAAAGAAAGAAATAGTAGTGGTGATGGATGTGACCAAAGAAGAAGAGAATTTGCATAATAAGATGGAGGAAGTGGACCAAAATAAAACAATAAAAGGTACGAATATAGTAGAAGAATTTGCTTCATCTTTGCATGTTGAATTTCTTGAACTAAAAAATTGTATTAAATCTATTTCATGCTTTGATGACTCAACATTTTTCCATTATATTCAACCTTGGTGCTTTCATGAAATTTCTCAAAATCAATACAAGTCATTGTTAAACAATAGGGAACTTGAAAAGGTCAATTTTCTGAGTCATGAAGTTGACATCTTCATGATGAATGGTGAAAAAGGCAAGCACCATGTGATGATGCTTGGAGTGAGGAATGTACCAATTGACCCTGGTGGGATTGAACATATTTTTAAAACTTCCTTACTCCATCATCATCCATGCTTTGTCCCATGGGATATGGGAGTAACTTGTTATTCCTGCATCACATGGCAATTGGGCCATAGGATTTGGGTCCCTGATGGATTCTTCTTAGTTATGTAGTAGTGTAGGTTTTGAATTTCTAGTTAATTTCAATTGAATAAAGAGTTAGAGCTTTCTATATGTAACTACTAATGAGGTGCTTCTAGTACCATTTTTAATTGTTCATGTGACACAGGTGAATAAATTTGGGGGAGTCTCCTCCATGGTACATCAAGATCGAATACTGTGCTACAAAGGGAAGTCTCTAACTCCTTGCATTTGTTTTAATTGTTATTTTGTAGTTTAGGTTAGATTTGTTTGCTTGAGGACAAGTGTGCCAACCTCTAAGTTTGGAGGAGTGGACAAAATAAAAATTTTTATGAAAAATTTTTATGACTTGAATTCTCTCCCCATATTTTGTATTAGTTTTTGTCCTGGTAGAGGTGGGTGATTATTCTAGGCTTAGGACTGTTTTTATGATGATAGATGTAAATACTTGATTTAGGATTATACTCATTGATTGTATGATATTGATTTGATTGAGTTGTAAATCTTTTGAAAATTGGTTAGTTATGCAAACTGTTTTTGAACATGTGATTAGTGTGAATTGACCATAACCGAGTGAGTTTTTGTGCCTATACACTTGACAGAGGTATTTACTTGATTGATATTTGATTAGACCCCTATTTCTTTCATGAGTGTGTTCTCTTTGATTTTGTGTTCTAGAACTTGACCAGTGACCATTTTGAGATTGATAATTGTTTGCATGCATGAATATGATTAAGACACATAGGATTATTTTTTCGGGCCTTCAACAAATTTTGACGAACATTTTTCCCTTAGTTGCCCACTTTGAGCCTAATGAATTATGATTTCTTTGGTACCCTTTTCATTAAATAACATAAATTTTTGATATTCATTGAAATGTGAATGGTGTAACACCCCGATTTGGCAACTTGAAAATATACTTCTTTAATCATAAAATGTAGTGAAAATATGGGCCAATTGTTTTTATATAGTATGGTTGAGTAGCATGAGTATGAGAACCATGTTGTTTCCAAAACTCTTTCATAGATAAAACGGTATTCTCACACATCATGCTAAACATCAAGTTCCAAACCGAAGTGTAATAAGACACTACACTTTGCAACTTGATTATGCTCAACTCAATTATTATTGCCCATTACTTTTCGTATTCAAAATCAGTGGTGCCCAACTAAAAATAGCATTCATCAACATAGTTTGGGGATTACATCATGGTACTGCGGATCTAGCTTAGTGTGAACACAGGGAACATAATACTTCAACTAAGATAAAAGAACTACCACTAAGCTGAAGACGACGGATCCACGGGAGGTGCCTCACTCGGGTCGATCTCAATCACATATGCTTCCGGGAAATCCTCATCAGGGTCCTCCTCTGGGTCTTCCTCTGGTTCACTCTCTTGCATAGCCTCGAATGCCTCATCCGGTAGGTCGTTCAAAGCTTCATCCAACTCTTCCAACTCCTCAACCTCGGGATCAATCCGTGCCGGCAAAGGCATTGGGTGTCTACCTTCGTCTCGGATGTCGAACGTAAACTTAACCGGATCCATAGACTAAGGGTTGACAACATAGGGACAGATATAGAGACACAGAAAGAAGAATTCGAGAGAATAAGTATTCCCAGACATGTGATGCCAACAGTGTGGAATTACGATAGGTAAAATATTAAGGACACATAAGACAAACAAACAAACAATATATAACATACAAACATTTACTCTACTCCATTATTTTCTTTTCTCAATATCTTAAGTCTATCCTCAGCACATTCCATAATCGCTTCTGCTGCGCAACTCTGATTCCACTACCATATAAGCTCACCCTCTTTTCCATACTTTTACCCAAGGATTAATCTCAAATAGATTTATATATATATACATGTATTTCTTTCTTTCCTTATTTAAGTTTTATGAATTCGCATCCATCAATGATGAGGGGGTTTTAATCATCATTGAGGAAAAACGCTCTCAAGTTAGCACACACATCTACATCTCCTCGATCATCCATCCAACCTAGTCGGAAGCAAACAGGAGTACAGGACCTTTACCGTGTGGCACGACAGCTGTCTCACAACAATTGGTCCCAGACCAGGAGGACTACATCCTCAATCAAATCATATCAATTCATAAATATATTCAAGGCACACTGTCTCACAGTGGCAATCAAGATGCCCCACTCCAGTCCCTCTCACTGTTCTAGATTTGCAATCTAGGGGGCGACAGTACTAATTCTAGTTTGCAAAGCAGAACTCACCACGGCATTGGACTCAATCCCTACCACGTTCGTATGCCACATGTGGAATTCGTTCCGCCTAGAACATACTCTAGACTTCTTGACGTTTCACCGTCATCGTCCTTCCCTAATGCAATCTTCTCCTAAGTATCCGCAGATACTTATGGTTCCTTCCTCTCCACTACTTTGGTTAGCTCTCATAACTCACCGCGTTAATCCATGTCTTTTAAAAGTCTTTTAATGATTTAATTAAAAGCTTAATCCTATTGGTCGGCTCATCCTTAGTGCATCCCTTCAACGAGTCCCGACCACTAATCCTCTCCTAACATCTCTTCTCTCAACTTAGCACAGAGCGGGGTTTTCCTTGACAAGTCAACATCTCGGTTCTCCTTCCTTACAAATTTCTCAAAATAGTTTTTCATTATTCCTTCAAAATCATGTTTCAAAACTCTTTTCAAAATAAGATTTCAAAAAGGTTTTCAAAAATAATGTTTCACAAAAATCTTTTTCCAAAAATAATATTTTCAAAAATCCTTTTCCAAAAATAATGTTTTCACAAATTCTTTCCGAAAATAATGTTTTCACAAATCCTTTCCAAAAATAAAGTTTTATAAACTCTTTTCAAACTTAACATTTCACAAACCTTTTTCAAAAATAATGTTTCACAAATTCTATCTCAAAGTTTCTAAAAATTTCCTTTTAAAAATCTTTCACAATTCCATTTCAAACTTTTCTGAAAGCATTTACAATTCTCCTCAAAAGCTTCTTTTCAAGAACCTTTTCAAAAATTTCTTTTTCAAAAACCTTTTTCAAAAATACACTTTCACAAATCCTGTCAAAAATTTCTTTTCGAAAACATTTTTCAAAAAATCCATTTTTACTGAGCGCTAATGAAGGAGCAAGTTCAACTCAACACTAGTCTCATTCGAAAACAGAGGAGTCCAGCTCCGCTCAGATTTCATCTCATTTCCACAATTACATTTCCTTTTCCCCCATGGCTCGACCTCAGAAAGCAACCATATCATCAATGTCCCCCAAGCTCTGGCTCGACTCATCGCTTTCATCACTTAGTCTTTTCCCCGACAACGTCTTATATCTTTTCTTACTTTATCTCACATATCTTTTATATTCTTATTATTCATTATTATTAGCAGCAGCATTATAATCCACAACAGATCAAATCTTATCATGCATAATCATAAATAACAAATAAATAACATACTGACATTCAGACACAATCAAATAAACTCGGTACCTAACCTTACCAACTCAGGACCACTAAGTTTCGACTTTTGAGATGGTCGAAACACTTAATATGTTACCTAAATACCACAGTGTTTTGGGGAAACTTCTCTCTCACCTCGACTGACGATAATTCCCACGACACGCTCCTTGATTCCGACGCGGCGCTCGTAACTGCTTCCTGATTGTTACTGGAACTCAAATAATTCCCTCTTATTAAAAATCGTTCTTATAAAAATTATTTCGCAAACAAAACATCATCACCAAACTTCTTATTCGAAAATCACTTTGATTTTAATTCACGGTTAAGTAGAAACATTTGTTTAAAAACATCAATAATTCCTTGGCTTCATAAAAGGCCACATTTATCTTAAGGTTTTCTTATAAAAATCATTTGTTAAATTAAAAACCATGAACTTCAGAAATCAATTGAAAAATCTTTTCAAAACAATGTTTTTCAATTAACCAAATCATTTTACTTAATTTATTTTCTTTAAAACCGAATTAAATCCAAAAGAAAACAACACAAAGATTAAATTAAAAACCTTTTAAAAATATTAATCATTCAAATCATTCACACACACACACAACTATTACAAGCCATTCACAATGCATGCATCCTCTTATACTTATCATTCATGCACATAAGACAAGAATCAAACACATGCTCCTATACTTTCTATGCATGGCCGAATCTATGTTACACATAGGACAAGGTTTATATTCAAATCTAATGATCACTAACACATGCACTTAGGGAAAACAACATACGTCATCCTACTTTTTAAACATCACATAATAATTTAAAGAAAAAGAACACATTAACTTAGAATAATGCTAATCATCATATAAATCATCATACAAAGAAGGAATCAATTTATTTCTTTTATTTTCATACTAAGACCGAATGGAACATAGAGAAAAAGCACTCAATACAATCATTTATCAACTCAACTTCATTTATACAAGATTAACTCAAACAATAACACACAATAAAATAAAAATAACTTAAATAAGATTTGCTCCAAAACCGAATGGAAGCATGAAAAATTACTTTGAAGTTTTTAATCAAAAATTTAAGCTCTCATGAATCTAGAAATCCCTAAACCTAACAATAAAACACACATGCAAAATAAAATGAACTATCCTGGATCTTTACAAGCACAAAACCGTGAGCTTCACACAATAAAATCAAGAATCATGTCAAAGTCTTTAACCTCTAAGAAAACTCATGCATGCACCAAAAATCTTTGAATAAGACAAATTTCAACATGCATGTAAATAAAATGATTATCTAGCATGGTTTTCTATTTTTCCTAGACTTGACCGAATGATAACATGCAAAAAGGCAAGATCTCTAAATTCTATTTTCACATGCAAAGATCAAAACTCACAAATCATATCATACAAGACTTTAAAACAACATTTTCTTTCTTAAGAAACTAACCGAATCATCATCACACACACAAAATCTTGATTCCAACCTTTTCATACTAAAAATCATTTTTAAAGTTTGTTAGGTTTATTTTCTTTTGAAAACCGTGACATGCATACAAGAAATCAAGTCTTTACACTCATACAAAATTCAAGCTTCATGTTTTCTCAAAGATCAACCATAGATCAAGACATGCAAAAGAATATCAAAGCAAAAACATAAATTTAAACTCAAATCCTAGACAAAACCGTGAAGAACAAGTTAAAGACCAAAGTTTCGAAGCACAAACATTCAAGATCAAACCACAAAAATCACATGCAAAGCATTTAAACTTCAAGATCATAAGGAAATAAACACATGCATCACGAAATTAAACTTAAACAATGTCCATAATAAAGTCCTTTACAAAACTAAAATTATTACACTAAACTCTCTTAAATAACTACCTTAAACAAATCTTCAAACTAAAATCTTCAAATCCTTCTCTTCTCCTCCTAGGGTTTGCTTCGGCCTCCTCCTTTCTAGGGTTGATGGGTGGTTTTCTACTTGATCCTTGAAGAAGAATGTGGTGGAGAAAGAAATTAAGGATGTTTGGGTTAAGAGCTTTGATTTTTCACTCTTCTTTATCTCTTCTCCTCTCACGGCCTCACTCACTTTTCTCTCTAAGTCTGAAGAGTTGGATGTTACTCTTGGACTAGGTGTTTGGAAATGTGAAGAAAAATGAAAATGAATTAACCAAGCACACACTCACTCACACGGCTTTAAGGGCAAAACAAGGGTGGGTAATTTCCTCTTTTAGCCTCGGTTCAATGGGTTGGTTCAAGGGCAATTCGGTCCACTCCAAAGTTTGCATGGGAGAGGTCATATCACAAAGGAGACAAGGTGTAGAGAAAGTCTCACCTAGGCATCATGAGTCACACCTCCTAATTTCCTCCTATTTTCTATTTAATTTCTATTTTCTTAATGAATAAGAAAATAAATCCTCACTTGGTCCTCCTAATCCTATATGGCCGAACCACACATGCATACACACACATATAATTTCATTTCATGTTATCATCATAAGTATGCAAGATAAACTCATGGAATATCCCTAGAAATCTAATGCATATGCTTAGCACACATTAGACATACATACATTACCATAGAACATCATATTTCCACTCAAAACACACGACACACATATACATACATCATACATACATCACATTTTCACATTCACACAAATCATGCATTCATTCATTTTAAATTCACTAATTAAATTTCATGCATAGTTCATTAAACAAAACACCTATTCATCACTCAAAATTTCAAGATACAATTCTTTAAGAAAAATCAATAAACTGAGTCCATTAAACTACAATATAAACTTTACTTTATTTTGTAAAAATCACATTTTCACATAAATCAAACATTTCCAAAAAGAAACAATTCATTTAAAACCTCAAATCATTTTCATGTAAAGATCATAATTTTCTGAAAAACTGTTGAAAAGATACGCATTTTCAAAGTTACTAAATTCATTTTGAAAAGAAATCTCAAATAACAAAATCACAACTTAGTTTTCATGAAATCAAACTCAAATAAAAATCATTTGCTAAAACATTCTTTTAAAAATCTTTCTTAAATCCTGAAAATCCTTTTTTAAATAAAATCTCAGTGATTTATTTGAGTCCAGAAAATGCGGGATGTTACATTCTCCCCAACTTGAAGATTTCTCGTCCTCGAGAAATGATGCGCGAAACCGTCTCGTTCAAGAGTGCGTAGCTCCTTGAAGTAATCTTCTCCCTTATCATCAGATGAACTGACTGTTGCGACGAAACGCTTATCCGCTGTTCTCGAAAGAATTCTAAATCAGGCTTATCAAAACAATCTCTAGCGTCATTCCATTGTCAAATACAATGGTGCATAACAACAAGGTTCTTGGCTAAACGAAGTAAATTCTCAAGGTTGTTCAATGTTGGTGAAACAATTAGCACCTCAAAAGGAAGAATGTAATGCTTATGCCAATCCGGATAAAACGCTATCACCACGATTACGTTCTCAGCTTATCCTTTTCTAGCAATTTCCAGCCTAATCGGTCACCTCAAAACCTCAAGTCTCTATCTACTCCCCAACTTTAATGACTCTTATCACTGTACGCTTCAACTATAGACAAAACTCAACTCCAATAACTCTCAATCCTTACCTCAGATTCCACTAAACATTCACCCTTATAACTTCATCTTATTTATAACTAATCCTTCCTTTCGACAGCTAATCCTCAAGAAATATATGCCTCACTTCACTCCTCCTATCACCTACTGATCATAATAACTAAAGCATTCTAACTCCTTTTTCCATCCTTCATGTTTCATCTTAAGGTCTAAATCCATTGAATTTCTTCCAATCCTAGAATTATCCGACTACTAAAAGATCTTCATTCCTAATAGGGCTCTTCTAATCCACAATTTACCATCACCTTTATTGACCAAGACAACACACTCTTATTATCCATCCTGACTTGATCAATACTTAAGGGTTCTAACTGTAAAATCCTTCGCTTCACCTACCCAATTCCCACCATTTACAGCAATTTGCGCTGTCACGTCATTCATCCTTTTTCCAATTCCAACTCTAGGAATACTAATTCCTCCAACTCCCTTGTATTTCCTATTGCCTCAACACCATCTAGACCAAAAATTTAGACAAACTACCCTCATTCATACTTAATTCCAACCGACTCATACAATCTTCCACCTTACCTAAGACTCGAAAGACATCCTCACTCTATCTTATGACTTAACACATCTTCCCCTTTTCGCACTTCCTAGTCTCTACCTTCCTCGAATACTGCTAATTTTCCTTAACAACACCTCACAATCCACTCCTAGTTCAGGGTTAACTACTTGACTGGCATAAGTCATCACCAAAGTTTTGGGAATCAACAGTTTGATAATAGGGAGGGTTTACAAATCAAGTTCACAAACTGGGTTTAACCAAATCAAAAGGGCACAACGTTACTTTAGAAATGAATCTGGGTAACAAACAATCATGATGTAGGTTCAAAATTCAAATCGAGAGTTCAAGGGTTATTCTGAACAAAAAGGGCTCACAACGAACAAGGGTTCCAACAAAGAATGGTAAGTTCAAACAAAAGGATAGGCTTCACTATGATTCTGAGTCGCGGGTTCTACAGCATATTTCAGCGCATCTAAACGATCATTCGCACGCTTTCGACGCCTCTATCTCTAATCGTCCTAGACTAACGCACAAGTCACACTATGAAGTATATATCCCATGTATTCACTACTTAAAGCTTGTAGTGGATCTGAGAAATAATCCACCACGAGGTGTTTTGGTGGTTGTTGCGGCTGACGAGGGTGACCCCGGTCCTACGTACCCCTAGTGATAAGGGGATCAAGCCACACATAGTTCTTGAGAGTAGGGATGAGAGAACTTACCTTAGCCCCTATAGCATGGCGATACTTATAGGGGAAGTTGTGTTGTGGTGCCTTATGGGCCTGTTCGGCCCAGTAGGGCTGACATGGCTCTTAGAGGATAAGAAGGATGAGTTATTCACCCTTATCCTGTCCTAGAGAGCTCATGCTTATCCTGTAGCGGTAGGATTTATTATTGGTTAACCCTACAAGCCCCCCAAGCTCGTATAGGCTTGAAGAGCCTGTGCTGAGCTTCTGGGAGTTGGCGGTGACATAAAAGAATGTTCGTAGCCAAGGTCTTTTACTCGGAAGAGTATCGCGATTCGGAGATTCATACACCTCTCTTATCGGGGTGTGTTAAAAGTAATATCATGAATTGGATCGTAACGTCTACGGGGGATGCTAAATGTCCCTAAATGTCCCTAAATGTTTGTCTTTCCTGTCGTGATAGGATAATAATATTTGATATACATTGCCTTTCGAATGGCATTAGGTAATTTCCGGCAATTGTGCATTGTCGTTTTTCATGGATAAGCTTTCATCATTTGACTTGTTGTCATTAAATGCTTTGACATATTTATAAATGTCCTTCAATTACAATTATTGCGTATGATATACCTGAAATTATGCGTCTTTTCATGGGCAATCCTATCTATTTGCACGATATTTAACTATTGTCTTTTCAGTCACAATATTATTATATTATTACGTGTGATATTACTAAATCATAATACCTCTATACCGATATTATACATAGTATCTTTGCCAATAATTGTCATTATTGTTGTCTGATTGCTATAAATTGTCAATTTAACGATGATTACCAATTATTTTACATATGCGAGGTACGGGTATAATAGCCCACTTCTCTAAAATGCCCATTTCGAGTAGTGACCTTTTTAAACAAAGCCCATTCCGAGCTTCAGACCGCCAAAAGATATCCTCAAAATTAATTGGTGCTAAACTGCTCAGTCACTATTGGCATCTAATATTAGTATCTTCAACGTACCAAAGTCTGCCACATCTTCGCACCCTCTGCCATGGCACCCTTGTCTCTCACGGTTACTTACAACCAAAAGACATCCTTGTTAACATCCCTCCTCGGGATCCAGCGTTGCTCACACGAGTGCTACACAGTGATTTGCCCATAATGGCGTACAGGGGTTTTGGATGAAAAAGGGTGAGGAATACCGGCTAACCACACATTCTAGTGATAGAAGAAGAAAGGCCTCAATGCCATTATTCAGAAATAGTCTAACCACGAAGACTAACAGGGAAGAATCTTTCTCATTACCCCATTAATATTATTTCAATTTCATGGTTTAATTGTCATATTCATTATTATTGAATCACTTACCACATGACATGTGTTATCTTAGATAATAATCGTAATTAACGGTGAACTAATTCATACTTCGCTATTAATGTCATTACATATCATTTACTACTTGATATTCTAATAGCTGTTTCTATACATCATGTAAAGGTACAAATTTGATGGTCGGAACTACCGGGCGCAATAGCCCGAGCACGATGGCCAAAAATGATTCGAGTGTTTCACGCATAATCAAGTCAGGATTCCTATCATCCGAAAACATGCACAAGCCGACCACAGGTCTAAATCCACAAGCCCATTGTATTTACTGCTTCAATTAAATAAACGTTCTGTTATTGAATTCATTGTATCACGTACTTTTCCTCATAACCGATTAGCCACCGCTTATGACGCGAACGATTATAAACAGCTCCAACAAGAGCTTATAACTCGTCAAGTACTCCAAAGAAGATTCCCGATTCGAACATGATTTGTTATAACAATCATCGTATACATCGCGGATAGAGGAACCCACCTCGGCTAAAGTGCTGGAGTTCCGAGGTCTTAACACTTGAATTCTTAACAAAAAGAACAAAAATAAGCACAAAATCATAACGGATATTATAAATATTCACTCATTTCGGATCACGTCCTGACGCACTTGCCTACGATCTCGGTTGGCCGACCAGATCGGCGTGACTACAAGTAAAAACGGGAATTGCTACCTCGATAACTTGGCCATCGGCCAAATATGTCGCAGGATCGAGGAATGCACCTCGGCCAAGGCAGTCATTCCGACAGCATCCCCCGTAGACGTTACGATCCAATTCATGATATTACTTTTAACACACCCCGATAAGAGAGGTGTATGAATCTCCGAATCGCGATACTCTTTCGAGTAAAAGACCTTGGCTGCGAACATTCTTTTACGTCACCACCAAGCCTCAAAAAAGAACGACTGATCGACCCAAAAGGGCTCTAAACTCAGCACAATCTCTATGACTCTTCCCGAGCTGGGGGGCTTGTGTCGTGGACCGGACTCCGGTCCGACCTACACTCATAACTTCATCACCTGGAGCATCCCCAAATCCATTCTGGAACTCCCCCCGCGGGAACTTGGTTCGAGATGAGCCTCACCGAGCTTGTACTCGGTTCGAGATGTTCCTCACCGAGCTGGTGGCGGATCCCCCTCGCGGGAACTTGGTTCGAGATGAGCCTCACCGAGCTTGTACTCCGTTCGAGATGTTCCTCACCGAGCTGGTGGCGGATCCCCCCCCGCGGGACCTCGGTTAGAGATGTACCTCACCGAGCCTGTACTCGGTTCGAGATGAGCCTCATCGAGCTTGGACTCGGTTCGAGATGTTCCTCACCGAGCTTGTACTCGGTTCGAGGTGTTCCCCATCGAGCTTGGATTCGGTTCGAGATGTTCCTCACCGAGCTTGTACTTGGTTCGAGATGTTCCTCACCAAGCTTGTACTCGGTTCGAGATGAGCCTCACCGAGCTTGTGGCGGATCCCCCCGCGGGAACTCGGTTCGAGATCGGGGTACTCTTTCAGTTTCATCATCCGAGCACAAAAGAGCACTATCAACCATCCGCAACACTCTTCCGAGCGGAAGACCACGCCTGCAAACAATGCTTTATGTCTCCGCCAACTCCTAGAAGCTCAGCACAGGCTCTTCAAGCCTATACGAGCTTGGGGGGCTTGTAGGGTTAACCAATAATAAATCCTACCGCTACAGGATAAGCATGAGCTCTCTAGGACAGGATAAGGGTGAATAACTCATCCTTCTTATCCTCTAAGAGCCATGTCAGCCCTACTGGGCCGAACAGGCCCATAAGGCACCACAACACAACTTCCCCTATAAGTATCGCCATGCTATAGGGGCTAAGGTAAGTTCTCTCATCCCTACTCTCAAGAACTACGTGTGGCTTGATCCCCTTATCACTAGGGGTACGTAGGACCGGGGTCACCCTCGTCAGCCGCAACAACCACCAAAACACATCGTGGTGGATTATTTCTCAGATCCACTACAAAGCTAAACCATTGCTCTGATACCACAACTGTAACACCCCAATTTGGCAACTTGAAAATATACTTCTTTAATCATAAAATGTAGTGAAAATATGGGCCAATTTTTTTTTATATAGTATGGTTGAGTAGCATGAGTATGAGAACCATGTTGTTTCCAAAACTCTTTCATAGATAAAACGGTATTCTCACACATCATGCTAAACTTCAAGCTCCAAACCGAAGTGTCACAAGACACTACACTTTGCAACTTGATTATGCTCAACTCAATTATTATTGCCCATTACTTTTCGTATTCAAAATCAGTGGTGCCCAACTAAAAATAGCATTCATCAACATAGTTTGGGGATTACATCATGGTATTGCGGATCTAGCTTAGTGTGAACACAGGGAACATAATACTTCAACTAAGATAAAAGAACTACCACTAAGCTGAAGACGACGGATCCACGGGAGGTGCCTCACTCGGGTCGATCTCAATCACATCTGCTTCCGGGAAATCCTCATCAGGGTCCTCCTCTGGGTCTTCCTCTGGTTCACTCTCTTGCATAGCCTCGAATGCCTCATCCGGTAGGTCGTTCAAAGCCTCTTCCAACTCCTAAGCTTCGGGATCAATCCGTGCCGGCAAAGGCATTGGGTGTCCACCATGATAGTCAGCTGGTCCACCGGTCTGCAAATCCGAAAGCACAAAGCGACAAGTGCGAGTATCGGGTGCTGTTCCTTGAAGGGTATGGTTGGGATCAAAGATGCGAACCTCGGTGACTCCACGCCATTCCCAACCTCGGTAGTTCACTTCCCATCTACCTTCGTCTCGGATGTCGAACGTAAACTTAACCGGATCCATAGACTAAGGGTTGACAACATAGGGACAGATACAGAGACACAGAAAGAAGAATTCGAGAGAGTAAGTATTCCCAGACATGTGATGCCAACAGTGTGGAATTACGATAGGTAAAATATTAAGGACACATAAGACAAACAAACAAACAATATATAACGTACAAACATTTACTCTACTCCATTATTTTCTTTTCTCAATATCTTAAGTCTATCCTCAGCACATTCCATAATCGCTTCTGCTGCGCAACTCTAATTCCACTACCATATAAGCTCACCCTCTTTTCCATACTTTTACCCAAGGATTAATCTCAAATAGATTTATATATATATATACATGTATTTCTTTCTTTCCTTATTTAAGTTTTATGAATTCGCATCCATCAATGATGAGGGGGTTTTAATCATCATTGAGGAAAAACGCTCTCAAGTTAGCACACACGTCTACATCTCCTCGGTCATCCATCCAACCTAGTCGGAAGCAAACAGGAGTACAGGACCTTCACCGTGCGGGCACGACAGCTGTCTCACAACAATTGGTCCCAGACCAGGAGGACTACATCCTCAATCAAATCATATCAATTCATAAATATATTCAAGGCACACTGTCTCACAGTGGCAATCAAGATGCCCCACTCCAGTCCCTCTCACTGTTCTAGATTTGCAATCTAGGGGGCGACAGTACTAATTCTAGTTTGCAAAGCAGAACTCACCACGACATTGGACCCAGTCCCTACCACGTTCGTATGCCACATGTGGAATTCGTTCCGCCTAGAACGTACTCTAGACTTCTTGACGTTTCACCGTCATCGTCCTCCCCTAATGCAATCTCCTCCTAAGTATCCGCAGATACTTATGGTTCCTTCCTCTCCACTACTTCGGTTAGCTCTCATAACTCACCGCGTTAATCCATGTCTTTTAAAAGTCTTTTAATGATTTAATTAAAAGCTTAATCCTATTGGTCGGCTCATCCTTAGTGCATCCCTTCAACGAGTCCCGACCACTAATCCTCTCCTAACATCTCTTCTCTCAACTTAGCACAGAGCGGGGTTTTCCTTGACAAGTCCACATCTCGGTTCTCCTTCCTTACAAATTTCTCAAAATAGTTTTTCATTATTCCTTCAAAATCATGTTTCAAAACTCTTTTCAAAATAATATTTCACAAAGGTTTTCAAAAATAATGTTTCACAAAAATCTTTTTCCAAAAATAATATTTTCAAAAATCCTTTTCCAAAAATAATGTTTTCACAAATTCTTTCTGAAAATAAAGTTTTCACAAATCCTTTCCAAAAATAAAGTTTTATAAACTCTTTTCAAACTTAACATTTCACAAACCTTTTTCAAAAATAATGTTTCACAAATTCTATCTCAAAGTTTCTAAAAATTTCCTTTTAAAAATCTTTCACAATTCCATTTCAAACTTTTCTGAAAGCATTTACAATTCTCCTCAAAAGCTTCTTTTCAAGAACCTTTTCAAAAATTTCTTTTTCAAAAACCTTTTTCAAAAATACACTTTCACAAATCCTGTGAAAAATTTCTTTTCGAAAACATTTTTCAAAAAATCCATTTTTACTGAGCGCTAATGGAGGAGCAAGCTCAACTCAACACTAGTCTCATTCGAAAACAGAGGAGTCCAGCTCCGCTCAGATTCCATCTCATTTCCACAATTACATTTCCTTTTCCCCCATGGCTCGACCTCAGAAATCAACCATATCATCAATGTCCCCCAAGCTCTGGCTCGACTCATCGCTTTCATCACTTAGTCTTTTCCCCGACAACGTCTTATATCTTTTCTTACTTTATCTCACATATCTTTTATATTCTTATTATTCATTATTATTAGCAGCAGCATTATAATCCACAACAGATCAAATCTTATCATGCATAATCATAAATAACAAATAAATAACATACTGACATTCAGACACAATCAAATAAACTCGGTACCTAACCTTACCAACTCAGGACCACTAAGTTTCGACTTTTGAGATGGTCGAAACACTTAATATGTTACCTAAATACCACGGTGTTTTGGGGAAACTTCTCTCTCACCTCGACTGACGATAATTCCCACGACACGCTCCTTGATTCCGACGCGGCGCTCGTAAGTGCTTCCTGATTGTTACTGGAACTCAAATAATTCCCTCTTATTAAAAATCGTTCTTATAAAAATTATTTCGCAAACAAAACATCATCACCAAACTTCTTATTCGAAAATCACTTTGATTTTAATTCACGGTTAAGTAGAAACATTTGTTTAAATACATCAATAATTCCTTGGCTTCATAAAAGGCCACATTTATCTTAAGGTTTTCTTATAAAAATCATTTGTTAAATTAAAAACCATGAACTTCATAAATCAATTGAAAAATCTTTTCAAAACAATGTTTTTCAATTAACCAAATCATTTTACTTAATTTATTTTCTTTAAAACCGAATTAAATCCAAAAGAAAACAACACAAAGATTAAATTAAAAACCTTTTAAAAATATTAATCATTCAAATCATTCACACACACACACAACTATTACAAGCCATTCACAATGCATGCATCCTCTTATACTTATCATTCATGCACATAAGACAAGAATCAAACACATGCTCCTATACTTTCTATGCATGGCCGAATCTATGTTACACATAGGGCAAGGTTTATATTCAAATCTAATGATCACTAACACATGCACTTAGGGAAAACAACATACGTCATCCTACTTTTTAAACATCACATAATAATTTAAAGAAAAAGAACACATTAACTTAGAATAATGCTAATCATCATATAAATCATCATACAAAGAAGGAATCAATTTATTTCTTTTATTTTCATACTAAGACCGAATGGAACATAGAGAAAAAGCACTCAATACAATCATTTATCAACTCAACTTCATTTATACAAGATTAACTCAAACAATAACACACAATAAAATAAAAATAACTTAAATAAGATTTGTTCCAAAACCGAATGGAAGCATGAAAAATTACTTTGAAGTTTTTAATCAAAAATTTAAGCTCTCATGAATCTAGAAATCCCTAAACCTAACAATAAAACACACATGCAAAATAAAATGGACTATCTTGGATCTTTACAAGCACAAAACCGTGAGCTTCACACAATAAAATCAAGAATCATGTCAAAGTCTTTAACCTCTAAGAAAACTCGTGCATGCACCAAAAATCTTTGAATAAGACAAATTTCAACATGCATGTAAATAAAATGATTATCTAGCATGGTTTTCTATTTTTCCTAGACTTGACCGAATGATAACATGCAAAAAGGCAAGATCTCTAAATTCTATTTTCACATGCAAAGATCAAAACTCACAAATCATATCATACAAGACTTTAAAACAACATTTTCTTTCTTAAGAAACTAACCGAATCATCATCACACACGCAAAATCTTGATTCCAACCTTTTCATACTAAAAATCATTTTTAAAGTTTGTTAGGTTTATTTTCTTTTGAAAACCGTGACATGCATACAAGAAATCAAGTCTTTACACTCATACAAAATTCAAGCTTCATGTTTTCTCAAAGATCAACCATAGATCAAGACATGAAAAAGAATATCAAAACAAAAACATAAATTTAAACTCAAATCCTAGACAAAACCGTGAAGAACAAGTTAAAGACCAAAGTTTCCAAGCACAAATGTAACATCCTAAACCTTGATTTTAAGTGAAATAAATACTAAAAACCTTAGAAAAATTGGAAAAGTGAGTTAATGAATTTTGCCAGATATGTGGGTGGTGATTATAGGTCCTAGGAGTTGTATAGGAGGTATATATGGCCTTGGGCAGGGTCAAATAAGCGAGATCGGGAGTAAAATCGGCGTTTTAGGTGTTAGAAATCAACCGAAAAGAGAAAATTAGAAATTCATTATAGGAAGCTAAGAAAATAAATTCCACCGTTGGATGTGAAGTTTATGGGGTAAAGAAGCATGTCTAAAAATTCGGACTCGATCCGACGGTCGACGAAAATGTTACGGCGAATCGAAGGTTGGAAACCCTGAAACTCGCCCAGGCGCATGAGTCACTCGCCCAGGCGCATGAGTCACTCGCCCAGGCGAGACACTGTTCATTTTGGTGCACCATCCAGTGAGATTCCCGCCCAGGAAAGCCCACCATTCGCCCAGGCGAGTGTGGCACGCACCAGCCGCACCATTTCCGTTTTCTGGCGCGCCAATTCCCCTTGTGCCAGCATCTGACCGCATCAGTTACGCAACAACTTGGTTCTGGTGCACATTTCTCGCCCAGGCGAGGAATTGGCTCGCCCAGGCGAGCGGATGCGCACACCAGTGCACCAGGAATTCCGTGTGGCGCGCCAATTCTCCAGCTGACCGTGTGAGCCATGCACCAGTCTGGTGCTGGTGCAGGACGTGCGCCCAGGCGAGCCTGGCATGCGCCCAGGCGCGTGGCGCAGACCAGATTTGATCTGGTCCATTGATTTTCAACTTGGTGGCTAAGTTTTCCCCACCAGCCCTTGGATCCTCCTGCACCAGCCAAGGTAAAAATAAAAGAAATAAAAACAAAGCTCTCCACCACCATTCAAACCCACACAACTCCATCAACTTCATCAATTCTCTCAACTCCAAGAACATTCCAATCACCAAATCCACCAAAACACATTTGATTCTTGGGCACCTCAACCCAAAATCAAACAAGACCAACCAACCTTGCACCATGGATGTTGATTGAAGCTTCATCCTCTTCTCCCTTGGACCTCACGAGTTGCACCCACCTTCTCACTCTTTGGTTTTTCATTTTCATCATTTATTTGAGGTAAGCTAGCTCTATTTAATGATGTTATTCCCTTTCCATTTCAAATCCTCTTAGTTCATGGATTTTATTTTAAAAACCCTAGAATTCTTGCACTCTTCATGATATAGGAATTGAGTTTCATGCCTTCCAACTCCAACCAAGGCAAGGATAAAGATAGTTCCTCTTGTGCTCTCACAAATAGGGTGGTATATCAACATTTCATCATTTCCTTGTTGAGGTGGCAAGCTAGACTTAGGAAATTCAAGTTTCCAAGATTTTGAGCTAGGGCTCACTAAGGTTCTATTTACTCTTTTCTAATTTAAGGTAAGGAGTGGGTTATAGTGAGTATTACCTTACTCTGGGGTTTAGTTTACATTATGCATATAATGAGTACTAAGATTTTGTGTTAGTTTAGGTTGATATAATATAAAATAATTGTTAGGATAGAATCTATGACTTAGGGAATTTATTTTGATGTTGAAATATTGCATTTTGTGGTTTGGTGATGTTGATGAATTATATGCTTATGTTGTTTAATAATTTGAGTTGTGATAATAAGTGAAATTGTGCTAATTAAGTTACAAAATATATTTGTGATCATTGGATAATGAAAATGTGTAATGAGGTAATTAATTTTGAATAAGGGAAATTTGCTAAAGAATTGATAATGATAAAGAACTAATTAAATTATACCCCGGCTCAGCCAGGGGAGATTATATTATACCCGGGGGCAGTAAGTCGTTTTCGCACGGGGGTGCGAACGCAGTAGGTCGTGACCAGGGGATTACCCGGACGCAGTAAGTCGCTATCACGCGGTGGTGCGAGCGCAGTAGGTCGTGACCAGGGGATTGAGAAACACACCCGGACGCAGTAAGTCGTTTTCGCACGGGGGTGCGAACGCAGTAGGTCGTGACCACGGGATTTACCCGGACGCAGTAAGTCGTGAGTGCACAGGAGTGCAGACGCAGTAGGTCGTGACCAGGGACAGATAAAAAGAATATTAATATGATTAAAATACATGGAACGAAAGACTTAAGAAAATGTTAAATAAAAATAGATTTGAGAAACTAATGAATACTTGAAATTGAATTGTGATGAATTGACTCTTACTATGTTGTCATTGAATTGTTATATGTGTATGGCTTAGTGTCGCATTATGTCTTAATTGGAAACTGCCTCCCCATTTTATGTGTAATACTCACTCCTTACTATCATCACAGGTACTGAGGAAGAGTTTGCACCTGAGCAGGCCGAGCAGGAGTACTCTCCCTCTCAGGGAGAGTAGGTTACCTTTAGTGATGTAGGACATGGGAATGTCCTGGGCCCGATGAATGGAATCATTTTTGTTGTATATAAATGTAAATAGCTTTTTGGGGGCCCAGGACGACTCCTTTTGGGAAAGGGGTCTTTTTTGGGGAAAAACTGTTTTCCTAACTTGTTTATATTCCGCTAACTCTGATGACTAGATTCTGATGTTTTAAACTTGTTTCTGATGCGTGCACGAAGATGCACTAGCTGGTATATATATACATATATATATATGTGAATAGCCCTGCAGGCTTTGTTATGTGAAAATAATATTGTTTATCAGGTTGCAGGAAAACAGGAATTTTTGGAAAAGTCCAATAAACAAACGAAACTCCGTCCGTTTGACGGGAGATTTTCATATGAAAGAAAAGTAATTAAGAGTTTTTCCTAATCAATTCATGAGTCGAAAAAGGAATTTTCAAGTTGCTATTTTTAATTAAGGGTATATAAGGGTAAATAAACTTAGGTGTTACATTTTATGGTATCAGAGCAGTTTCCCTCGGCCTTTGGAGTGTGGACTCACATCTCCAATAGTTACTCACCAAGAGAGTAACTGAATTACTTAGCTAAGAGTCTAAGACCAAGACTAGGAAGTTTATATTCTTATTTAATATTAAATGCTTAATTGTTTATCTCCTCAATGGCTTAGTAGTATGGTTGGGCGACGAGGTGATAATAATAGAATGGCGGCGATACTGGAGAACTTAGTGCAAGTGCAACAGGCCCAAACCCAGATACAGCAGGATCATGCAGCAGCTTTGGCACAAATGCAACAGAACCAAGCGGGAAACATTGCAGCAGCAGCAGCAGCAGCAATAAATCCTCCACTAGCTCCTGTTGATTGGATGTCAAGGTTCAGGAAGAACGATCCACCTCGGTTCGAAGGGGGATTCAATCCAGATGGGGCCCATAAATGGCTCCAGGAAATGGAGAAAATCCTTCGCTCGCTGCAACCACCAGTAGATCAGTATGTCAGACTGGTGGAATATGTTCTGTCAGGTGAGGCAGAACACTGGTGGGAGCATCAGAGGCGTAGTTTGGAAGCTGGTAATGAGGTGATCAATTGGGATCTTTTTAAGATCCGATTTCTGAACAAATACTTTCCGGAAGAAGTCAGGAGGGAGAAGGAGTTAGCATTCTTGAAGTTGGAACAGGGAACAATGAGTGTCGGAGAATACGCAGCTCAGTTTGAGGATTTGATCCGATACTCTGGAGGGTACAGAGATGCTGATGAACGAACCAAGTGCATTAAGTTTGAAGCTGGGTTGAATGCTAAGATCAGAACCATCTTTACTTATCAGGGCATATCAAATTTGGCTCAATTAGTGAACATGACTAGTGCATTTGAAAATGCTCTAAAGCAAGAGAAGGCGGAGGATAAGAGCAAAGCAATACAGCGGACCGGCCCGATCAGGGGCAAGAGTTCGGTGCAGCGACCAGGTCCTTACTCTCAGCCTAGAACAGGCCAAGAAGTAA
Organism: Crotalaria pallida; assembly: GCA_037953625.1. Classification (NCBI taxonomy): domain Eukaryota; kingdom Viridiplantae; phylum Streptophyta; class Magnoliopsida; order Fabales; family Fabaceae; genus Crotalaria; species Crotalaria pallida. The sequence continues at coordinate 50,091,229 of CM075652.1, forward strand.
GCACTTTTGGTCTTATTCCGACTTGTCCACATTGTGGTAGACACCATAGGGGAGATTGCTGGACATTGGATCCGAGTAAGGGTCCAACCTGTTACAAGTGTGGGCAGCCGGGTCACGTTGTGATGAATTGTCCTAAAAATGCAGTTAAGAAGGAGGTGAATGTGGCTAAGGTTCAGAAAGCTGGTGACAACAGGGTGACTCGAAAGGGCAAGGTGTATACTTTGGATGGTGAGGAAGTTACTGATGCTGATGAACTGATTAGAGGTACCGGTTATGTTAATAGTATTCCTTGTGGTATTCTCTTTGATTGCGGAGCTACTCATTCATTTATTTCTTCCGATTGCATGAAGAAGTTAGGGTTGTCTGCAATAGAAATGCCTTATAAATTATCTGTTTCCACACCCACGAATTCTTCTGTAGTCACATCAACTATGTGTTTGGATTGCCCACTTCGAGTATTGGAGCGGGAATTCAAAGTGAATTTAATCTGTTTGCCTCTAACTAAGCTTGACATCATTCTGGGCATGGACTGGATGTCTCGACACCATGTTCTGATTGACTGTCATCAGAAATCAATTACCATTAGTGATCTTTCTTTATCTGCCCTGGAAATGAATGAGGATGCAGAGATCAGTCAGATTCCGGTAGTCTGTGAGTTTCCAGAAGTCTTTCCTTCAGAGATTCCTGGATTACCGCCAAACAGAGAAGTGGAGTTTAGTATAGATCTGATGCCCGGTGCAGCTCCTATTTCTATAGCCCCGTACCGGATGGCACCTCCGGAGTTAGAAGAGTTGAAAAGCAGATAGAGGAGCTATTGGCTAAGGGATTGATTAGACCAAGCGTGTCACCTTGGGGAGCTCCGATTCTTTTTTTTTAAAAAGAAGGACGGAAGCCTCCGAATGTGCATCGACTATAGACAATTGAATGCGGTGACGGTGAAAAACAAGTATCCTCTTCCTCGCATTGACGATTTGTTGGACCAATTGCGAGGAGCAGCTATATTTTCTAAGATTGACCTTCGATCGGGATACCATCAAATCCGTATCCGAGAGGAGGACATTCCTAAAACGGCGTTCAGGTCGAGATATGGACATTTTGAATATATTGTTATGTCCTTTGGTCTCACTAATGCTCCGACCATCTTTATGGATTATATGAACAGGATATTCAGGCCGTACTTGGATTCTTTCGTCATAGTCTTCATTGACGACATTCTCATCTATTCTAAGAGTCCAAGTGGCATGCTGAGCATCTGAGAATAGTGCTGCAGATTCTCAAATCCAAACAGCTTTATGCAAAGCTTTCTAAGTGTAGTTTCTGGCTGAATGAAGTGCAGTTTCTGGGGCATGTCATTTCTGAGAAGGGTGTTGATGTCGATCCTTCTAAGGTGGAAGCGGTACTTAAGTGGGAGAGACCTAAGTCCATTACTGAGATCAAAAGCTTTCTTGGTATGGCTGGGTATTATCGGAGGTTCATTGAAGGGTTCTCTAAGTTGGCTCTTCCTCTGACGACTCTTACACGGAAAGGTGTTCCGTTTGAGTGGTCCCCGGAATGTGAAGGTAGTTTCCAAGAGTTGAAGAGGCGGTTGACTAGTTCTCCGGTGTTAATTTTGCCGGACCCGACTCAATCCTTCGTGGTGTATTGTGATGCTTCTAAGCAAGGGTTGGGTTGTGTTTTGATGCAGCAAGGGCAAGTCATAGCTTATGCATCCAGACAATTGAGGCAGCATGAACAGAACTATCCCACTCATGATCTTGAGTTGGCGGCAGTGGTTTTTGCTTTGAAAATCTGGAGGCATTATCTATATGGTTCAAAGTTCGAGGTCTTTAGCGATCATAAAAGTCTTCGCTATCTCTTCGATCAGATAGAATTGAACATGAGACAGAGGAGGTGGATGGAATTTCTTAAAGACTATGACTTCGATCTTCAGTATCATCCGGGCAAGGCCAATGTAGTGGCTGATGCACTAAGTCGTAAGACTTTGCATGTTAGTAATCTAATGGTGAAAGAGATGGAATTGATTCAAGAGTTTAGTGACCTCAACTTGAACAGGCAAGTGAAAGAGAAAAGCATCGTTCTTGAAATGTTGCGGGTTACTAATGACTTGATGGGTCTTATTAAAGAAAGGCAAGCCGACGATGTAGAGCTGCAAAAGTTGTTAGAAGGGGCATCAGGCAATGAAGAGCCCGACTTTGTGAAAGGTTCTGATGGCATCATCCGATTTAGGGGTCGGATATGTGTTCCTATGGATTTCGAAGTTAGAAGAGATATCCTATGGGAAGCACATCGAACCAAGATGAATTTTCATCCTGGTGCAACAAAGATGTACCAAGATCTAAAAAGGATTTGTTGGTGGCCGAAGTTAAAAACTGATGTGGCCGATCACGTGTCTCATTGCTTAACTTGTCAGAAGGTTAAGATTGAGCATCAAAAGCCTGGTGGTCCTTTGCGATCACTTGAGATTCCGGAATGGAAATGGGACAGTATAGCTATGGACTTTATGACGGGTTTACCGAGGACTGTTGGAGGATGTGATTCAGTTTGGGTGGTTGTAGACCGTCTTACAAAGTGTGCTCATTTCATCCCTACCCATAAGAAGTATACTCTTGAGAAGTTGACTCAGTTGTACATCAGGGACATAGTGAAGTTGCATGGTGTTCCTACTAGTATTGTATCCGATCGCGATCCGAGATTTCTGTCTAGATTTTGGCAGAGTCTTCAGGAGGCATTGGGTACTAAGTTGAAATTTAGTACGGCTTACCATCCGCAGACAGACGGACAATCTGAGCCTACAATCCAGACACTTGAGGATTTGCTGAGAGCATGTGTTCTGGAGCAAGCCGGTAGTTGGGAGCAGCTACTACCTTTGATGGAGTTTACTTACAACAACAGTTTTCACTCCAGCATCGGTATGGCACCATTTGAGGCTCTCTACGAAAGAAAATGCAGAACGCCTTTGTGTTGGTTCCAAATAGGTGAAAATCTGTTGACAGGTCCTGACATTGTGAAAGAAACAACGGAGAAGGTCACAATGATCAAGAACAAAATGAAAACTTCACAGGATCGCCAAAAGAGTTATGCAGATAGGCGAAGGAGACCTTTGGAGTTCGATGTTGGGAATCATGTGTTCCTAAGGGTGTCCCCGATCACAGGAATTGGTAGGGCAATCAAATCTAGGAAGTTAACTCCTCGGTTTGTTGGGCCTTATGAGATTCTAGAGAAGGTTGGCCCAGTGGCGTACAGGATTGCATTACCCCCTCACTTGTCAAGGCTTCATAACGTGTTTCATGTTTGACAACTAAGGAAATACGTCCATGATCCTTCGCATGTGGTTACCTTAGATGATTTGCCTTTGAAAGAGAACTTGACTTTTGAAGTTCTGCCAGTTAGAATTGAAGACAGGCAGGTGAAGCAGCTCAGAGGCAAGGAAATCTCTTTGGTTAAGGTTATATGGATCAGGAACGATGTGGAAGAGGCTACATGGGAACTGGAGGACAAGATCAGGTAGTCTCATCCACAATTGTTCGACGAATTTCGAGGACGAAATTCAGGTAAGTGGGAGAGAATTGTAACATCCTAAACCTTGATTTTAAGTGAAATAAATACTAAAAACCTTAGAAAAATTGGAAAAGTGAGTTAATGAATTTTGCCAGATATGTGGGTGGTGATTATAGGTCCTAGGAGTTGTATAGGAGGTATATATGGCCTTGGGCAGGGTCAAATAAGCGAGATCGGGAGTAAAATCGGCGTTTTAGGTGTTAGAAATCAACCGAAAAGAGAAAATTAGAAATTCATTATAGGAAGCTAAGAAAATAAATTCTACCGTTGGATGTGAAGTTTATGGGGTAAAGAAGCATGTCTAAAAATTCGGACTCGATCCGACGGTCGACGAAAAAGTTACGGCGAATCGAAGGTTGGAAACCCTGAAACTCGCCCAGGCACATGAGTCACTCGCCCAGGCGAGACACTGTTCATTTTGGTGCACCATCCAGTGAGATTCCCGCCCAGGCCAGCCCACCATTCGCCCAGGCGAGTGTGGCACGCACCAGCCGCACCATTTCCGTTTTCTGGCGCGCCAATTCCCCTTGTGCCAGCATCTGACCGCATCAGTTACGCACCAACTTGGTTCTGGTGCAGATTTCTCGGCCAGGCGAGGAATTGGCTCGCCCAGGTGAGCGGATGCGCACACCAGCGCACCAGGAATTCCGTGTGGCGCGCCAATTCTCCAGCTGACCGTGTGAGCCATGCACCAGTCTGGTGCTGGTGCAGGACGTGCGCCCAGGCGAGCCTGGCATGCGCCCAGGCGCGTGGCGCAGACCAGATTTGATCTGGTCCATTGATTTTCAACTTGGTGGCTAAGTTTTCCCCATCAGCCCTTGGATCCTCCTGCACCAGCCAAGGTAAAAATAAAAGAAATAAAAACAAAGCTCTCCACCACCATTCAAACCCACACAACTCCATCAACTTCATCAATTCTCTCAACTCCAAGAATATTCCAATCACCAAATCCACCAAAACACATTTGATTCTTGGGCACCTCAACCCAAAATCAAACAAGACCAACCAACCTTGCACCATGGATGTTGATTGAAGCTTCATCCTCTTCTCCCTTGGACCTCACGAGTTGCACCCACCTTCTCACTCTTTGGTTTTTCATTTTCATCATTTATTTGAGGTAAGCTAGCTCTATTTAATGATGTTATTCCCTTTCCATTTCAAATCGTCTTAGTTCATGGATTTTATTTTAAAAACCCTAGGATTCTTGCACTCTTCATGATATAGGAATTGAGTTTCATGCCTTCCAACTCCAACCAAGCCAAGGATAAAGATAGTTCCTCTTGTGCTCTCACAAATAGGGTGGTATATCAACATTTCATCATTTCCTTGTTGAGGTGGTAAGCTAGACTTAGGAAATTCAAGTTTCCAAGATTTTGAGCTAGGGCTCACTAAGGTTCTATTTACTCTTTGCTAATTTAAGGTAAGGAGTGGGTTATAGTGAGTATTACCTTACTCTGGGGTTTAGTTTACATTATGCATATAATGAGTACTAAGATTTTGTGTTAGTTTAGGTTGATATAATATAAAATAATTGTTAGGATAGAATCTATGACTTAGGGAATTTATTTTGATGTTGAAATATTGCATTTTGTGGTTTGGTGATGTTGATGAATTATATGCTTATGTTGTTTAATAATTTGAGTTGTGATAATAAGTGAAATTGTGCTAATTAAGTTACAAAATATATTTGTGACCATTGGATAATGAAAATGTGTAATGAGGTAATTAATTTTGAATAAGGGAAATTTGCTAAAGAATTGATAATGATAAAGAACTAATTAAATTATACCCCGGCTCAGCCAGGGGAGATTATATTATACCCGGGCGCAGTAAGTCGTTTTCGCACGGGGGTGCGAACGCAGTAGGTCGTGACCAGGGGATTACCCGGACGCAGTAAGTCGCTATCGCGCGGTGGTGCGAGCACAGTAGGTCGTGACCAGGGGATTGAGAAACACACCCGGACACAGTAAGTCGTTTTCGCACGGGGGTGCGAACGCAGTAGGTCGTGACCACGGGATTTACCCGGACGCAGTAAGTCGTGAGTGCACAGGAGTGCAGACGCAGTAGGTCGTGACCAGGGACAGATAAAAAGAATATTAATATGATTAAAATACATGGAACGAAAGACTTAAGAAAATGTTAAATAAAAATAGATTTGAGAAACTAATGAATACTTGAAATTGAATTGTGATGAATTGACTCTTACTATGTTGTCATTGAATTGTTATATGTGTATGGCTTAGTGTCGCATTATGTCTTAATTGGAAACTGCCTCCCCATTTTATGTGTAATACTCACTCCTTACTATCATCAAAGGTACTGAGGAAGAGTTTGCACCTGAGCAGGCCGAGCAGGAGTACTCTCCCTCTCAGGGAGAGTAGGTTACCTTTAGTGATGTAGGACATGGGAATGTCCTGGGCCCGATGAATGGAATCATTTTTGTTGTATATAAATGTAAATAGCTTTTTGGGGGCCCAAGACGACTCCTTTTGGGAAAGGGGTCTATTTTGGGGAAAAACTGTTTTCCTAACTTGTTTATATTCCGCTAACTCTGATGACTAGATTCTGATGTTTTAAACTTGTTTCTGATGCGTGCACGAAGATGCACTAGCTGGTATATATATATATGTGAATAGCCCTGCAGGCTTTGTTATGTGAAAATAATATTGTTTATCAGGTTGCAGGAAAACAGGAATTTTTGGAAAAGTCCAATAAACAAACGAAACTCCTTCCGTTTGACGGGAGATTTTAATATGAAAGAAAAGTAATTAAGAGTTTTTCCTAATCAATTCATGAGTCGAAAAAGGAATTTTCAAGTTGCTATTTTTAATTAAGGGTAAATAAACTTAGGTGTTACAACAAACATTCAAGATCAAACCACAAAAATCACATGCAAAGCATTTAAACTTCAAGATCATAAGGAAATAAACACATGCATCACGAAATTAAACTTAAACAATGTCCATAATAAAGTCCTTTACAAAACTAAAATTATTACACTAAACTCTCTTAAATAACTACCTTAAACAAATATTCAAACTAAAATCTTCAAATCCTTCTCTTCTCCTCCTAGGGTTTGCTTCGGCCTCCTCCTTTCTAGGGTTGATGGGTGGTTTTCTACTTGATCCTTGAAGAAGAATGTGGTGGAGAAAGAAATTAAGGATGTTTGGGTTAAGAGCTTTGAGTTTTCACTCTTCTTTATCTCTTCTCCTCTCATGGCCTCACTCACTTTTCTCTCTAAGTCTGAAGAGTTGGATGTTACTCTTGGACTAGGTGTTTGGAAATGTGAAGGAAAATGAAAATGAATTAACCAAGCACACACTCACTCACACGGCTTTAAGGGCAAAACAAGGGTGGGTAATTTCCTCTTTTAGCCTCGGTTCAATGGGTTGGTTCAAGGGCAATTCGGTCCACTCCAAAGTTTGCATGGGAGAGGTCATATCACAAAGGAGACAAGGTGTAGAGAAAGTCTCACCTAGGAATCATGAGTCACACCTCCTAATTTCCTCCTATTTTCTATTTAATTTCTATTTTCTTAATGAATAAGAAAATAAATCCTCACTTGGTCCTCCTAATCCTATATGGCCGAACCACACATGCATACACACACATATAATTTCATTTCATGTTATCATAATAAGTATGCAAGATAAACTCATGGAATATCCCTAGAAATCTAATGCATATGCTTAGCACACATTAGACATACATACATGACCATAGAACATCATATTTCCACTCAAAACACACGACACACATATACATACATCATACATACATCATATTTTCACATTCACACAAATCATGCATTCATTCATTTTAAATTCACTAATTAAATTTTATGCATAGTTCATTAAACAAAACACCTATTCATCACTCAAAATTTCAAGATACAATTCTTTAAGAAAAATCAATAAACCGAGTCCATTAAACTACAATATAAACTTTACTTTATTTTGTATAAATCACATTTTCACATAAATCAAAGATTTCCAAAAAGAAACAATTCATTTAAAACCTCAAATCATTTTCATGTAAAGATCATAATTTTCTGAAAAACTGTTGAAAAGATACGCATTTTCAAAGTTACTAAATTCATTTTGAAAAGAAATCTCAAATAACAAAATCACAACTTAGTTTTCATGAAATCAAACTCAAATAAAAATCATTTGCTAAAACATTCTTTTAAAAATCTTTCTTAAATCCTGAAAATCCTTTTTTAAATAAAATCTCAGTGATTTATTTGAGTCCAGAAAATGCGGGATGTTACATTCTCCCCAACTTGAAGATTTCTCGTCCTCGAGAAATGATGCGCGAAACCGTCTCGTTCAAGAGTGCGTAGCTCCTTGAAGTAATCTTCTCCCTTATCATCAGATGAACTGACTGTTGCGACGAAACGCTTATCCGCTGTTCTCGAAAGAATTCTAAATCAGGCTTATCAAAACAATCTCTAGCGTCATTCCATTGTCAAATACAATGGTGCATAACAACAAGGTTCTTGGCTAAACGAAGTAAATTCTCAAGGTTGTTCAATGTTGCTGAAACAATTAGCAACTCAAAAGGAAGAATGTAATGCTTATGCCAATCCGGATAAAACGCTATCACCACGATTACGTTCTCAGCTTATCCTTTTCAAGCAATTTCCAGCCTAATCGATCACCTCAAAACCTCAAGTCTCTATCTACTCCCCAACTTTAATGACTCTTATCACTGTACGCTTCAACTATAGACAAAACTCAACTCCAATAACTCTCAATCCTTACCTCAGATTCCACTAAACATTCACCCTTATAACTTCATCTTATTTATAACTAATCCTTCCTTTTGACAGCTAATCCTCAAGAAATATATGCCTCACTTCACTCCTCCTATCACCTACTGATCATAATAACTAAAGCATTCTAACTCCTTTTTCCATCCTTCATGTTTCATCTTAAGGTCTAAATCCATTGAATTTCTTCCAATCCTAGAATTATCCGGCTACTAAAAGATCTTCATTCCTAATAGGGCTCTTCTAATCCACAATTTACCATCACCTTTATTGACCAAGACAACACACTCTTATTATCCATCCTGACTTGATCAATACTTAAGGGTTTTAACTGTAAAATCCTTCGCTTCACCTACCCAATTCCCACCATTTACAGCAATTTGCGCTGTGTCATGTCATTCATCCTTTTTCCAATTCCAACTCTAGGAATACTAATTCCTCCAACTCCCTTGTATTTCCTATTGCCTCAACACCATCTAGACCAAAAATTTAGACAAACTACCCTCATTCATACTTAATTCCAACCGACTCATACAATCTTCCACCTTACCTAAGACTCGAAAGACATCCTCACTCTATCTTATGACTTAACACATCTTCCCCTTTTCGCACTTCCTAGTCTCTACCTTCCTCGAATACTGCTAATTTTCCTTAACAACACCTCACAATCCACTCCTAGTTCAGGGTTAACTACTTGACTGGCATAAGTCATCACCAAAGTTTTGGGAATCAACAGTTTGATAATAGGGAGGGTTTACAAATCAAGTTCACAAACTGGGTTTAACCAAATCAAAAGGGCACAACGTTACTTTAGAAATGAATCTGGGTAACAAACAATCATGATGTAGGTTCAAAATTCAAATCGAGAGTTCAAGGGTTATTCTGAACAAAAAGGGCTCACAACGAACAAGGGTTCCAACAAAGAATGGTAAGTTCAAACAAAAGGATAGGCTTCACTATGATTCTGAGTCGCGGGTTCTACAACATATTTCAGCGCATCCAAACGATCATTCGCACGCTTTCGACGCCTCTATCTCTAATCGTCCTAGACTAACGCACAAGACACACTATGAAGTATATATCCCATGTATTCACTACTTAAAGCAGAACCACTGCTCTGATACCACAACTGTAACACCCCAATTTGGCAACTTGAAAATATACTTCTTTAATCATAAAATGTAGTGAAAATATGGGCCAATTTTTTTTTATATAGTATGGTTGAGTAGCATGAGTATGAGAACCATGTTGTTTCCAAAACTCTTTCATAGACAAAACGGTATTCTCACACATCATGCTAAACTTCAAGTTCCAAACCGAAGTGTCACAAGACACTACACTTTGCAACTTGATTATGCTCAACTCAATTATTATTGCCCATTACTTTTCGTATTCAAAATCAGTGGTGCCCAACTAAAAATAGCATTCATCAACATAGTTTGGGGATTACATCATGGTATTGCGGATCTAGCTTAGTGTGAACACAGGGAACATAATACTTCAACTAAGATAAAAGAACTACCACTAAGCTGAAGACGACGGATCCACGGGAGGTGCCTCACTCGGGTCGATCTCAATCACATCTGCTTCCGGGAAATCCTCATCAGGGTCCTCCTCTAGGTCTTCCTCTGGTTCACTCTCTTGCATAGCCTCGAATGCCTCATCCGGTAGGTTGTTCAAAGCCTCTTCCAACTCCTAAGCTTCGGGATCAATCCGTGCCGGCAAAGGCATTGGGTGTCCACCATGATAGTCAGCTGGTCCACCGGTCTGCAAATCCGAAAGCACAAAGCGACAAGTGCGAGTATCGGGTGCTGTTCCTTGAAGGGTATGGTTGGGATCAAAGATGCAAACCTCGGTGACTCCACGCCATTCCCAACCTCGGTAGTTCACTTCCCATCTACCTTCGTCTCGGATGTCGAACGTAAACTTAACCGGATCCATAGACTAAGGGTTGACAACATAGAGACAGATACAGAGACACAGAAAGAAGAATTCGAGAGAGTAAGTATTCCCAGACATGTGATGCCAACAGTGTGGAATTACGATAGGTAAAATATTAAGGACACATAAGACAAACAAACAAACAATATATAACGTACAAACATTTACTCTACTCCATTATTTTCTTTTCTCAATATCTTAAGTCTATCCTCAGCACATTCCATAATCGCTTCTGCTGCGCAACTCTAATTCCACTACCATATAAGCTCACCCTCTTTTCCATACTTTTACCCAAGGATTAATCTCAAATAGATTTATATATATATACATGTATTTCTTTCTTTCATTATTTAAGTTTTTATGAATTCGCATCCATCAATGATGAGGGGGTTTTAATCATCATTGAGGAAAAACGCTCTCCAGTTAGCACACACGTCTACATCTCCTCGGTCATCCATCCAACCTAGTCGGAAGCAAACAGGAGTACAGGACCTTCACCGTGCGGGCACGACAGCTGTCTCACAACAATTGGTCCCAGACCAGGAGGACTACATCCTCAATCAAATCATATCAATTCATAAATATATTCAAGGCACACTGTCTCACAGTGGCAATCAAGATGCCCCACTCCAGTCCCTCTCACTGTTCTAGATTTGCAATCTAGGGGGCGACAGTACTAATTCTAGTTTGCAAAGCAGAACTCACCACGGCATTGGACCCAGTCCCTACCAAGTTCGTATGCCACATGTGGAATTCGTTCCGCCTAGAACGTACTCTAGACTTCTTGACGTTTCACTGTCATCGTCCTCCCCTAATGCAATCTCCTCCTAAGTATCCGCAGATACTTATGGTTCCTTCCTCTCCACTACTTCAGTTAGCTCTCATAACTCACCGCGTTAATCCATGTCTTTTAAAAGTCTTTTAATGATTTAATTAAAAGCTTAATCCTATTGGTCGGCTCATCCTTAGTGCATCCCTTCAACGAGTCCCGACCACTAATCCTCTCCTAACATCTCTTCTCTCAACTTAGCACAGAGCGGGGTTTTCCTTGACAAGTCCACATCTCGGTTCTCCTTCCTTACAAATTTCTCAAAATAGTTTTTCATATTTCCTTCAAAATCATGTTTCAAAACTCTTTTCAAAATAAGATTTCACAAAGGTTTTCAAAAATAATGTTTCACAAAAATCTTTTTCCAAAAATAATATTTTCAAAAATCCTTTTCCAAAAATAATGTTTTCACAAATTCTTTCTGAAAATAAAGTTTTCACAAATCCTTTCCAAAAATAAAGTTTTATAAACTCTTTTCAAACTTAACATTTCACAAACCTTTTTCAAAAATAATGTTTCACAAATTCTATCTCAAAGTTTCTAAAAATTTCCTTTTAAAAATCTTTCACAATTCCATTTCAAACTTTTCTGAAAGCATTTACAATTCTCCTCAAAAGCTTCTTTTCAAGAACCTTTTCAAAAATTTCTTTTTCAAAAACCTTTTTCAAAAATACACTTTCACAAATCCTGTGAAAAATTTCTTTTCGAAAACATTTTTCAAAAAATCCATTTTTACTGAGCGCTAATGGAGGAGCAAGCTCAACTCAACACTAGTCTCATTCGAAAACAGAGGAGTCCAGCTCCGCTCAGATTCCATCTCATTTCCACAATTACATTTCCTTTTCCCCCATGGCTCGACCTCAGAAATCAACCATATCATCAATGTCCCCCAAGCTCTGGCTCGACTCATCGCTTTCATCACTTAGTCTTTTCCCCGACAACGTCTTATATCTTTTCTTACTTTATCTCACATATCTTTTATATTCTTATTATTCATTATTATTAGCAGCAGCATTATAATCCACAACAGATCAAATCTTATCATGCATAATCATAAATAACAAATAAATAACATACTGACATTCAGACACAATCAAATAAACTCGGTACCTAACCTTACCAACTCAGGACCACTAAGTTTCGACTTTTGAGATGGTCGAAACACTTAATATGTTACCTAAATACCACGGTGTTTTGGGAAAACTTCTCTCTCACCTCGACTGACGATAATTCCCACGACACGCTCCTTGATTCCGACGCGGCGCTCGTAAGTGCTTCCTGATTGTTACTAGAACTCAAATAATTCCCTCTTATTAAAAATCGTTCTTATAAAAATTATTTCGCAAACAAAACATCATCACCAAACTTCTTATTCGAAAATCACTTTGATTTTAATTCACGGTTAAGTAGAAACATTTGTTTAAATACATCAATAATTCCTTGGCTTCATAAAAGGCCACATTTATCTTAAGGTTTTCTTATAAAAATCGTTTGTTAAATTAAAAACCATGAACTTCATAAATCAATTGAAAAATCTTTTCAAAACAATGTTTTTCAATTAACCAAATCATTTTACTTAATTTATTTTCTTTAAAACCGAATTAAATCCAAAAGAAAACAACACAAAGATTAAATTAAAAACCTTTTAAAAATATTAATCATTCAAATCATTCACACACACACAACTATTACAAGCCATTCACAATGCATGCATCCTCTTATACTTATCATTCATGCACATAAGACAAGAATCAAACACATGCTCCTATACTTTCTATGCATGGCCGAATCTATGTTACACATAGGACAAGGTTTATATTCAAATCTAATGATCACTAACACATGCACTTAGGGAAAACAACATACGTCATCCTACTTTTTAAACATCACATAATAATTTAAAGAAAAAGAACACATTAACTTAGAATAATGCTAATCATCATATAAATCATCATACAAAGAAGGAATCAATTTATTTCTTTTATTTTCATACTAAGACCGAATGGAACATAGAGAAAAAGCACTCAATACAATCATTTATCAACTCAACTTCATTTATACAAGATTAACTCAAACAATAACACACAATAAAATAAAAATAACTTAAATAAGATTTGTTCCAAAACCGAATGGAAGCATGAAAAATTACTTTGAAGTTTTTAATCAAAAATTTAAGCTCTCATGAATCTAGAAATCCCTAAACCTAACAATAAAACACACATGCAAAATAAAATGGACTATCTTGGATCTTTACAAGCACAAAACCGTGAGCTTCACACAATAAAATCAAGAATCATGTCAAAGTCTTTAACCTCTAAGAAAACTCATGCATGCACCAAAAATCTTTGAATAAGACAAATTTCAACATGCATGTAAATAAAATGATTATCTAGCATGGTTTTCTATTTTTCCTAGACTTGACCGAATGATAACATGCAAAAAGGCAAGATCTCTAAATTCTATTTTCACATGCAAAGATCAAAACTCACAAATCATATCATACAAGACTTTAAAACAACATTTTCTTTCTTAAGAAACTAACCGAATCATCATCACACACACAAAATCTTGATTCCAGCCTTTTCATACTAAAAATCATTTTTAAAGTTTGTTAGGTTTATTTTCTTTTGAAAACCGTGACATGCATACAAGAAATTAAGTCTTTACACTCATACAAAATTCAAGCTTCATGTTTTCTCAAAGATCAACCATAGATCAAGACATGCAAAAGAATATCAAAGCAAAAACATAAATTTAAACTCAAATCCTAGACAAAACCGTGAAGAACAAGTTAAAGACCAAAGTTTCCAAGCACAAACATTCAAGATCAAACCACAAAAATCACATGCAAAGCATTTAAACTTCAAGATCATAAGGAAATAAACACATGCATCACGAAATTAAACTTAAACAATGTCCATAATAAAGTCCTTTACAAAACTAAAATTATTACACTAAACTCTCTTAAATAACTACCTTAAACAAATCTTCAAACTAAAATCTTCAAATCCTTCTCTTCTCCTCCTAGGGTTTGCTTCGGCCTCCTCCTTTCTAGGGTTGATGGGTGGTTTTCTACTTGATCCTTGAAGAAGAATGTGGTGGAGAAAGAAATTAAGGATGTTTGGGTTAAGAGCTTTGAGTTTTCACTCTTCTTTATCTCTTCTCCTCTCACGGCCTCACTCACTTTTCTCTCTAAGTCTGAAGAGTTGGATGTTACTCTTGGACTAGGTGTTTGGAACTGTGAAGGAAAATGAAAATGAATTAACCAAGCACACACTCACTCACACGGCTTTAAGGGCAAAACAAGGGTGGGTAATTTCCTCTTTTAGCCTCGGTTCAATGGGTTGGTTCAAGGGCAATTCGGTCCACTCCAAAGTTTGCATGGGAGAGGTCATATCACAAAGGAGACAAGGTGTAGAGAAAGTCTCACCTAGGCATCATGAGTCACACCTCCTAATTTCCTCCTATTTTCTATTTGATTTCTATTTTCTTAATGAATAAGAAAATAAATCCTCACTTGGTCCTCCTAATCCTATATGGCCGAACCACACATGCATACACACACATATAATTTCATTTCATGTTATCATCATAAGTATGCAAGATAAACTCATGGAATATCCCTAGAAATCTAATGCATATGCTTAGCACACATTAGACATACATACATTACCTTAGAACATCATATTTCCACTCAAAACACACGACACACATATACATACATCATACATACATCACATTTTCACATTCACACAAATCATGCATTCATTCATTTTAAATTCACTAATTAAATTTCATGCATAGTTCATTAAACAAAACACCTATTCATCACTCAAAATTTCAAGATACAATTCTTTAAGAAAAATCAATAAACCGAGTCCATTAAACTACAATATAAACTTTACTTTATTTTGTAAAAATCACATTTTCACATAAATCAAAGATTTCCAAAAAGAAACAATTCATTTAAAACCTCAAATCATTTTCATGTAAAGATCATAATTTTCTGAAAAACTGTTGAAAAGATACGCATTTTCAAAGTTACTAAATTCATTTTGAAAAGAAATCTCAAATAACAAAATCACAACTTAGTTTTCATGAAATCAAACTCAAATAAAAATCATTTGCTAAAACATTCTTTTAAAAATCTTTCTTAAATCCTGAAAATCCTTTTTTAAATAAAATCTCAGTGATTTATTTGAGTCCAGAAAATGCGGGATGTTACATTCTCCCCAACTTGAAGATTTCTCGTCCTCGAGAAATGATGCACGAAACCGTCTCGTTCAAGAGTGCGTAGCTCCTTGAAGTAATCTTCTCCCTTATCATCAGATGAACTGACTGTTGCGACGAAACGCTTATCCGCTGTTCTCGAAAGAATTCTAAATCAGGCTTATCAAAACAATCTCTAGCGTCATTCCATTGTCAAATACAATGGTGCATAACAACAAGGTTCTTGGCTAAACGAAGTAAATTCTCAAGGTTGTTCAATGTTGGTGAAACAATTAGCACCTCAAAAGGAAGAATGTAATGCTTATGCCAATCCGGATAAAACGCTATCACCACGATTACGTTCTCAGCTTATCCTTTTCTAGCAATTTCCAGCCTAATCGGTCACCTCAAAACCTCAAGTCTCTATCTACTCCCCAACTTTAATGACTCTTATCACTGTACGCTTCAACTATAGACAAAACTCAACTCCAATAACTCTCAATCCTTACCTCAGATTCCACTAAACATTCACCCTTATAACTTCATCTTATTTATAACTAATCCTTCCTTTCGACAGCTAATCCTCAAGAAATATATGCCTCACTTCACTCCTCCTATCACCTACTGATCATAATAACTAAAGCATTCTAACTCCTTTTTCCATCCTTCATGTTTCATCTTAAGGTCTAAATCCATTGAATTTCTTCCAATCCTAGAATTATCCGACTACTAAAAGATCTTCATTCCTAATAGGGCTCTTCTAATCCACAATTTACCATCACCTTTATTGACCAAGACAACACACTCTTATTATCCATCCTGACTTGATCAATACTTAAGGGTTCTAATTGTAAAATCCTTCGCTTCACCTACCCAATTCCCACCATTTACAGCAATTTGCGCTGTCACGTCATTCATCCTTTTTCCAATTCCAATTCTAGGAATACTAATTCCTCCAACTCCCTTGTATTTCCTATTGCCTCAACACCATCTAGACCAAAAATTTAGACAAACTACCCTCATTCATACTTAATTCCAACCGACTCATACAATCTTCCACCTTACCTAAGACTCGAAAGACATCCTCACTCTATCTTATGACTTAACACATCTTCCCCTTTTCGCACTTCCTAGTCTCTACCTTGCTCGAATACTGCTAATTTTCCTTAACAACACCTCACAATCCACTCCTAGTTCAGGGTTAACTACTTGACTGGCATAAGTCATCACCAAAGTTTTGGGAATCAACAGTTTGATAATAGGGAGGGTTTACAAATCAAGTTCACAAACTGGGTTTAACCAAATCAAAAGGGCACAACGTTACTTTAGAAATGAATCTGGGTAACAAACAATCATGATGTAGGTTCAAAATTCAAATCGAGAGTTCAAGGGTTATTCTGAACAAAAAGGGCTCACAACGAACAAGGGTTCCAACAAAGAATGGTAAGTTCAAACAAAAGGATAGGCTTCACTATGATTCTGAGTCGCGGGTTCTACAGCATATTTCAGCGCATCTAAACGATCATTCGCACGCTTTCGACGCCTCTATCTCTAATCGTCCTAGACTAACGCACAAGTCACGCTATGAAGTATATATCCCATGTATTCACTACTTAAAGCTTGTAGTGGATCTGAGAAATAATCCACCACGATGTGTTTTGGTGGTTGTTGCGGCTGACGAGGGTGACCCCGGTCCTACGTACCCCTAGTGATAAGGGGATCAAGCCACACGTAGTTCTTGAGAGTAGGGATGAGAGAACTTACCTTAGCCCCTATAGCATGGCGATACTTATAGGGGAAGTTGTGTTGTGGTGCCTTATGGGCCTGTTCGGCCCAGTAGGGCTGACATGGCTCTTAGAGGATAAGAAGGATGAGTTATTCACCCTTATCCTGTCCTAGAGAGCTCATGCTTATCCTGTAGCGGTAGGATTTATTATTGGTTAACCCTACAAGCCCCCCAAGCTCGTATAGGCTTGAAGAGCCTGTGCTGAGCTTCTGGGAGTTGGCGGTGACATAAAAGAATGTTCGTAGCCAAGGTCTTTTACTCGGAAGAGTATCGCGATTCGGAGATTCATACACCTCTCTTATCGGGGTGTGTTAAAAGTAATATCATGAATTGGATCGTAACGTCTACGGGGGATGCTAAATGTCCCTAAATGTCCCTAAATGTCTGTCTTTCCTGTCGTGATAGGATAATAATATTTGATATACATTGCCTTTCGAATGGCATTAGGTAATTTCCGGCAATTGTGCATTGTCGTTTTTCATGGATAAGCTTTCATCATTTGACTTGTTGTCATTAAATGCTTTGACATATTTATAAATGTCCTTCAATTACAATTATTGCGTATGATATACCTGAAATTATGCGTCTTTTCATGGGCAATCCTGTCTATTTGCACGATATTTAACTATTGTCTTTTCAGTCACAATATTATTATATTATTACGTGTGATATTACTAAATCATAATACCTCTATACCGATATTATACATAGTATCTTTGCCAATAATTGTCATTATTGTTGTCTGATTGCTATAAATTGTCAATTTAACGATGATTACCAATTATTTTACATATGCGAGGTACGGGTATAATAGCCCACTTCTCTAAAATGCCCATTTCGAGTAGTGACCTTTTTAAACAAAGCCCATTCCGAGCTTCAGACCGCCAAAAGATATCCTCAAAATTAATTGGTGCTAAACTGCTCAGTCACTATTGGCATCTAATATTAGTATCTTCAACGTACCAAAGTCTGCCACATCTTCGCACCCTCTGCCATGGCACCCTTGTCTCTCACGGTTACTTACAACCAAAAGACATCCTTGTTAACATCCCTCCTCGGGATCCAGCGTTGCTCACACGAGTGCTACACAGTGATTTGCCCATAATGGCGTACAGGGGTTTTGGATGAAAAAGGGTGAGGAATACCGGCTAACCACACATTCTAGTGATAGAAGAAGAAAGGCCTCAATGCCATTATTCAGAAATAGTCTAACCACGAAGACTAACAGGGAAGAATCTTTCTCATTACCCCATTAATATTATTTCAATTTCATGGTTTAATTGTCATATTCATTATTATTGAATCACTTACCACATGACATGTGTTATCTTAGATAATAATCGTAATTAACGGTGAACTAATTCATACTTCGCTATTAATGTCATTACATATCATTTACTACTTGATATTCTAATAGCTGTTTCTATACATCATGTAAAGGTACAAATTTGATGGTCGGAACTACCGGGCGCAATAGCCCGAGCACGATGGCCAAAAATGATTCGAGTGTTTCACGCATAATCAAGTCAGGATTCCTATCATCCGAAAACATGCACAAGCCGACCACAGGTCTAAATCCACAAGCCCATTGTATTTACTGCTTCAATTAAATAAACGTTCTGTTATTGAATTCATTGTATCACGTACTTTTCCTCATAACCGATTAGCCACCGCTTATGACGCGAACGATTATAAACAGCTCCAACAAGAGCTTATAACTCGTCAAGTACTCCAAAGAAGATTCCCGATTCGAACATGATTTGTTATAACAATCATCGTATACATCGCGGATAGAGGAACCCACCTCGGCTAAAGTGCTGGAGTTCCGAGGTCTTAACACTTGAATTCTTAACAAAAAGAACAAAAATAAGCACAAAATCATAACGGATATTATAAATATTCACTCATTTCGGATCACGTCCTGACGCACTTGCCTACGATCTCGGTTGGCCGACCAGATCGGCGTGACTACAAGTAAAAACGGGAATTGCTACCTCGATAACTTGGCCATCGGCCAAATATGTCGCAGGATCGAGGAATGCACCTCGGCCAAGGCAGTCATTCCGACAGCATCCCCCGTAGACGTTACGATCCAATTCATGATATTACTTTTAACACACCCCGATAAGAAAGGTGTATGAATCTCCGAATCGCGATACTCTTCCGAGTAAAAGACCTTGGCTGCGAACATTCTTTTACGTCACCACCAAGCCTCAAAAAAGAACGACTGATCGACCCAAAAGGGCTCTAAACTCAGCACAATCTCTATGACTCTTCCCGAGCTGGGGGGCTTGTGTCGTGGACCGGACTCCGGTCCGACCTACACTCATAACTTCATCACTTGGAGCATCCCCAAATCCATTCTGGAACTCCCCCCGCGGGAACTTGGTTCGAGATGAGCCTCACCGAGCTTGTACTCGGTTCGAGATGTTCCTCACCGAGCTGGTGGCGGATCCCCCCCGCGGGAACTTGGTTCGAGATGAGCCTCACCGAGCTTGTACTCAGTTCGAGATGTTCCTCACCGAGCTGGTGGCGGATCCCCCCCGCGGGACCTCGGTTAGAGATGTACCTCACCGAGCCTGTACTCGGTTCGAGATGAGCCTCATCGAGCTTGGACTCGGTTTGAGATGTTCCTCACCGAGCTTGTACTCGGTTCGAGATGTTCCCCATCGAGCTTGGATTCGGTTCGAGATGTTCCTCACCGAGCTTGTACTTGGATCGAGATGTTCCTCACCAAGCTTGTACTCGGTTCGAGATGAGCCTCACCGAGCTTGTGGCGGATCCCCCCGCGGGAACTCGGTTCGAGATCGGGGTACTCTTTCAGTTTCATCATCCGAGCACAAAAGAGCACTATCAACCATCCGCAACACTCTTCCGAGCGGAAGACCACGCCTGCAAACAATGCTTTATGTCTCCGCCAACTCCTAGAAGCTCAGCACAGGCTCTTCAAGCCTATACGAGCTTGGGGGGCTTGTAGGGTTAACCAATAATAAATCCTACCGCTACAGGATAAGCATGAGCTCTCTAGGACAGGATAAGGGTGAATAACTCATCCTTCTTATCCTCTAAGAGCCATGTCAGCCCTACTGGGCCGAACAGGCCCATAAGGCACCACAACATAACTTCCCCTATAAGTATCGCCATGCTATAGGGGCTAAGGTAAGTTCTCTCATCCCTACTCTCAAGAACTACGTGTGGCTTGATCCCCTTATCACTAGGGGTACGTAGGACCGGGGTCACCCTCGTCAGCCGCAACAACCACCAAAACACATCGTGGTGGATTATTTCTCAGATCCACTACAAAGCTAAACCATTGCTCTGATACCACAACTGTAACACCCCAATTTGGCAACTTGAAAATATACTTCTTTAATCATAAAATGTAGTGAAAATATGGGCCAATTTTTTTTTTATATAGTATGGTTGAGTAGCATGAGTATGAGAACCATGTTGTTTCCAAAACTCTTTCATAGATAAAACGGTATTCTCACACATCATGCTAAACTTCAAGTTCCAAACCGAAGTGTCACAAGACACTACACTTTGCAACTTGATTATGCTCAACTCAATTATTATTGCCCATTACTTTTCGTATTCAAAATCAGTGGTGCCCAACTAAAAATAGCATTCATCAACATAGTTTGGGGATTACATCATGGTATTGCGGATCTAGCTTAGTGTGAACACAGGGAACATAATACTTCAACTAAGATAAAAGAACTACCACTAAGCTGAAGACGACGGATCCACGGGAGGTGCCTCACTCGGGTCGATCTCAATCACATCTGCTTCCGGGAAATCCTCATCAGGGTCCTCCTCTGGGTCTTCCTCTGGTTCACTCTCTTGCATAGCCTCGAATGCCTCATCCGGTAGGTCGTTCAAAGCCTCTTCCAACTCCTAAGCTTCGGGATCAATCCGTGCCGGCAAAGGCATTGGGTGTCCACCATGATAGTCAGCTGGTCCACCGGTCTGCAAATCCGAAAGCACAAAGCGACAAGTGCGAGTATCGGGTGCTGTTCCTTGAAGGGTATGGTTGGGATCAAAGATGCGAACCTCGGTGACTCCACGCCATTCCCAACCTCGGTAGTTCACTTCCCATCTACCTTCGTCTCGGATGTCGAACGTAAACTTAACCGGATCCATAGACTAAGGGTTGACAACATAGAGACAGATACAGAGACACAGAAAGAAGAATTCGAGAGAGCAAGTATTCCCAGACATGTGATGCCAACAGTGTGGAATTACGATAGGTAAAATATTAAGGACACATAAGACAAACAAACAAACAATATATAACGTACAAACATTTACTCTACTCCATTATTTTCTTTTCTCAATATCTTAAGTCTATCCTCAGCACATTCCATAATCGCTTCTGCTGCGCAACTCTAATTCCACTACCATATAAGCTCACCCTCTTTTCCATACTTTTACCCAAGGATTAATCTCAAATAGATTTATATATATATATACATGTATTTCTTTCTTTCCTTATTTAAGTTTTATGAATTCGCATCCATCAATGATGAGGGGGTTTTAATCATCATTGAGGAAAAACGCTCTCAAGTTAGCACACACGTCTACATCTCCTCGGTCATCCATCCAACCTAGTCGGAAGCAAACAGGAGTACAGGACCTTCACCGTGCGGGCACGACAGCTGTCTCACAACAATTGGTCCCAGACCAGGAGGACTACATCCTCAATCAAATCATATCAATTCATAAATATATTCAAGGCACACTGTCTCACAGTGGCAATCAAGATGCCCCACTCCAGTCCCTCTCACTGTTCTAGATTTGCAATCTAGGGGGCGACAGTACTAATTCTAGTTTGCAAAGCAGAACTCACCACGACATTGGACCCAGTCCCTACCACGTTCGTATGCCACATGTGGAATTCGTTCCGCCTAGAACGTACTCTAGACTTCTTGACGTTTCACCGTCATCGTCCTCCCCTAATGCAATCTCCTCCTAAGTATCCGCAGATACTTATGGTTCCTTCCTCTCCACTACTTCGGTTAGCTCTCATAACTCACCGCGTTAATCCATGTCTTTTAAAAGTCTTTTAATGATTTAATTAAAAGCTTAATCCTATTGGTCGGCTCATCCTTAGTGCATCCCTTCAACGAGTCCCGACCACTAATCCTCTCCTAACATCTCTTCTCTCAACTTAGCACAGAGCGGGGTTTTCCTTGACAAGTCCACATCTCGGTTCTCCTTCCTTACAAATTTCTCAAAATAGTTTTTCATTATTCCTTCAAAATCATGTTTCAAAACTCTTTTCAAAATAAGATTTCACAAAGGTTTTCAAAAATAATGTTTCACAAAAATCTTTTTCCAAAAATAATATTTTCAAAATTCCTTTTCCAA
The DNA here is from genome assembly GCA_037953625.1 of Crotalaria pallida. Lineage (NCBI taxonomy): Eukaryota > Viridiplantae > Streptophyta > Magnoliopsida > Fabales > Fabaceae > Crotalaria > Crotalaria pallida. The sequence continues at coordinate 50,113,693 of CM075652.1, forward strand.
AAATAATGTTTTCACAAATTCTTTCTGAAAATAAAGTTTTCACAAATCCTTTCCAAAAATAAAGTTTTATAAACTCTTTTCAAACTTAACATTTCACAAACCTTTTTCAAAAATAATGTTTCACAAATTCTATCTCAAAGTTTCTAAAAATTTCCTTTTAAAAATCTTTCACAATTCCATTTCAAACTTTTCTGAAAGCATTTACAATTCTCCTCAAAAGCTTCTTTTCAAGAACCTTTTCAAAAATTTCTTTTTCAAAAACCTTTTTCAAAAATACACTTTCACAAATCCTGTGAAAAATTTCTTTTCGAAAACATTTTTCAAAAAATCCATTTTTACTGAGCGCTAATGGAGGAGCAAGCTCAACTCAACACTAGTCTCATTCGAAAACAGAGGAGTCCAGCTCCGCTCAGATTCCATCTCATTTCCACAATTACATTTCCTTTTCCCCCATGGCTCGACCTCAGAAATCAACCATATCATCAATGTCCCCCAAGCTCTGGCTCGACTCATCGCTTTCATCACTTAGTCTTTTCCCTGACAACGTCGTATATCTTTTCTTACTTTATCTCACATATCTTTTATATTCTTATTATTCATTATTATTAGCAGCAGCATTATAATCCACAACAGATCAAATCTTATCATGCATAATCATAAATAACAAATAAATAACATACTGACATTCAGACACAATCAAATAAACTCGGTACCTAACCTTACCAACTCAGGACCACTAAGTTTCGACTTTTGAGATGGTCGAAACACTTAATATGTTACCTAAATACCACGGTGTTTTGGGGAAACTTCTCTCTCACCTCGACTGACGATAATTCCCACGACACGCTCCTTGATTCCGACGCGGCGCTCGTAAGTGCTTCCTGATTGTTACTGGAACTCAAATAATTCCCTCTTATTAAAAATCGTTCTTATAAAAATTATTTCGCAAACAAAACATCATCACCAAACTTCTTATTCGAAAATCACTTTGATTTTAATTCACGGTTAAGTAGAAACATTTGTTTAAATACATCAATAATTCCTTGGCTTCATAAAAGGCCACATTTATCTTAAGGTTTTCTTATAAAAATCATTTGTTAAATTAAAAACCATGAACTTCAGAAATCAATTGAAAAATCTTTTCAAAACAATGTTTTTCAATTAACCAAATCATTTTACTTAATTTATTTTCTTTAAAACCGAATTAAATCCAAAAGAAAACAACACAAAGATTAAATTAAAAACCTTTTAAAAATATTAATCATTCAAATCATTCACACACACACACAACTATTACAAGCCATTCACAATGCATGCATCCTCTTATACTTATCATTCATGCACATAAGACAAGAATCAAACACATGCTCCTATACTTTCTATGCATGGCCGAATCTATGTTACACATAGGGCAAGGTTTATATTCAAATCTAATGATCACTAACACATGCACTTAGGGAAAACAACATACGTCATCCTACTTTTTAAACATCACATAATAATTTAAAGAAAAAGAACACATTAACTTAGAATAATGCTAATCATCATATAAATCATCATACAAAGAAGGAATCAATTTATTTCTTTTATTTTCATACTAAGACCGAATGGAACATAGAGAAAAAGCACTCAATACAATCATTTATCAACTCAACTTCATTTATACAAGATTAACTCAAACAATAACACACAATAAAATAAAAATAACTTAAATAAGATTTGTTCCAAAACCGAATGGAAGCATGAAAAATTACTTTGAAGTTTTTAATCAAAAATTTAAGCTCTCATGAATCTAGAAATCCCTAAACCTAACAATAAAACACACATGCAAAATAAAATGGACTATCTTGGATCTTTACAAGCACAAAACCGTGAGCTTCACACAATAAAATCAAGAATCATGTCAAAGTCTTTAACCTCTAAGAAAACTCGTGCATGCACCAAAAATCTTTGAATAAGACAAATTTCAACATGCATGTAAATAAAATGATTATCTAGCATGGTTTTCTATTTTTCCTAGACTTGACCGAATGATAACATGCAAAAAGGCAAGATCTCTAAATTCTATTTTCACATGCAAAGATCAAAACTCACAAATCATATCATACAAGACTTTAAAACAACATTTTCTTTCTTAAGAAACTAACCGAATCATCATCACACACACAAAATCTTGATTCCAACCTTTTCATACTAAAAATCATTTTTAAAGTTTGTTAGGTTTATTTTCTTTTGAAAACCGTGACATGCATACAAGAAATCAAGTCTTTACACTCATACAAAATTCAAGCTTCATGTTTTCTCAAAGATCAACCATAGATCAAGACATGAAAAAGAATATCAAAACAAAAACATAAATTTAAACTCAAATCCTAGACAAAACCGTGAAGAACAAGTTAAAGACCAAAGTTTCTAAGCACAAATGTAACATCCTAAACCTTGATTTTAAGTGAAATAAATACTAAAAACCTTAGAAAAATTGGAAAAGTGAGTTAATGAATTTTGCCAGATATGTGGGTGGTGATTATAGGTCCTAGGAGTTGTATAGGAGGTATATATGGCCTTGGGCAGGGTCAAATAAGCGAGATCGGGAGTAAAATCGGCGTTTTAGGTGTTAGAAATCAACCGAAAAGAGAAAATTAGAAATTCATTATAGGAAGCTAAGAAAATAAATTCCACCGTTGGATGTGAAGTTTATGGGGTAAAGAAGCATGTCTAAAAATTCGGACTCGATCCGACGGTCGACGAAAATGTTACGGCGAATCGAAGGTTGGAAACCCTGAAACTCGCCCAGGCGCATGAGTCACTCGCCCAGGCGAGACACTGTTCATTTTGGTGCACCATCCAGTGAGATTCCCGCCCAGGCCAGCCCACCATTCGCCCAGGCGAGTGTGGCACGCACCAGCCGCATCATTTCCGTTTTCTGGCGCGCCAATTCCCCTTGTGCCAGCATCTGACCGCATCAGTTACGCACCAACTTGGTTCTGGTGCAGATTTCTCGGCCAGGCGAGGAATTGGCTCGCCCAGGCGAGCGGATGCGCACACCAGTGCACCAGGAATTCCGTGTGGCGCGCCAATTCTCCAGCTGACCGTGTGAGCCATGCACCAGTCTGGTGCTGGTGCAGGACGTGCGCCCAGGCGAGCCTGGCATGCGCCCAGGCGCGTGGCGCAGACCAGATTTGATCTGGTCCATTGATTTTCAACTTGGTGGCTAAGTTTTCCCCACCAGCCCTTGGATCCTCCTGCACCAGCCAAGGTAAAAATAAAAGAAATAAAAACAAAGCTCTCCACCACCATTCAAACCCACACAACTCCATCAACTTCATCAATTCTCTCAACTCCAAGAACATTCCAATCACCAAATCCACCAAAACACATTTGATTCTTGGGCACCTCAACCCAAAATCAAACAAGACCAACCAACCTTGCACCATGGATGTTGATTGAAGCTTCATCCTCTTCTCCCTTGGACCTCACGAGTTGCACCCACCTTCTCACTCTTTGGTTTTTCATTTTCATCATTTATTTGAGGTAAGCTAGCTCTATTTAATGATGTTATTCCCTTTCCATTTCAAATCCTCTTAGTTCATGGATTTTATTTTAAAAACCCTAGGATTCTTGCACTCTTCATGATATAGGAATTGAGTTTCATGCCTTCCAACTCCAACCAAGGCAAGGATAAAGATAGTTTCTCTTGTGCTCTCACAAATAGGGTGGTATATCAACATTTCATCATTTCCTTGTTGAGGTGGCAAGCTAGACTTAGGAAATTCAAGTTTCCAAGATTTTGAGCTAGGGCTCACTAAGGTTCTATTTACTCTTTTCTAATTTAAGGTAAGGAGTGGGTTATAGTGAGTATTACCTTACTCTGGGGTTTAGTTTACATTATGCATATAATGAGTACTAAGATTTTGTGTTAGTTTAGGTTGATATAATATAAAATAATTGTTAGGATAGAATCTATGACTTAGGGAATTTATTTTGATGTTGAAATATTGCATTTTGTGGTTTGGTGATGTTGATGAATTATATGCTTATGTTGTTTAATAATTTGAGTTGTGATAATAAGTGAAATTGTGCTAATTAAGTTACAAAATATATTTGTGATCATTGGATAATGAAAATGTGTAATGAGGTAATTAATTTTGAATAAGGGAAATTTGCTAAAGAATTGATAATGATAAAGAACTAATTAAATTATACCCCAGCTCAGCCAGGGGAGATTATATTATACCCGGGCGCAGTAAGTCGTTTTCGCACGGGGGTGCGAACGCAGTAGGTCGTGACCAGGGGATTACCCGGACGCAGTAAGTCGCTATCACGCGGTGGTGCGAGCGCAGTAGGTCGTGACCAGGGGATTGAGAAACACACCCGGACGCAGTAAGTCGTTTTCGCACGGGGGTGCGAACGCAGTAGGTCGTGACTAGGGGATTTACCCGAACGCAGTAAGTCGTGAGTGCACAGGAGTGCAGACGCAGTAGGTCGTGACCAGGGACAGATAAAAAGAATATTAATATGATTAAAATACATGGAACGAAAGACTTAAGAAAATTTTAAATAAAAATAGATTTGAGAAACTAATGAATACTTGAAATTGAATTGTGATGAATTGACTCTTACTATGTTGTCATTGAATTGTTATATGTGTATGGCTTAGTGTCGCATTATGTCTTAATTGGAAACTGCCTCCCCATTTTATGTGTAATACTCACTCCTTACTATCATCACAGGTACTGAGGAAGAGTTTGCACCTGAGTAGGCCGAGCAGGAGTACTCTCCCTCTCAGGGAGAGTAGGTTACCTTTAGTGATGTAGGACATGGGAATGTCCTGGGCCCGATGAATGGAATCATTTTTGTTGTATATAAATGTAAATAGCTTTTTGGGGGCCCAGGACGACTCCTTTTGGGAAAGGGGTCTTTTTTGGGGAAAACTGTTTTCCTAACTTGTTTATATTCCGCTAACTCTGATGACTAGATTCTGATGTTTTAAACTTGTTTCTGATGCGTGCACGAAGATGCACTAGCTGGTATATATATATATATGTGAATAGCCCTGCAGGCTTTGTTATGTGAAAATAATATTGTTTATCAGGTTGCAGGAAAACAGGAATTTTTGGAAAAGTCCAATAAACAAACGAAACTCCGTCCGTTTGACGGGAGATTTTCATATGAAAGAAAAGTAATTAAGAGTTTTTCCTAATCAATTCATGAGTCGAAAAAGGAATTTTCAAGTTGCTATTTTTAATTAAGGGTATATAAGGGTAAATAAACTTAGGTGTTACATTTTATGGTATCAGAGCAGTTTCCCTCGGCCTTTGGAGTGTGGACTCACATCTCCAATAGTTACTCACCAAGAGAGTAACTGAATTACTTAGCTAAGAGTCTAAGACCAAGACTAGGAAGTTTATATTCTTATTTAATATTAAATGCTTAATTGTTTATCTCCTCAATGGCTTAGTAGTATGGTTGGGCGACGAGGTGATAATGATAGAATGGCGGCGATACTGGAGAACTTAGTGCAAGTGCAACAGGCCCAAACCCAGATACAGCAGGATCATGCAGCAGCTTTGGCACAAATGCAACAGAACCAAGCGGGAAACATTGCAGCAGCAGCAGCAGCAATAAATCCTCCACTAGCTCCTGTTGATTGGATGTCAAGGTTCAGGAAGAACGATCCACCTCGGTTCGAAGGGGGATTCAATCCAGATGGGGCCCAAAAATGGCTCCAGGAAATGGAGAAAATCCTTCGCTCGCTGCAACCACCAGTAGATCAGTATGTCAGACTGGTGGAATATGTTCTGTCAGGTGAGGCAGAACACTGGTGGGAGCATCAGAGGCGTAGTTTGGAAGCTGGTAATGAGGTGATCAATTGGGATCTTTTTAAGATCCGATTTCTGAACAAATACTTTCCGGAAGAAGTCAGGAGGGAGAAGGAGTTAGCATTCTTGAAGTTGGAACAGGGAACAATGAGTGTCGGAGAATACGCAGCTCAGTTTGAGGATTTGATCCGATACTCTGGAGGGTACAGAGATGCTGATGAACGAACCAAGTGCATTAAGTTTGAAGCTGGGTTGAATGCTAAGATCAGAACCATCTTTACTTATCAGGGCATATCAAATTTGGCTCAATTAGTGAACATGACTAGTGCATTTGAAAATGCTCTAAAGCAAGAGAAGGCGGAGGATAAGAGCAAAGCAATACAGCGGACCGGCCCGATCAGGGGCAAGAGTTCGGTGCAGCGACCAGGTCCTTACTCTCAGCCTAGAACAGGCCAAGAAGTAAGCACTTTTGGTCTTATTCCGACTTGTCCACATTGTGGTAGACACCATAGGGGAGATTGCTGGACATTGGATCCGAGTAAGGGTCCAACCTGTTACAAGTGTGGGCAGCCGGGTCACGTTGTGATGAATTGTCCTAAAAATGCAGTTAAGAAGGAGGTGAATGTGGCTAAGGTTCAGAAAGCTGGTGACAACAGGGTGACTCGAAAGGGCAAGGTGTATACTTTGGATGGTGAGGAAGTTACTGATGCTGATGAACTGATTAGAGGTACCGGTTATGTTAATAGTATTCCTTGTGGTATTCTCTTTGATTGCGGAGCTACTCATTCATTTATTTCTTCCGATTGCATGAAGAAGTTAGGGTTGTCTGCAATAGAAATGCCTTATAAATTATCTGTTTCCACACCCACGAATTCTTCTGTAGTCACATCAACTATGTGTTTGGATTGCCCACTTCGAGTATTGGAGCGGGAATTCAAAGTGAATTTAATCTGTTTGCCTCTAACTAAGCTTGACATCATTCTGGGCATGGACTGGATGTCTCGGCACCATGTTCTGATTGACTGTCATCAGAAATCAATTACCATTAGTGATCTTTCTTTATCTGCCCTGGAAATGAATGAGGATGCAGAGATCAGTCAGATTCCGGTAGTCTGTGAGTTTCCAGAAGTCTTTCCTTCAGAGATTCCTGGATTACCGCCAAACAGAGAAGTGGAGTTTAGTATAGATCTGATGCCCGGTGCAGGTCCTATTTCTATAGCCCCGTACCGGGTGGCACCTCCGGAGTTAGAAGAGTTGAAAAGCAGATAGAGGAGCTATTGGCTAAGGGATTGATTAGACCAAGCGTGTCACCTTGGGGAGCTCCGATTCTTTTTTTTTAAAAAGAAGGACGGAAGCCTCCGAATGTGCATCGACTATAGACAATTGAATGCGGTGACGGTGAAAAACAAGTATCCTCTTCCTCGCATTGACGATTTGTTGGACCAATTGCGAGGAGCAGCTATATTTTCTAAGATTGACCTTCGATCGGGATACCATCAAATCCGTATCCGAGAGGAGGACATTCCTAAAACGGCGTTCAGGTCGAGATATGGACATTTTGAATATATTGTTATGTCCTTTGGTCTCACTAATGCTCCAACCATCTTTATGGATTATATGAACAGGATATTCAGGCCGTACTTGGATTCTTTCGTCATAGTCTTCATTGACGACATTCTCATCTATTCTAAGAGTCCAAGTGGCATGCTGAGCATCTGAGAATAGTGCTGCAGATTCTCAAATCCAAACAGCTTTATGCAAAGCTTTCTAAGTGTAGTTTCTGGCTGAATGAAGTGCAGTTTCTGGGGCATGTCATTTCTGAGAAGGGTGTTGCTGTCGATCCTTCTAAGGTGGAAGCGGTACTTAAGTGGGAGAGACCTAAGTCCATTACTGAGATCAAAAGCTTTCTTGGTATGGCTGGGTATTATCGGAGGTTCATTGAAGGGTTCTCTAAGTTGGCTCTTCCTCTGACGACTCTTACACGGAAAGGTGTTCCGTTTGAGTGGTCCCCGGAATGTGAAGGTAGTTTCCAAGAGTTGAAGAGGCGGTTGACTAGTTCTCCGGTGTTAATTTTGCCGGACCCGACTCAATCCTTCGTGGTGTATTGTGATGCTTCTAAGCAAGGGTTGGGTTGTGTTTTGATGCAGCAAGGGCAAGTCATAGCTTATGCATCCAGACAATTGAGGCAGCATGAACAGAACTATCCCACTCATGATCTTGAGTTGGCGGCAGTGGTTTTTGCTTTGAAAATCTAGAGGCATTATCTATATGGTTCAAAGTTCGAGGTCTTTAGCGATCATAAAAGTCTTCGCTATCTCTTCGATCAGAAAGAATTGAACATGAGACAGAGGAGGTGGATGGAATTTCTTAAAGACTATGACTTCGATCTTCAGTATCATCCGGGCAAGGCCAATGTAGTGGCTGATGCACTAAGTCGTAAGACTTTGCATGTTAGTAATCTAATGGTGAAAGAGATGGAATTGATTCAAGAGTTTAGTGACCTCAACTTGAACAGGCAAGTGAAAGAGAAAAGCATCGTTCTTGAAATGTTGCGGGTTACTAATGACTTGATGGGTCTTATTAAAGAAAGGCAAGCCGACGATGTAGAGCTGCAAAAGTTGTTAGAAGGGGCATCAGGCAATGAAGAGCCCGACTTTGTGAAAGGTTCTGATGGCATCATCCGATTTAGGGGTCGGATATGTGTTCCTATGGATTTCGAAGTTAGAAGAGATATCCTATGGGAAGCACATCGAACCAAGATGAATTTTCATCCTGGTGCAACAAAGATGTACCAAGATCTAAAAAGGATTTATTGGTGGCCGAAGTTAAAAACTGATGTGGCCGATCACGTGTCTCATTGCTTAACTTGTCAGAAGGTTAAGATTGAGCATCAAAAGCCTGGTGGTCCTTTGCGATCACTTGAGATTCCGGAATGGAAATGGGACAGTATAGCTATGGACTTTATGACGGGTTTACCGAGGACTGTTGGAGGATGTGATTCAGTTTGGGTGGTTGTAGACCGTCTTACAAAGTGTGCTCATTTCATCCCTACCCATAAGAAGTATACTCTTGAGAAGTTGACTCAGTTGTACATCAGGGACATAGTGAAGTTGCATGGTGTTCCTACTAGTATTGTATCCGATCGCGACCCGAGATTTCTGTCTAGATTTTGGCAGAGTCTTCAGGAGGCATTGGGTACTAAGTTGAAATTTAGTACGGCTTACCATCCGCAGACAGACGGACAATCTGAGCCTACAATCCAGACACTTGAGGATTTGCTGAGAGCATGTGTTCTGGAGCAAGCCGGTAGTTGGGAGCAGCTACTACCTTTGATGGAGTTTACTTACAACAACAGTTATCACTCCAGCATCGGTATGGCACCATTTGAGGCTCTCTACGAAAGAAAATGCAGAACGCCTTTGTGTTGGTTCCAAATAGGTGAAAATCTGTTGACAGGTCCTGACATTGTGAAAGAAACAACGGAGAAGGTCACAATGATCAAGAACAAAATGAAAACTTCACAGGATCGCCAAAAGAGTTATGTAGATAGGCGAAGGAGACCTTTGGAGTTCGATGTTGGGAATCATGTGTTCCTAAGGGTGTCCCCGATCACAGGAATTGGTAGGGCAATCAAATCTAGGAAGTTAACTCCTCGGTTTGTTGGGCCTTATGAGATTCTAGAGAAGGTTGGCCCAGTGGCGTACAGGATTGCATTACCCCCTCACTTGTCAAGGCTTCATAACGTGTTTCATGTTTGACAACTAAGGAAATACGTCCATGATCCTTCGCATGTGGTTACCTTAGATGATTTGCCTTTGAAAGAGAACTTGACTTTTGAAGTTCTGCCAGTTAGAATTGAAGACAGGCAGGTGAAGCAGCTCAGAGGCAAGGAAATCTCTTTGGTTAAGGTTATATGGATCAGGAACGATGTGGAAGAGGCTACATGGGAACTGGAGGACAAGATCAGGCAGTCTCATCCACAATTGTTCGACGAATTTCGAGGACGAAATTCAGGTAAGTGGGAGAGAATTGTAACATCCTAAACCTTGATTTTAAGTGAAATAAATACTAAAAACCTTAGAAAAATTGGAAAAGTGAGTTAATGAATTTTGCCAGATATGTGGGTGGTGATTATAGGTCCTAGGAGTTGTATAGGAGGTATATATGGCCTTGGGCAGGGTCAAATAAGCGAGATCGGGAGTAAAATCGGCGTTTTAGGTGTTAGAAATCAACCGAAAAGAGAAAATTAGAAATTCATTATAGGAAGCTAAGAAAATAAATTCCACCGTTGGATGTGAAGTTTATGGGGTAAAGAAGCATGTCTAAAAATTCGGACTCGATCCGACAGTCGACGAAAATGTTACGGCGAATCGAAGGTTGGAAACCCTGAAACTCGCCCAGGCGCATGAGTCACTCGCCCAGGCGAGACACTGTTCATTTTGGTGAACCATCCAGTGAGATTCCCGCCCAGGCCAGCCCACCATTCGCCCAGGCGAGTGTGGCACGCACCAGCCGCACCATTTCCGTTTTCTGGCGCGCCAATTCCCCTTGTGCCAGCATCTGACCGCGTCAGTTACGCACCAACTTGGTTCTGGTGCAGATTTCTCGGCCAGGCGAGGAATTGGCTCGCCCAGGCGAGCGGATGCGCACACCAGCGCACCAGGAATTCCGTGTGGCGCGCCAATTCTCCAGCTGACCGTGTGAGCCATGCACCAGTCTGGTGCTGGTGCAGGACGTGCGCCCAGGCGAGCCTGGCATGCGCCCAGGCGCGTGGCGCAGACCAGATTTGATCTGGTCCATTGATTTTCAACTTGGTGGCTAAGTTTTCCCCACCAGCCCTTGGATCCTCCTGCACCAGCCAAGGTAAAAATAAAAGAAATAAAAACAAAGCTCTCCACCACCATTCAAACCCACACAACTCCATCAACTTCATCAATTCTCTCAACTCCAAGAATATTCCAATCACCAAATCCACCAAAACACATTTGATTCTTGGGCACCTCAACCCAAAATCAAACAAGACCAACCAACCTTGCACCATGGATGTTGATTGAAGCTTCATCCTCTTCTCCCTTGGACCTCACGAGTTGCACCCACCTTCTCACTCTTTGGTTTTTCATTTTCATCATTTATTTGAGGTAAGCTAGCTCTATTTAATGATGTTATTCCCTTTCCATTTCAAATCCTCTTAGTTCATGGATTTTATTTTAAAAACCCTAGGATTCTTGCACTCTTCATGATATAGGAATTGAGTTTCATGCCTTCCAACTCCAACCAAGGCAAGGATAAAGATAGTTCCTCTTGTGCTCTCACAAATAGGGTGGTATATCAACATTTCATCATTTCCTTGTTGAGGTGGTAAGCTAGACTTAGGAAATTCAAGTTTCCAAGATTTTGAGCTAGGGCTCACTAAGGTTCTATTTACTCTTTGCTAATTTAAGGTAAGGAGTGGGTTATAGTGAGTATTACCTTACTCTGGGGTTTAGTTTACATTATGCATATAATGAGTACTAAGATTTTGTGTTAGTTTAGGTTGATATAATATAAAATAATTGTTAGGATAGAATCTATGACTTAGGGAATTTATTTTGATGTTGAAATATTGCATTTTGTGGTTTGGTGATGTTGATGAATTATATGCTTATGTTGTTTAATAATTTGAGTTGTGATAATAAGTGAAATTGTGCTAATTAAGTTACAAAATATATTTGTGACCATTGGATAATGAAAATGTGTAATGAGGTAATTAATTTTGAATAAGGGAAATTTGCTAAAGAATTGATAATGATAAAGAACTAATTAAATTATACCCCGGCTCAGCCAGGGGAGATTATATTATACCCGGGCGCAGTAAGTCGTTTTCGCACGGGGGTGCGAACGCAGTAGGTCGTGACCAGGGGATTACCTGGACGCAGTAAGTCGCTATCGCGCGGTGGTGCGAGCGCAGTAGGTCGTGACCAGGGGATTGAGAAACACACCCGGACGCAGTAAGTCGTTTTCGCACGGGGGTGCGAACGCAGTAGGTCGTGACCACGGGATTTACCCGGACGCAGTAAGTCGTGAGTGCACAGGAGTGCAGACGCAGTAGGTCGTGACCAGGGACAGATAAAAAGAATATTAATATGATTAAAATACATGGAACGAAAGACTTAAGAAAATGTTAAATAAAAATAGATTTGAGAAACTAATGAATACTTGAAATTGAATTGTGATGAATTGACTCTTACTATGTTGTCATTGAATTGTTATATGTGTATGGCTTAGTGTCGCATTATGTCTTAATTGGAAACTGCCTCCCCATTTTATGTGTAATACTCACTCCTTACTATCATCACAGGTACTGAGGAAGAGTTTGCACCTGAGCAGGCCGAGCAGGAGTACTCTTTCTCTCAGGGAGAGTAGGTTACCTTTAGTGATGTAGGACATGGGAATGTCCTGGGCCCGATGAATGGAATCATTTTTGTTGTATATAAATGTAAATAGCTTTTTGGGGGCCCAGGACGACTCCTTTTGGGAAAGGGGTCTATTTTGGGGAAAAACTTTTTTCCTAACTTGTTTATATTCCGCTAACTCTGATGACTAGATTCTGATGTTTTAAACTTGTTTCTGATGTGTGCACGAAGATGCACTAGCTGGTATATATATATATATATGTGAATAGCCCTGCAGGCTTTGTTATGTGAACATAATATTGTTTATCAGGTTGCAGGAAAACAGGAATTTTTGGAAAAGTCCAATAAACAAACGAAACTCCGTCCGTTTGACGGGAGATTTTAATATGAAAGAAAAGTAATTAAGAGTTTTTCCTAATCAATTCATGAGTCGAAAAAGGAATTTTCAAGTTGCTATTTTTAATTAAGGGTAAATAAACTTAGGTGTTACAACAAACATTCAAGATCAAACCACAAAAATCACATGCAAAGCATTTAAACTTCAAGATCATAAGGAAATAAACACATGCATCACGAAATTAAACTTAAACAATGTCCATAATAAAGTCCTTTACAAAACTAAAATTATTACACTAAACTCTCTTAAATAACTACCTTAAACAAATCTTCAAACTAAAATCTTCAAATCCTTCTCTTCTCCTCCTAGGGTTTGCTTCGGCCTCCTCCTTTCTAGGGTTGATGGGTGGTTTTCTACTTGATCCTTGAAGAAGAATGTGGTGGAGAAAGAAATTAAGGATGTTTGGGTTAAGAGCTTTGAGTTTTCACTCTTCTTTATCTCTTCTCCTCTCATGGCCTCACTCACTTTTCTCTCTAAGTCTGAAGAGTTGGATGTTACTCTTGGACTAGGTGTTTGGAAATGTGAAGGAAAATGAAAATGAATTAACCAAGCACACACTCACTCACACGGCTTTAAGGGCAAAACAAGGGTGGGTAATTTCCTCTTTTAGCCTCGGTTCAATGGGTTGGTTCAAGGGCAATTCGGTCCACTCCAAAGTTTGCATGGGAGAGGTCATATCACAAAGGAGACAAGGTGTAGAGAAAGTCTCACCTAGGCATCATGAGTCACACCTCCTAATTTCCTCCTATTTTCTATTTAATTTCTATTTTCTTAATGAATAAGAAAATAAATCCTCACTTGGTCCTCCTAATCCTATATGGCCGAACCACACATGCATACACACACATATAATTTCATTTCATGTTATCATCATAAGTATGCAAGATAAACTCATGGAATATCCCTAGAAATCTAATGCATATGCTTAGCACACATTAGACATACATACATGACCATAGAACATCATATTTCCACTCAAAACACACGACACACATATACATACATCATACATACATCACATTTTCACATTCACACAAATCATGCATTCATTCATTTTAAATTCACTAATTAAATTTCATGCATAGTTCATTAAACAAAACACCTATTCATCACTCAAAATTTCAAGATACAATTCTTTAAGAAAAATCAATAAACCGAGTCCATTAAACTACAATATAAACTTTACTTTATTTTGTATAAATCACATTTTCACATAAATCAAAGATTTCCAAAAAGAAACAATTCATTTAAAACCTCAAATCATTTTCATGTAAAGATCATAATTTTCTGAAAAACTGTTGAAAATATACGCATTTTCAAAGTTACTAAATTCATTTTGAAAAGAAATCTCAAATAACAAAATCACAACTTAGTTTTCATGAAATCAAACTCAAATAAAAATCATTTGCTAAAACATTCTTTTAAAAATCTTTCTTAAATCCTTAAAATCCTTTTTTAAATAAAATCTCAGTGATTTATTTGAGTCCAGAAAATGCGGGATGTTACATTCTCCCCAACTTGAAGATTTCTCGTCCTCGAGAAATGATGCGCGAAACCGTCTCGTTCAAGAGTGCGTAGCTCCTTGAAGTAATCTTCTCCCTTATCATCAGATGAACTGACTGTTGCGACGAAACGCTTATCCGCTGTTCTCGAAAGAATTCTAAATCAGGCTTATCAAAACAATCTCTAGCGTCATTCCATTGTCAAATACAATGGTGCATAACAACAAGGTTCTTGGCTAAACGAAGTAAATTCTCAAGGTTGTTCAATGTTGCTGAAACAATTAGCAACTCAAAAGGAAGAATGTAATGCTTATGCCAATCCGGATAAAACGCTATCACCACGATTACGTTCTCAGCTTATCCTTTTCTAGCAATTTCCAGCCTAATCGGTCACCTCAAAACCTCAAGTCTCTATCTACTCCCCAACTTTAATGACTCTTATCACTGTACGCTTCAACTATAGACAAAACTCAACTCCAATAACTCTCAATCCTTACCTCAGATTCCACTAAACATTCACCCTTATAACTTCATCTTATTTATAACTAATCCTTCCTTTCGACAGCTAATCCTCAAGAAATATATGCCTCACTTCACTCCTCCTATCACCTACTGATCATAATAACTAAAGCATTCTAACTCCTTTTTCCATCCTTCATGTTTCATCTTAAGGTCTAAATCCATTGAATTTCTTCCAATCCTAGAATTATCCGGCTACTAAAAGATCTTCATTCCTAATAGGGCTCTTCTAATCCACAATTTACCATCACCTTTATTGACCAAGACAACACACTCTTATTATCCATCCTGACTTGATCAATACTTAAGGGTTCTAACTGTAAAATCCTTCGCTTCACCTACCCAATTCCCACCATTTACAGCAATTTGCGCTGTGTCACGTCATTCATCCTTTTTCCAATTCCAACTCTAGGAATACTAATTCCTCCAACTCCCTTGTATTTCCTATTGCCTCAACACCATCTAGACCAAAAATTTAGACAAACTACCCTCTTAATTCCAACCGACTCAGACAATCTTCCACCTTACCTAAGACTCGAAAGACATCCTCACTCTATCTTATGACTTAACACATCTTCCCCTTTTCGCACTTCCTAGTCTCTACCTTCCTCGAATACTGCTAATTTTCCTTAACAACACCTCACAATCCACTCCTAGTTCAGGGTTAACTACTTGACTGGCATAAGTCATCACCAAAGTTTTGGGAATCAACAGTTTGATAATAGGGAGGGTTTACAAATCAAGTTCACAAACTGGGTTTAACCAAATCAAAAGGGCACAACGTTACTTTAGAAATGAATCTGGGTAACAAACAATCATGATGTAGGTTCAAAATTCAAATCGAGAGTTCAAGGGTTATTCTGAACAAAAAGGGCTCACAACGAACAAGGGTTCCAACAAAGAATGGTAAGTTCAAACAAAAGGATAGGCTTCACTATGATTCTGAGTCGCGGGTTCTACAACATATTTCAGCGCATCCAAACGATCATTCGCACGCTTTCGACGCCTCTATCTCTAATCGTCCTAGACTAACGCACAAGACACACTATGAAGTATATATCCCATGTATTCACTACTTAAAGCAGAACCACTGCTCTGATACCACAACTGTAACACCCCAATTTGGCAACTTGAAAATATACTTCTTTAATCATAAAATGTAGTGAAAATATGGGCCAATTTTTTTTTATATAGTATGGTTGAGTAGCATGAGTATGAGAACCATGTTGTTTCCAAAACTCTTTCATAGATAAAACGGTATTCTCACACATCATGCTAAACTTCAAGTTCCAAACCGAAGTGTCACAAGACACTACACTTTGCAACTTGATTATGCTCAACTCAATTATTATTGCCCATTACTTTTCGTATTCAAAATCAGTGGTGCCCAACTAAAAATAGCATTCATCAACATAGTTTGGGGATTACATCATGGTATTGCGGATCTAGCTTAGTGTGAACACAGGGAACATAATACTTCAACTAAGATAAAAGAACTACCACTAAGCTGAAGACGACGGATCCACGGGAGGTGCCTCACTCGGGTCGATCTCAATCACATCTGCTTCCGGGAAATCCTCATCAGGGTCCTCCTCTAGGTCTTCCTCTAGTTCACTCTCTTGCATAGCCTCGAATGCCTCATTCGGTAGGTCGTTCAAAGCCTCTTCCAACTCCTAAGCTTCGGGATCAATCCGTGCCGGCAAAGGCATTGGGTGTCCACCATGATAGTCAGCTGGTCCACCGGTCTGCAAATCCGAAAGCACAAAGCGACAAGTGCGAGTATCGGGTGCTGTTCCTTGAAGGGTATGGTTGGGATCAAAGATGCAAACCTCGGTGACTCCACGCCATTCCCAACCTCGGTAGTTCACTTCCCATCTACCTTCGTCTCGGATGTCGAACGTAAACTTAACCGGATCCATAGACTAAGGGTTGACAACATAGAGACAGATACAGAGACACAGAAAGAAGAATTCGAGAGAGTAAGTATTCCCAGACATGTGATGCCAACAGTGTGGAATTACGATAGGTAAAATATTAAGGACACATAAGACAAACAAACAAACAATATATAACGTACAAACATTTACTCTACTCCATTATTTTCTTTTCTCAATATCTTAAGTCTATCCTCAGCACATTCCATAATCGCTTCTGCTGCGCAACTCTAATTCCACTACCATATAAGCTCACCCTCTTTTCCATACTTTTACCCAAGGATTAATCTCAAATAGATTTATATATATATACATGTATTTCTTTCTTTCATTATTTAAGTTTTATGAATTCGCATCCATCAATGATGAGGGGGTTTTAATCATCATTAAGGAAAAACGCTCTCAAGTTAGCACACACGTCTACATCTCCTCGGTCATCCATCCAACCTAGTCGGAAGCAAACAGGAGTACAGGACCTTCACCGTGCGGGCACGACAGCTGTCTCACAACAATTGGTCCCAGACCAGGAGGACTACATCCTCAATCAAATCATATCAATTCATAAATATATTCAAGGTACACTGTCTCACAGTGGCAATCAAGATGCCCCACTCCAGTCCCTCTCACTGTTCTAGATTTGCAATCTAGGGGGCGACAATACTAATTCTAGTTTGCAAAGCAGAACTCACCACGGCATTGGACCCAGTCCCTACCATGTTCGTATGCCACATGTGGAATTCGTTCCGCCTAGAACGTACTCTAGACTTCTTGACGTTTCACCGTCATCGTCCTCCCCTAATGCAATCTCCTCCTAAGTATCCGCAGATACTTATGGTTCCTTCCTCTCCACTACTTCAGTTAGCTCTCATAACTCACCGCGTTAATCCATGTCTTTTAAAAGTCTTTTAATGATTTAATTAAAAGCTTAATCCTATTGGTCGGCTCATCCTTAGTGCATCCCTTCAACGAGTCCCGACCACTAATCCTCTCCTAACATCTCTTCTCTCAACTTAGCACAGAGCGGGGTTTTCCTTGACAAGTCCACATCTCGGTTCTCCTTCCTTACAAATTTCTCAAAATAGTTTTTCATATTTCCTTCAAAATCATGTTTCAAAACTCTTTTCAAAATAAGATTTCACAAAGGTTTTCAAAAATAATGTTTCACAAAAATCTTTTTCCAAAAATAATATTTTCAAAAATCCTTTTCCAAAAATAATGTTTTCACAAATTCTTTCTGAAAATAAAGTTTTCACAAATCCTTTCCAAAAATAAAGTTTTATAAACTCTTTTCAAACTTAACATTTCACAAACCTTTTTCAAAAATAATGTTTCACAAATTCTATCTCAAAGTTTCTAAAAATTTCCTTTTAAAAATCTTTCACAATTCCATTTCAAACTTTTCTGAAAGCATTTACAATTCTCCTCAAAAGCTTCTTTTCAAGAACCTTTTCAAAAATTTCTTTTTCAAAAATACACTTTCACAAATCCTGTGAAAAATTTCTTTTCGAAAACATTTTTCAAAAAATCCATTTTTACTGAGCGCTAATGGAGGAGCAAGCTCAACTCAACACTAGTCTCATTCGAAAACAGAGGAGTCCAGCTCCACTCAGATTCCATCTCATTTCCACAATTACATTTCCTTTTCCCCCATGGCTCGACCTCAGAAATCAACCATATCATCAATGTCCCCCAAGCTCTGGCTCGACTCATCGCTTTCATCACTTAGTCTTTTCCCCGACAACGTCTTATATCTTTTCTTACTTTATCTCACATATCTTTTATATTCTTATTATTCATTATTATTAGCAGCAGCATTATAATCCACAACAGATCAAATCTTATCATGCATAATCATAAATAACAAATAAATAACATAGTGACATTCAGACACAATCAAATAAACTCGGTACCTAACCTTACCAACTCAGGACCACTAAGTTTCGACTTTTGAGATGGTCGAAACACTTAATATGTTACCTAAATACCACGGTGTTTTGGGAAAACTTCTCTCTCACCTCGACTGACGATAATTCCCACGACATGCTCCTTGATTCCGACGCGGCGCTCGTAAGTGCTTCCTGATTGTTACTGGAACTCAAATAATTCCCTCTTATTAAAAATCGTTCTTATAAAAATTATTTCGCAAACAAAACATCATCACCAAACTTCTTATTCGAAAATCACTTTGATTTTAATTCACGGTTAAGTAGAAACATTTGTTTAAATACATCAATAATTCCTTGGCTTCATAAAAGGCCACATTTATCTTAAGGTTTTCTTATAAAAATCGTTTGTTAAATTAAAAACCATGAACTTCATAAATCAATTGAAAAATCTTTTCAAAACAATGTTTTTCAATTAACCAAATCATTTTACTTAATTTATTTTCTTTAAAACCGAATTAAATCCAAAAGAAAACAACACAAAGATTAAATTAAAAACCTTTTAAAAATATTAATCATTCAAATCATTCACACACACACAACTATTACAAGCCATTCACAATGCATGCATCCTCTTATACTTATCATTCATGCACATAAGACAAGAATCAAACACATGCTCCTATACTTTCTATGCATGGCCGAATCTATGTTACACATAGGGCAAGGTTTATATTCAAATCTAATGATCACTAACACATGCACTTAGGGAAAACAACATACGTCATCCTACTTTTTAAACATCACATAATAATTTAAAGAAAAAGAACACATTAACTTAGAATAATGCTAATCATCATATAAATCATCATACAAAGAAGGAATCAATTTATTTCTTTTATTTTCATACTAAGACCGAATGGAACATAGAGAAAAAGCACTCAATACAATCATTTATCAACTCAACTTCATTTATACAAGATTAACTCAAACAATAACACACAATAAAATAAAAATAACTTAAATAAGATTTGTTCCAAAACCGAATGGAAGCATGAAAAATTACTTTGAAGTTTTTAATCAAAAATTTAAGCTCTCATGAATCTAGAAATCCCTAAACCTAACAATAAAACACACATGCAAAATAAAATGGACTATCTTGGATCTTTACAAGCACAAAACCGTGAGCTTCACACAATAAAATCAAGAATCATGTCAAAGTCTTTAACCTCTAAGAAAACTCATGCATGCACCAAAAATCTTTGAATAAGACAAATTTCAACATGCATGTAAATAAAATGATTATCTAGCATGGTTTTCTATTTTTCCTAGACTTGACCGAATGATAACATGCAAAAAGGCAAGATCTCTAAATTCTATTTTCACATGCAAAGATCAAAACTCACAAATCATATCATATAAGACTTTAAAACAACATTTTCTTTCTTAAGAAACTAACCGAATCATCATCACACACACAAAATATTGATTCCAGCCTTTTCATACTAAAAATCATTTTTAAAGTTTGTTAGGTTTATTTTCTTTTGAAAACCGTGACATGCATACAAGAAATTAAGTCTTTACACTCATACAAAATTCAAGCTTCATGTTTTCTCAAAGATCAACCATAGATCAAGACATGCAAAAGAATATCAAAGCAAAAACATAAATTTAAACTCAAATCCTAGACAAAACCGTGAAGAACAAGTTAAAGACCAAAGTTTCCAAGCACAAACATTCAAGATCAAACCACAAAAATCACATGCAAAGCATTTAAACTTCAAGATCATAAGGAAATAAACACATGCATCACGAAATTAAACTTAAACAATGTCCATAATAAAGTCCTTTACAAAACTAAAATTATTACACTAAACTCTCTTAAATAACTACCTTAAACAAATCTTCAAACTAAAATCTTCAAATCCTTCTCTTCTCCTCCTAGGGTTTGCTTCGGCCTCCTCCTTTCTAGGGTTGATGGGTGGTTTTCTACTTGATCCTTGAAGAAGAATGTGGTGGAGAAAGAAATTAAGGATGTTTGGGTTAAGAGCTTTGAGTTTTCACTCTTCTTTATCTCTTCTCCTCTCACGGCCTCACTCACTTTTCTCTCTAAGTCTGAAGAGTTGGATGTTACTCTTGGACTAGGTGTTTGGAACTGTGAAGGAAAATGAAAATGAATTAACCAAGCACACACTCACTCACATGGCTTTAAGGGCAAAACAAGGGTGGGTAATTTCCTCTTTTAGCCTCGGTTCAATGGGTTGGTTCAAGGGCAATTCGGTCCACTCCAAAGTTTGCATGGGAGAGGTCATATCACAAAGGAGACAAGGTGTAGAGAAAGTCTCACCTAGGCATCATGAGTCACACCTCCTAATTTCCTCCTATTTTCTATTTAATTTCTATTTTCTTAATGAATAAGAAAATAAATCCTCACTTGGTCCTCCTAATCCTATATGGCCGAACCACACATGCATACACACACATATAATTTCATTTCATGTTATCATCATAAGTATGCAAGATAAACTCATGGAATATCCCTAGAAATCTAATGCATATGCTTAGCACACATTAGACATACATACATTACCTTAGAACATCATATTTCCACTCAAAATACACGACACACATATACATACATCATACATACATCACATTTTCACATTCACACAAATCATGCATTCAGTCATTTTAAATTCACTAATTAAATTTCATGCATAGTTCATTAAACAAAACACCTATTCATCACTCAAAATTTCAAGATACAATTCTTTAAGAAAAATCAATAAACCGAGTCCATTAAACTACAATATAAACTTTACTTTATTTTGTAAAAATCACATTTTCACATAAATCAAAGATTTCCAAAAAGAAACAATTCATTTAAAACCACAAATCATTTTCATGTAAAGATCATAATTTTCTGAAAAACTGTTGAAAAGATACGCATTTTCAAAGTTACTAAATTCATTTTGAAAAGAAATCTCAAATAACAAAATCACAACTTAGTTTTCATGAAATCAAACTCAAATAAAAATCATTTGCTAAAACATTCTTTTAAAAATCTTTCTTAAATCCTTAAAATCCTTTTTTAAATAAAATCTCAGTGATTTATTTGAGTCCAGAAAATGCGGGATGTTACATTCTCCCCAACTTGAAGATTTCTCGTCCTCGAGAAATGATGCACGAAACCGTCTCGTTCAAGAGTGCGTAGCTCCTTGAAGTAATCTTCTCCCTTATCATCAGATGAACTGACTGTTGCGACGAAACGCTTATCCGCTGTTCTCGAAAGAATTCTAAATCAGGCTTATCAAAACAATCTCTAGCGTCATTCCATTGTCAAATACAATGGTGCATAACAACAAGGTTCTTGGCTAAACAAAGTAAATTCTCAAGGTTGTTCAATGTTGCTGAAACAATTAGCAACTCAAAAGGAAGAATGTAATGCTTATGCCAATCCGGATAAAACGCTATCACCACGATTACGTTCTCAGCTTATCCTTTTCTAGCAATTTCCAGCCTAATCGGTCACCTCAAAACCTCAAGTCTCTATCTACTCCCCAACTTTAATGACTCTTATCACTGTACGCTTCAACTATAGACAAAACTCAACTCCAATAACTCTCAATCCTTACCTCAGATTCCACTAAACATTCACCCTTATAACTTCATCTTATTTATAACTAATCCTTCCTTTCGACAGCTAATCCTCAAGAAATATATGCCTCACTTCACTCCTCCTATCACCTACTGATCATAATAACTAAAGCATTCTAACTCCTTTTTCCATCCTTCATGTTTCATCTTAAGGTCTAAATCCATTGAATTTCTTCCAATCCTAGAATTATCCGGCTACTAAAAGATCTTCATTCCTAATAGGGCTCTTCTAATCCACAA
Organism: Crotalaria pallida; assembly: GCA_037953625.1. Lineage (NCBI taxonomy): Eukaryota > Viridiplantae > Streptophyta > Magnoliopsida > Fabales > Fabaceae > Crotalaria > Crotalaria pallida. Next base: position 50,136,036 of record CM075652.1, read on the forward strand.
TTTACCATCACCTTTATTGACCAAGACAACACACTCTTATTATCCATCCTGACTTGATCAATACTTAAGGGTTCTAACTGTAAAATCCTTCGCTTCACCTACCCAATTCCCACCATTTACAGCAATTTGCGCTGTGTCACGTCATTCATCCTTTTTCCAATTCCAACTCTAGGAATACTAATTCCTCCAACTCCCTTGTATTTCCTATTGCCTCAACACCATCTAGACCAAAAATTTAGACAAACTACCCTCATTCATACTTAATTCCAACCGACTCATACAATCTTCCACCTTACCTAAGACTCGAAAGACATCCTCACTCTATCTTATGACTTAACACATCTTCCCCTTTTCGCACTTCCTAGTCTCTACCTTCCTCGAATACTGCTAATTTTCCTTAACAACACCTCACAATCCACTCCTAGTTCAGGGTTAACTACTTGATTGGCATAAGTCATCACCAAAGTTTTGGGAATCAACAGTTTGATAATAGGGAGGGTTTACAAATCAAGTTCACAAACTGGGTTTAACCAAATCAAAAGGGCACAACGTTACTTTAGAAATGAATCTGGGTAACAAACAATCATGATGTAGGTTCAAAATTCAAATCGAGAGTTCAAGGGTTATTCTGAACAAAAAGGGCTCACAACGAACAAGGGTTCCAACAAAGAATGGTAAGTTCAAACAAAAGGATAGGCTTCACTATGATTCTGAGTCGCGGGTTCTACAGCATATTTCAGCACATCCAAACGATCATTCGCACGCTTTCGACGCCTCTATCTCTAATCGTCCTAGACTAACGCACAAGACACACTATGAAGTATATATCCCATGTATTCACTACTTAAAGCTAAACCACTGCTCTGATACCACAACTGTAACACCCCAATTTGGCAACTTGAAAACATACTTCTTTAATCATAAAATGTAGTGAAAATATGGGCCAATTTTTTTTTATATAGTATCGTTGAGTAGCATGAGTATGAGAACCATGTTGTTTCCAAAACTCTTTCATAGATAAAACGGTATTCTCACACATCATGCTAAACTTCAAGTTCCAAACCGAAGTGTCACAAGACACTACACTTTGCAACTTGATTATGCTCAACTCAATTATTATTGCCCATTACTTTTCGTATTCAAAATCAGTGGTGCCTAACTAAAAATAGCATTCATCAACATAGTTTGGGGATTACATCATGGTATTGCGGATCTAGCTTAGTGTGAACACATGGAACATAATACTTCAACTAAGATAAAAGAACTACCACTAAGCTGAAGACGACGGATCCACGGGAGGTGCCTCACTCGGGTCGATCTCAATCACATCTGCTTCCGGGAAATCCTCATCAGGGTCCTCCTCTAGGTCTTCCTCTGGTTCACTCTCTTGCATAGCCTCGAATGCCTCATCCGGTAGGTCGTTCAAAGCCTCTTCCAACTCCTAAGCTTCGGGATCAATCCGTGCCGACAAAGGCATTGGGTGTCCACCATGATAGTCAGCTGGTCCACCGGTCTGCAAATCCGAAAGCACAAAGCGACAAGTGCGAGTATCGGGTGCTGTTCCTTGAAGGGTATGGTTGGGATCAAAGATGCGAACCTCGGTGACTCCACGCCATTCCCAACCTCGGTAGTTCACTTCCCATCTACCTTCGTCTCGGATGTCGAACGTAAACTTAACCGGATCCATAGACTAAGGGTTGACAACATAGAGACAGATACAGAGACACAGAAAGAAGAATTCGAGAGAGCAAGTATTCCCAGACATGTGATGCCAACAGTGTGGAATTACGATAGGTAAAATATTAAGGACACATAAGACAAACAAACAAACAATATATAACGTACAAACATTTACTCTACTCCATTATTTTCTTTTCTCAATATCTTAAGTCTATCCTCAGCACATTCCATAATCGCTTCTGCTGCGCAACTCTAATTCCACTACCATATAAGCTCACCCTCTTTTCCATACTTTTACCCAAGGATTAATCTCAAATAGATTTATATATATATATATACATGTATTTCTTTCTTTCCTTATTTAAGTTTTATGAATTCGCATCCATCAATGATGAGGGGGTTTTAATCATCATTGAGGAAAAACGCTCTCAAGTTAGCACACACGTCTACATCTCCTCGGTCATCCATCCAACCTAGTCGGAAGCAAACAGGAGTACAGGACCTTCACCGTGCGGGCACGACAGCTGTCTCACAACAATTGGTCCCAGACCAGGAGGACTACATCCTCAATCAAATCATATCAATTCATAAATATATTCAAGGCACACTGTCTCACAGTGGCAATCAAGATGCCCCACTCCAGTTCCTCTCACTGTTCTAGATTTGCAATCTAGGGGGCGACAGTACTAATTCTAGTTTGCAAAGCAGAATTCACCACGGCATTGGACCCAGTCCCTACCACGTTCGTATGCCACATGTGGAATTCGTTCCTCCTAGAACGTACTCTAGACTTCTTGACGTTTCACCGTCATCGCCCTCCCCTAATGCAATCTCCTCCTAAGTATCCGCAGATACTTATGGTTCCTTCCTCTCCACTACTTCGGTTAACTCTCATAACTCACCGCGTTAATATATGTCTTTTAAAAGTCTTTTAATGATTTAATTAAAAGCTTAATCCTATCGGTCGGCTCATCCTTAGTGCATCCCTTCAACGAGTCCCAACCACTAATCCTCTCCTAACATCTCTTCTCTCAACTTAGCACAGAGCGGGGTTTTCCTTGACAAGTCCACATCTCGGTTCTCCTTCCTTACAAATTTCTCAAAATAGTTTTTCATTATTCCTTCAAAATCATGTTTCAAAACTCTTTTCAAAATAAGATTTCACAAAGGTTTTCAAAAATAATGTTTCACAAAAATGTTTTTCCAAAAATAATATTTTCAAAAATCCTTTTCCAAAAATAATGTTTTCACAAATTCTTTCCGAAAATAAAGTTTTTACAAATCCTTTCCAAAAATAAAGTTTTATAAACTCTTTTCAAACTTAACATTTCACAAACCTTTTTCAAAAATAATGTTTCACAAATTCTATCTCAAAGTTTCTAAAAATTTCCTTTTAAAAATCTTTCACAATTCCATTTCAAACTTTTCTGAAAGCATTTACAATTCTCCTCAAAAGCTTCTTTTCAAGAACCTTTTCAAATATTTCTTTTTCAAAAACCTTTTTCAAAAATACACTTTCACAAATCCTGTGAAAAATTTCTTTTCGAAAACATTTTTCAAAAAATCCATTTTTACTGAGCGCTAATGGAGGAGCAAGCTCAACTCAACACTAGTCTCATTCGAAAACAGAGGAGTCCAGCACCGCTCAGATTCCATCTCATTTCCACAATTACATTTCCTTTTCCCCCATGGCTCGACCTCAGAAAGCAACCATATCATCAATGTCCCCCAAGCTCTGGCTCGACTCATCGCTTTCATCACTTAGTCTTTTCCCCGACAACGTCTTATATCTTTTCTTACTTTATCTCACATATCTTTTATATTCTTATTATTCATTATTATTAGCAGCAGCATTATAATCCACAACAGATCAAATCTTATCATGCATAATCATAAATAACAAATAAATAACATACTGACATTCAGACACAATCAAATAAACTCGGTACCTAACCTTACCAACTCAGGACCACTAAGTTTCGACTTTTGAGATGGTCGAAACACTTAATATGTTACCTAAATACCACGGTGTTTTGGGGAAACTTCTCTCTCACCTCGACTGACGATAATTCCCACGACACGCTCCTTGATTCCGACGCGGCGCTCGTAAGTGCTTCCTGATTGTTACTGGAACTCAAATAATTCCCTCTTATTAAAAATCGTTCTTATAAAAATTATTTCGCAAACAAAACATCATCACCAAACTTCTTATTCGAAAATCACTTTGATTTTAATTCACGGTTAAGTAGAAACATTTGCTTAAATACATCAATAATTCCTTGGCTTCATAAAAGGCCACATTTATCTTAAGGTTTTCTTATAAAAATCATTTGTTAAATTAAAAACCATGAACTTCAGAAATCAATTGAAAAATCTTTTCAAAACAATGTTTTTCAATTAACCAAATCATTTTACTTAATTTATTTTCTTTAAAACCGAATTAAATCCAAAAGAAAACAACACAAAGATTAAATTAAAAACCTTTTAAAAATATTAATCATTCAAATCATTCACACACACACACACACACAACGATTACAAGCCATTCACAATGCATGCATCCTCTTATACTTATCATTCATGCACATAAGACAAGAATCAAACACATGCTCCTATACTTTCTATGCATGGCCGAATCTATGTTACACATAGGGCAAGGTTTATATTCAAATCTAATGATCACTAACACATGCACTTAGGGAAAACAACATACGTCATCCTACTTTTTAAACATCACATAATAATTTAAAAAAAAAGAACACATTAACTTAGAATAATGCTAATCATCATATAAATCATCATACAAAGAAGGAATCAATTTATTTCTTTTATTTTCATACTAAGACCGAATGGAACATAGAGAAAAAGCACTCAATACAATCATTTATCAACTCAACTTCATTTATACAAGATTAACTCAAACAATAACACACAATAAAATAATAATAACTTAAATAAGATTTGTTCCAAAACCGAATGGAAGCATGAAAAATTACTTTGAAGTTTTTAATCAAAAATTTAAGCTCTCATGAATCTAGAAATCCCTAAACCTAACAATAAAACACACATGCAAAATAAAATGGACTATCTTGGATCTTTACAAGAACAAAACCGTGAGCTTCACACAATAAAATCAAGAATCATGCCAAAGTCTTTAACCTCTAAGAAAACTCATGCATGCACCAAAAATCTTTGAATAAGACAAATTTCAACATGCATGTAAATAAAATGATGATCTGGCATGGTTTTCTATTTTTCCTAGACTTGACCGAATGATAACATGCAAAAAGGCAAGATCTCTAAATTCTATTTTCATATGCAAAGATCAAAACTCACAAATTATATCATACAAGACTTTAAAACAACATTTTCTTTGTTAAGACACTAACCGAATCATCATCACACACACAAAATCTTGATTCCAACCTTTTCATACTAAAAATCATTTTTAAAGTTTGTTAGGTTTATTTTCTTTTGAAAACCGTGACATGCATACAAGAAATCAAGACTTTACACTCATACAAAATTCAAGCTTCATGTTTTCTCAAAGATCAACCATAGATCAAGACATGCAAAAGAATATCAAAGCAAAAACATAAATTTAAACTCAAATCCTAGACAAAACCGTGAAGAACAAGTTAAAGACCAAAGTTTCCAAGCACAAACATTCATGATCAAACCACAAAAATCACATGCAAAGCATTTAAACTTCAAGATCATAAGGAAATAAACACATGCATCACGAAATTAAACTTAAACAATGTCCATAATAAGGTCCTTTACAAAACTAAAATTATTACACTAAACTCTCTTAAATAACTACCTTAAACAAATCTTCAAACTAAAATCTTCAAATACTTCTCTTCTCCTCCTAGGGTTTGCTTCGGCCTCCTCCTTTCTAGGGTTGATGGGTGGTTTTCTTCTTGATCCTTGAAGAAGAATGTGGTGGAGAAAGAAATTAAGGATGTTTGGGTTAAGAGCTTTGAGTTTTCACTCTTCTTTCTCTCTTCTCCTCTCACGGCCTCACTCACTTTTCTCTCTAAGTCTCAAGAGTTGGATGTTACTCTTGGACTTGGTGTTTGGAAATGTGAAGGAAAATGAAAATGAATTAACCAAGCACATACTCACTCACACGGCTTTAAGGGCAAAACAAGGGTGGGTAATTTCCTCTTTTAGCCTCGGTTCAATGGGTTGGTTCAAGGGCAATTCGGTCCACTCCAAAGTTTGCATGGGAGAGGTCATATCACAAAGGAGACAAGGTGTAGAGAAAGTCTCTGATCGAGGCCGTACCCGATCAAAATAAAAGGTGTTTATTCTGTAGTACTAGGAAGGTGATCCTAGGTCGTTTCCCAGCGAATATCGGTCTAGGCAAAGTATCAAACACGTAGTGTGCAGTAAAATGGGGGGGTTTTTGTGTGTGACAAATGTGAAGAACAAAACACAAACAGAATATAAAAACTAAGAAAATCAGAAACAAAAGCGGGCAAACCCCTTTGGTTACGTACACTACTCAATCCTAGCTCACTAAAGATCGATTCCTCTCCTCTCCTCTGTCCAACTCGTGATAACCAAATACTAAGCGAAAATTCAGTTATCACTCCAAACCCTAACTTCTAATTAAGCATCAGAAACCAGAATTGGAGTTTTTACGAGTTAATACAAATTAAGCATTTATATTCATGTATTATCTCTACGAAATGGAATTAAGCAAACCACTACACATCGATAAACATGAAAACAGAGAAGAGAAAACGAAATTGCATTAATAACAAGAGCTCAAGAGTAGATAATACAATACCAAAGGGATTAACCCTTGAAGTCTAGCCTTCCATGGCCATAAATGAAGAAAAACGAGTAGAAATGGGGAAGAACAAAACCCTAGCAGCCACCACCACTTGGGAGAGCCAAGAGAGAAGTTCTAACCTAGAGAGAGAGTGAGAAATCTGAAATGAAAGTGTGTTCTTGGAGGTTACACGAATTTCCCCTCTTAAGACACAAAATGGGCCTAAAACATGGGCCCAAATCCTAAGAAACACTATTCTGAACATTACAATTAAAAAGGGACCTAAATGCAAATTACAATCTTCACTTCAATACTTCAATCTTCATTTCCAAACTTCCCAAAGTGTCCTTGTGCCAAATATTACCTGAAAATAGATATAGAATTAATTAGGCTAAATAATTCCAAATTAAACAATATTCGGAATATTAGTCCAATAAACTCTAAATCAATAAATCAAGCTAATCAATGTCAAATGGGCAACAAGTATCAATAATAGGAGTAAAATAATGCAAGGAATAATGGGAAATAAAATGCTCATCAAATACCCCCACACTTATCCTTTTGCACTCCTGGGCAAAACCAAAAGATAGGACTATGAAGATCAATATGCACCAAAGTGAATCATGCAACAAGATGACTACAACTAAGAAATGCTAACCTAAGAGATTACATACTTCACAATGAATTCTAGGAAATGCAAAGAAATGGGCAAACTCAAGCACACAAAATGGTTAAGGATCAAAGAGTCAAAGCATCCGCGAACATCATCCAATTACTTCAAGTATGCAAAGAAACCAATGACATCAAGAGGATAGTCACAAAGATGATAGAAACTCACAAGGATCACTCAAAAGTGTTTACACTCAAGTGTTTGGGGTTAATCATTATTTACACTCAAGGCACATCATGAAAAACAAACACAACCATAAGCTTGACAAGCCTCTAACATCAACCATCAACACACATGCACAAAATGATCAAAAGGTCTTTTAAGGGTTGTAATGGGGCCAAGGACAAGGTAGGATAAAAATATGGGAATGTAGCTAAAACCAAAGGAATAGAGGAGCAATGGGGAATAAGTAAAAAGTAAGCAAAATCCACCCCAAAATCAACTACCACTAATTCCAATCCTCTTTGCCTCAACAACCTTTTATTCACTTTTTTTTTTCTCTTCTTTTTTTTTCTTTTTATTTTTGCATTTTTTTTTTATTTTTGTCTTCTATGTTTTTTTTTGTTTTTGAGAGATATACAAAAAGAAAAGAAGAAACAACACAAATGGCATGAAGATGAAGCCATAACTATAACAACCAATGAGGCAAAACCAAGAACTCAACCAATTAAAGCATAAAGCACACTTCTTACCTAATACCCATTCCCAAAACAATTCCAAAGCTCCAAAATTCCCTAAGGTTAGGACAATCATGGTTTTTCAGTCATAGGCTTGTAATGAGCTAAAGAACAAGGAAAGGGATAAAAAGGCTCAAAGGGGCTAGCAAAGGATACATTCATTCAAGGTAGGCTCATATGGCTAGTAGCTTATTCAAGAAAGAAAGTGCCTAAATCATTTCAAAATGTGCATGAGCAATCAAGTATCAACAAGAGTCAAGTCAAGTTCTAGAGTGCAAGTAATCCAGAGTGCAATCGCACATGAAAGAAAATTAGGTGGCATATATAGCAATCCACCCACAATTAAGGCTCAAATCCTCACAAAAGGGACAATTCTATCACAGTGTTACCACCTCTTAATTATCAAAAGCAACTTTACACACAGAAATGCATGAATTCAGACACGAGATACCAAAACTCTACTAAAATGAAGCAAAAACATGCAAGAAAATGCCCAAAACTAAGCAAAACCTAAAAAAAATCAAAGCAAAATATGCAACCTAAACTACTCTCCCCCCCACACTTAAATCACACATTGTCCTCAATGGAACACAAATAGCAGAATCAGACAGATATAGACAAGTGTAATAAAAAGAGTAAGGAAGGAGAAAAGGAGACTCCCTAAGTCATGGTTGTTCAAAAGTGGGGTCGACCAATGAGGCCTCCTCCACAGGTGCATCATCCAAAGAAGGGGTGGTTAGGAAAGGCTTGAGTCGGTGGCCATTGACTTTGAAGCTCTTGTTCGTGGACTCACTCTTGATCTCCACAGTGCCATAAGGGAACACTTGGGTGACTACAAACGGTCCAATCCATTTAGAGCGGAGCTTTCCACTCATGAGTCCAAGCCTAGAGTTGTAGAGCAAAACTTTTTGACCAACCAAGAACTCCTTTCTGGAAATGGAGTTATCATGAAGCTTCTTGGTCTTCTCTTTGTAGAATTTGGAGTTCTCATAGGCCTCCAAGCGGATCTCATCTAGCTCACTCAACTACAGCTTCCTCTCCTCACCCGCTTGATCAAGAGCTAAGTTACATTGCTTCACAGCCCAATATGCACGGTGCTCTATCTCCACAGGCAGGTGGCACGCTTTACCAAAGACAACCCGATAGGGTGACATCCCTATGGGTGCCTTGTAAGCGGTCCGATGGGCCCACAGAGCATCCTCCAATCGTGTGCTCCAATCCTTTCTATTAGGCTTCACCATCTTCTCCAAAATCCGCTTGATCTCTCTATTTGAAATCTCAGCTTGCCCGTTGGTTTGGGGGTGATAGGGTGTAGAAACTTTGTGCACAACCCCATACTTCTTGAGCAAAGCTTGCATGGATCTATTGCAGAAGTGTGTGCCTTGGTCACTGACTATGGCTCTAGGTATGCCAAACCTGCAAAGGATATTAGACCTGACAAAATCTACAACAACCTGAGCATCATTAGTCCTGGTGGCCTTAGCTTCCACCCATTTGGATACGTAATCCACAGCAAGTAAGATATAATAAAAACCAAAAGAAACAGGAAAGGGGCCCATGAAATCTATACCCCAGACGTCAAACACCTCACAAAACAACATAGGTTGTTGCGGCATCTGTTGCCTCCAAGATAGGGCGCCTCCTGCTCTTTGACACTGCTCACACGAGCTGCAGATGTTGCTCGCATCCTTGAAAATGGTAGGCCAATAAAATCCAGAATCCAGCACCTTTCGTGCTGTCCTTTGAGTACCAAGGTGGCCTCCCACTGGTGAAGCATGGCAAAATTGGAGAACCGATTGGATCTCCTGGTCTGGAATGCACCTGCGAATGACCTGATCACTGCAAAAACGCCATAAATAGGGGTCATCCCATACATAATGCTTGGCATCGCTCTTTAATTTGTCTCTTTGAGCTTTGGATGCCAAGGCAGGAAAAACAGAAGCAACTAGATAATTAACAATGTCTGCAAACCAAGGAGTTTGGGGAAGGGGATGGGAAACATGTAAAGATAAAAGCTGCTCATCCGGGAAGTCATCCCGGATAGGAAATGCATCCTCCTCTCTCTCTATCCTGCTCAAGTGGTCTGCGACAAGGTTATGCGCACCACTCCGATCCTGAATCTCAAGATCAAACTCCTGGAGGAGCAACATCCACCTAATCAACCTAGGTTTGGAATCTGTCTTTTTCAAAAGATACTTCAGAGCAGCATGATCAGTGTACACTACAACCTTAGAACCAAGCAAATATGATCTAAACTTGTCAAGTGCAAAAACAATAGCCAAAAGTTCTTTTTCAGTTGTTGTGTAATTAACCTGTGCTGCATCTAAAGTCCTAGAAGCATAATAAATCACATGCGACAGCTTACCAACCCTTTGGGAGAGAACTGCTCCCAAAGCATAATTTGAAGCATCAGTCATGAGCTCAAATGGGAGGGTCCAATCAGGTGGTTGGATGATGGGAGTGGTGGTCAGTGCTTTCTTCAATTCATCAAATGCCCTCTTGCATTGGTCTCCAAATTCCCATGGGGCATCCTTTTGAAGCAACTTGGAAAGAGGAAGGGCAATGTTGCTAAAGTTCTGAATAAACCTGCGATAGAAACCTGCATGACCAAGAAAAGAACGCACCTCTCGCACGCAAGAGGGGTAAGGCAAATGTGATATTACATGCAGCTTAGCAGGGTCAACTTCTATACCCTTGTGCGAAACAATGTGCCCTAAGACTATGCCTTGTTCTACCATGAAGTGGCATTTTTCAAAATTCAAGACAAGGTTAGTCTCAATGCACCTGTTAAGCACCTTAGTCAAATTATCAAGACATGCATCAAATGAGGAGCCATAAACACTAAAATCATCCATGAAGACCTCTATGCAATGCTCGAGCAAGTCAGCGAAAATACTCATCATACATCTTTGAAATGTGGCAGGAGCATTGCATAGGCCAAAAGGCATCTTTCTATATGCAAATGTGCCAAAAGGACAGGTAAATGTGGTCTTATGTTGGTCCTCTGGTGCAATGCAAATTTGAAAATAACCAGAGAATCCATCTAAGAAGCAATAATGAGATTTACCTGCCAGGCGCTCCAACATCTGATCAATGAAGGGGAGAGGGAAATGATCCTTGCGAGTCGCCTGGTTGAGCTTTCTGTAATCAATGCAGACTCTCCAACTGTTCTGCACTCTAGTGGGAATCAGCTCATCCTTCTCATTTTTGACAACTGTGACACCAGACTTCTTGGGGACAACTTGCACCGGGCTCACCCAAGTGCTATCTGAAATTGGGTAGATGATACCCGCTTGGAGCAGCTTGGTGACCTCTTTCTTAACCACATCAAGAATCTGGGGGTTCAATCGTCTTTGGGGTTGTCTCACTGGTTTAGCCCCATCCTCCAACAAAATGCGGTGCATGCACATGGAGGGGCTAATTCCAGGAATATCCGCTAAAGTCCATCCAATTGCCCTCTTGTTCTTTCTTATCACATCCAGCAGTTTCTCCTCTTGATCAACAGAAAGTGAGGTAGAGATGATCACTGGGAGTTTCTGCTCATCCTCCAAGTAAGCATATTTGAGATGAGGAGGGAGGGGCTTCAGGTCCAATGAGGGTGCCTGCATAATAGATGGAACTAAAGGGACAGCAGAAATGGATTCTGCTGCCTGCACCTGAACAAGTAAATCAGACTCATGCATAACAGATATGGGGTTAGGGTTAGCATAATCTGAATCTATAACATATGAATCATCAGATGCAGTAGCAGAGTCTAAAAACTGGGCTATTTCAGTGCATGCGGTGCACCATCCAGAGTTAGTGCATGATGGACAAGTAAATGAATCAGTGAAAGATGGCAATTCAAAATCATGATGCAAAATGTCAAGCATATGCTCATCTATCAAATCATCAAGCAAGTCCACATGGAAAACAGAGTGATCCTCAGGGAAATGTTTCATAGCATGGAAAATGTCAAATCGGATCACACTGCCATCAAACTCCATGGAAAGTGAACCTGAATGCACATCTATCTTGGTTCGGGCTGTTTTCAAAAATGGCCTCCCCAAAATAATAGGAACAGCATTACGGGGAGAGTCATCTTCCATATCAAGTATGTAAAAATCAGCAGGGAAGATCAACTCTTCAACCCGAACCAAGACATCCTCTATCAAACCTGCGGGGTGGGCAGTACTTCTATTTGCCAATTGAATCACCACACCCGTAGGTTGAAGAGGTCCAAGAGAAAGAGACTTAAAAACAGACATAGGCATGACATTTATGGATGCTCCTAAATCTAGCATAGCATTTTCAAACTTAACATTGCCTATGATGCAAGGTATAGAGAAAGTTCCAGGATCCTTACATTTTTCAGGAATGTGAGGGATAGGTTTACCTATGAGAGCGGAGACATTCCTTCCCATGCTTATCCTCTCATTGCCCTTGAGTCTTCTCTTATGAGTGCACAACTCCTTAAGGAACTTCGCATACCTTGGAATCTGTTTTATTGCATCAAGAAGGGGTATGTTGACTTCCACCTTCCTGAATGTGTCAAGAATGTCCTTGTCCACCTCTTCCACCCTTTTGTTTTGAGGCACTCTTGGTGGGAATGGAAGAGGAACAGGAGGAGGTTGTAGGACAACAGCAGGGCTTGTGGTTGAAGTCGAGGAGGGTTGAGTTGGATGATTCTCTTTGGTGCTAGCATGCTCACCTTCATCTACCACTTGGCTCTTCCCTTTAGAGGAAGCTAGAGCATCATTGTTGAGGTGAGGTTGTGGTGTGGGTGTGACAATCTGCTTTCCCGACCTCAGGTTGATGGCACTCACATTCTGATTCTGAGGGTTGATCACAGTTTGGGATGGCAACTTGTCAGAATTTTGAGATTGCAAGTTGTTGAGAGAAGTTGCCATTTGACCCATCTGATTTGTCAAAGTCTGAATGGATGCCTCTTGTCTCTGAATGGATGCTCTAGTCTCTTGTTGAAATTGGAGGTTTTGCATGGTCATTTGCCTCACCAACTCCTCCAAGGTAGGTTGGTTGGATGGAGGGGCTGATGGTGCAGGATGAACCACTTGCTGCTGTTGTTGTTGCCTTTGCTGCTGGATTGGAGGAGGTACATATGGTGGTCTACTCGGTCCAGCGGTGTTCTGAAATGGAACATTAGGAGGAGGTTGTTGTTGTTGATCAGACCACTTCAGATTGGGATGGTTCCTCCATCCAGGGTTGTATCTATTGGAAGAGAGGTCATGATTATGTTGTTGTGGGCCTCTATTGTTGTATATGTTTGCTGCATAGGCCTCGGGTTGGTCACCACTTGTCATCGGCTGTTGCTGCTGAAGGGAAGGGCATGCATCTGTGGGGTGCTCAATGGATGTGCATATGCCACACACTCTAGCAGGAAGTATCATCTTTTTCTGATTGACAGCCAATTGTGTGACCAATGTTGTGAGAGAATCAATTTTCTGCTCAAGCTTCTCAACCTTGCCCGAGTCTGCACCAACATCATTTACATCCCTCACAACTATTGCATCATTGTTGCTTCTTGCATGGAATTGTTGACAATTGGAAGCCATCTTCTCAATTTTGCTCCTGGCTTGTAAGGGTGTCATATCTCCCAATGTACCACCACTTGCAGCATCTACCATGTTTCTTTCCATGAAGTTGAGACCTTCATAAAAGTACTGGATGAGAAGCTGCTCTGAGATCTGATGGTGAGGGCAGGAAGCACACAACCTCTTGAATCTCTCCCAATAATCATAGAGACTCTCTCCATGTTGTTGCCTGATACCAGAAATTTCCTTTCTGATTGCAGTGGTCCTATTTGCAGGGAAGAATTTTTCCAGAAATGCCCTCTTCAAGTCATCCCAGCTTGTGATGGAACCAGGGGCCAAGTCAGATAACCAATCTTGTGCTAGACCCTCTAAGGAATGTGGAAATGCTCTGAGACAGACATGATCCTCTTGCACATCATGTGGTTTCATTGTGGTGCACACTATATGGAATTTCTTGAGATGCTTATGAGGATCCTCACCTGCAAGACCATGAAACTTGGGCAACAAATGGATTAGTCCTGTTCTAAGCTCAAAAGGAACATCCTCATCAGGATACCGGATACACGAGTCTTCAATAGTGAAGTCAGGTGCAGCCAGCTCCCTAAGTGTCCTTTCCCTTGGTGGGGGTTGAGCCATGTTATCACAATGTATAGAATCAGATTGAATAAAAGTAGAAGGAATAGAAGAAATAGAAACAGAATCAGAATTAGATGGACTATAAGATGACTCTGACTCACTACCTAATGACTGATTCCTATTTTGTCTAACTAATCTGTGATAAGTTCTATCAATTTCAGGGTTATAAGGATGCAAATAACTTGGGTTGCCCCTAGTCATGTACTGAACAGAACAGCATCAACCATAGCATACTGTAACAGATATGCATGACCAAAATCGGCAACAAAATTTATTATTTTTTTAAAATTTTTTTCTTTATTTTTTTCAGCACCCTAAAATCATGAAAACATATCACAGAAAGTTTGAGGACAAAATTCAAAAGGGAACCAAGTCAAAGAATTAAAACAGTGACCAAAAACTAAGAAAATAGAACTTGTAAAATAAAAAAGAAATAGTAAACAGGCTTTTTCAGGATCCAAACGAAGGGGTTTTCTGACGAAGTGAGAAAAATCAGATTATTCAGAAAATTCCCTTCGATTTGATATAAAATTCGTCAAATTCCGAGTTACTGATCAAAAGTTATGCCTATTTATAGTAAGTGCTGCTGAAACTTGGAAAATTTTTCTGGAACTCACAACCAGTGCATATCTAAGTGTCTGTGATGCATCAACACACTAATATATGATGAAACAAGTGTGGATACCAATTTTCGTGCAAAAATTCCACCCGCAGCTATGTTGAATGGCACTCACAGAATCACTAGAATAACATCAGTTGTGCAGAACAGCAAATCAGCAAACAGGGCAACTTTCAATCAGTTATCAGAATGCTTATTCACACACTAACTACACTAACTAATCTAATTAACTACTGTATGATCTTTGGCAAGAACCGATAATCCCCGGCAACGGCGCCAAATTTTGATCGAGGCCGTACCCGATCAAAATAAAAGGTGTTTATTCTGTAGTACTAGGAAGGTGATCCTAGGTCGTTTCCCAGCGAATATCGGTCTAGGCAAAGTATCAAACACGTAGTGTGCAGTAAAATGGGGGGGTTTTTGTGTGTGACAAATGTGAAGAACAAAACACAAACAGAATATAAAAACTAAGAAAATCAGAAACAAAAGCGGGCAAACCCCTTTGGTTACGTACACTACTCAATCCTAGCTCACTAAAGATCGATTCCTCTCCTCTCCTCTGTCCAACTCGTGATAACCAAATACTAAGCGAAAATTCAGTTATCACTCCAAACCCTAACTTCTAATTAAGCATCAGAAACCAGAATTGGAGTTTTTACGAGTTAATACAAATTAAGCATTTATATTCATGTATTATCTCTACGAAATGGAATTAAGCAAACCACTACACATCGATAAACATGAAAACAGAGAAGAGAAAACGAAATTGCATTAATAACAAGAGCTCAAGAGTAGATAATACAATACCAAAGGGATTAACCCTTGAAGTCTAGCCTTCCATGGCCATAAATGAAGAAAAACGAGTAGAAATGGGGAAGAACAAAACCCTAGCAGCCACCACCACTTGGGAGAGCCAAGAGAGAAGTTCTAACCTAGAGAGAGAGTGAGAAATCTGAAATGAAAGTGTGTTCTTGGAGGTTACACGAATTTCCCCTCTTAAGACACAAAATGGGCCTAAAACATGGGCCCAAATCCTAAGAAACACTATTCTGAACATTACAATTAAAAAGGGACCTAAATGCAAATTACAATCTTCACTTCAATACTTCAATCTTCATTTCCAAACTTCCCAAAGTGTCCTTGTGCCAAATATTACCTGAAAATAGATATAGAATTAATTAGGCTAAATAATTCCAAATTAAACAATATTCGGAATATTAGTCCAATAAACTCTAAATCAATAAATCAAGCTAATCAATGTCAAATGGGCAACAAGTATCAATAATAGGAGTAAAATAATGCAAGGAATAATGGGAAATAAAATGCTCATCAGTCTCACCTAGGCGTCATGAGTCACACCTCCTAATTTCCTCCTATTTTCTATTTAATTTCTATTTTCTTAATGAATAAGAAAATCAATCCTCACTTGGTCCTCCTAATCCTATATGGCCGAACCACACATGCATACACACATATAATTTCATTTCATGTTATCATCATAAGTATGCAAGATAAACTCATTTAATATCCCTAGAAATCTAATGCATATGCTTAGCACACATTAGACATACATACATTACCATAGAACATCATATTTCCACTCAAAACACACGACACACATATACATACATCATACATACATCACATTTTCACATTCACACAAATCATGCATTCATTCATCTTAAATTCACTAATTAAATTTCATGCATAGTTCATTAAACAAAACACCTATTCATCACTCCAAATTTCAAGATACAATTCTTTAAGAAAAATCGATAAACCGAGTCCATTAAACTACAATATAAACTTTACTTTATTTTGTAAAAATCACATTTTCACATAAATCAAAGATTTCCAAAAAGAAACAATTCATTTAAAACCTCAAATCATTTTCATGTAAAGATCATAATTTTCTGAAAAACTGTTGAAAAGATACGCATTTTCAAAGTTACTAAATTCATTTTGAAAAGAAATCTCAAATAACAAAATCACAACTTAGTTTTCATGAAATCAAACTCAAATAAAAATCATTTGCTAAAACATTCTTTTAAAAATCTTTCTTAAATCCTGAAAATCCTTTTTTAAATAAAATCTCAGTGATTTATTTGAGTCCAGAAAATGCGGGATGTTACAAATGATACAATTGGATCTTGAATTATTGGATCGGAAAGGTGAGGAACCTCTAAAATTTTAGTTCTTCCTCTCGTCTCTGTTCTATTTCTCTCTCTTGTTCTCTCTCTATATATGCTTCTTTCTTTTCTTTCAGTCTCATACTCTCTTTCTCTCTTGCGTTTCTTTTTCCCTTTTTCTTTCTTTATTTGTTTCCCTCTCTATCTTTCTCTCTCTCTTCTCACGTCCTCTCATTCCTTCTCTCTTGTTCTTATCTCTTTCTTTTACTTCATTTATTTTGTTCTTATCTCTTTCTTTTTCTTCATTTATTTTAGTTCACGGTGGGCGTGGGGCACTTGGGTAGTATTAGGGGGCATATGTATAATATATATTATTTTATATTTTGTTCTCATTTGTGGGTCAACGTGCGTAGGTATTTTGAATGATAATAAAGATTTGACGATCCTAAAAATAAAATGCATTTAAGTAAAACAATATTGTATTTTTAATTACTCAAAACTGATTTAAAAATAATAAAGTTACCGATCCCTACAAATAGCTATTGCGTAAGAAAAAGTATCGAAATTCAAAAGTAAATATATTTTCTCAATCCTGATATTAAACTTGATAAAATATTACATTCAAAATTTTGAAATAGCATATCATTATATATGACTTATACCAGTAATATATTAAAACCAGTCTGGGAGTTAAAACTAAAACAGTCTCAAAACGTTATGAAAACTTACAGGAATGTTTAAAAAATTAAATTAAACATATCTTTTCAAAGAAACAATTTATAAAAATGCCTCTAAGGCTTGTCAGTTGAGCTCCCTGTCAAAATATTAATTGAACTAAATTAAAGTAGTCTTTTATTTAGTTTACTTAATATTTCAAAAATAAAAGTACTCTTTTATTTTTGAAAAACGTATGATAACAAATTTATATTTATTTTGACTAGAAAACATATTTCAATTATAATGATGAAATCAAAATTTTATTACGACACTCAAATCTTGAAAACATCATATTAAATCATTTAATTACTTTATTCTTCATTTTCTTTTATTATACGTTTCTAACACTAAAATATCTATTTTTGACACTCATTTAACATTGTTATTATTATTACTATTATTCAAATCTCGCTATTATTCTAATTATAATTAGGGTTAAAATTTGGGATGTTACAATTTGCATGGATGATTTTACATAATTTATGAATTAATTTTTTTCCTTTAAATCAAGTGTTTGGTTGTGTTTTAATTACAATTCATGAATCTGATCAATTTATGTTTTGCTGTGAATGTAACACCCTATAATTAATTACCCTTAATTCCCCTTATATAAAAATACGGGCTTAAAAATTCCTTTTTAATTTATGAAAATCAACCGTCAAACGGACGGAGTTTCATTTGTTTTTCGGACTTTTTACTAAATCTTCAACCTGATAAACACATTTATATAATATCAACAGTAGCCAGCAGGGCTCAAATATAAATATATAAGCATCATATAGTGGCCCCGTGGGCTCAAGAGTAAAACGTCAGTATCAGTTTATAAGAGTACCAGCAAAAGGTTAAGTATGCAAATCAAAAAGGCATAACATCACTATACCCAAAAAGAAAAACATAAACTATGCCCAAATGAAACTACCCTAAGCCTCACTCAAAAAAAGCATACACAACACATATACATCCAAAAGAATATGGAGGCTTAGGTCAAAATGAATACGTCTAAATCCCACAACCCTACTCTCCCTGTGAGGGAGAGTAATCCTACTCGGCCAGTCCTGGTGTATACTCCGACTCAGTACCTGAAAAATGGTAAGGAGGTGAGTATTACACAATAAAATAGGGAAGCAGTTTCTATTATGCTATACTGAACCACCAAGCCAAACACAATTAATCATGTAGTGCATATAAGCCAATAAATCATTCCCAAACATTTAAATAAATTCCATTTCAATAATAAATTTAATTCATTATATCCTTAATTTCCACATTTCATGTTTTTGTAATTTAGTCCAGAATCTCATACTAATCATGTTCTTGCATAAATTCGCAATTCGCTTTTTACCACATACTCTTTGTATTTTTATAAAGACTTTCAGAAATTATTACGTGGATTTTCATCATTGCGTACAGTCTCCTTCGGACAACGTTTTACAGCAGCGCATCAAGTGCGTCTTACACGGTCTATGCGTACAGTCTCCTACGGACAACGTCTTACAAGACCTGGATTCCACAATCGGAAGGTGCATCCATCATTGTGTACAGTCTCCTTCGGACAACGTCTTACAGCAGCGCATCAAGTGCGTCTTACGCGATCTATGCGTACAGTCTCCTACGGACAACGTCTTACAAGATCTGGAGAGGCACAATCCAATTATATCTTTAATTAATATATGGTGTGTGTGTGTGTGTGTCCATAACTGCGTACAGTCTCCTTCGGACAACGTCTTGCAGCAGCGCATCAAGTGCGTCTTACGCGATCAATGCTTACAGTCTCCTACGGACAACGTCTTACAAGATCTGGAATCACACACTCTTTGTTCTTTAAGTCTTTGAATTTCATTTTCAATTATTCCACTTGTAATCATTCTCATAGATTCATCAATTTAAACATATAATTATATTTTCAAAGTTCCAAAGGGTCATTTATACCAATTCCAAACATCATATTATTACCATTAATCAATTCTAGGGCTCAACATAAGCAAAATAACAACCACATAACCAAGCATCATAGTCACATTTAGGCACAACATAACAACTCAACATACTTTTTATACTTAGTCACATTTAATATAACATTAACTACCCTAAGGTTCCTTACCCTAACTAACACATACCTCTTAGTACCCGATATATACACAATACAATCTACCCCCTAGAGTATGGTAACACAAACCTCCTTACCTCAAGTTCTTAGAGATAGAGAGAGAATTTGTGCTTGTAACACACTTGAGTAATAGCCACAACTCAAAGAAGAGGGAGGAACCTAAAATCAATAGAATAAAGAGACAAATTATTAAGCTTTGCCCAAGAACTTGAGGGAAATTCATGACCCAATCTAGATTTCCCTAGGTTGATGATTGAAGTTTCATGGGAGCAAGAGGGAGAGAGAAATTCGAATTGTTGGGGGAGAAAGAGGAAAACTCAAACCAAAAATCACTTACTTGGAGCAACAAGGAAGGACTTGGATGATGGAGTTGGTGTGATTCTCTTGAGGATTGATTGATTAGAGTGAATGAGTTTGTTCCCTAGGAGAGAGGGGATTCGAACTTGGCAAGAACTAAGGTGTGGGTGCCTTTATTTTTTTCCTCAGTAGCTCGATTTAATCGATTAAGATCTTACTTAATCGATTAAGACTTTTCGCCCAATCTGACGTTAATCGATTAACCTACAAGCTGCATAGTTTTGTAGTATCCAGACTTTGAAAGGCCATAACTTCTTCGTTACCCGTTGGATCTTTCTCAAATTTTAAAGAAAGCTTCCTCAACTATCCTACTTCACATCCAACGGTGGAATTTATGTTTTAAGCTACCAATCTTGTTATTCTAAATTCCCTAAGTTCCTATGTTTTAACCCTAAGGTTACCTGCATAATTGGCTAAGTTTCTAACTTATATCCTCATTTCTTCTACCCTAAGACCATCACAACATAGATTACACTATAAATTAAGTTTGGGATGTTACAGTGAATCTCTAATTCTTTAATTGAAAAATTAAGGATTAGAATAGGCCATTCAATCAAACAATATAACCACCCAAGTTGTAGGGATACAATTGGGGCTTATATAACATTAATAATTCCACTTTTCTTAATTAAGGTTATTCGATGATTTAATCACTTAAGGGATTAAGGGTTATCAAATTGAATAATAAACGATAATTAGACAAGAGGAATCTGATAATTATCACCATAGGAATTGTTCTTGATTTATGGAAAAAGAGAGATTCATAGTTAGTAAATTAAGTCCTGCAATGAAACCATGTTCCTAACCTTTTCTACAATTGTTTCCCAATATCTTTATTTTCTGTTTTCAATCTTATTTTATTTTCTATTTTATTATTTAATCCGTCTTTAATCAACTTCATAAATTAAAGCAAATCAAATCCAAGTAATTACGATTTGCCTAAGAATTATTAGAAACAATTTGCAATCCCCGAGTGGAACGATAATTTACTTACTCTTTATTACTTGCTGACCTGGGATAGTTGCCGGTAGTCCAATAGAATAGTATATTGTCTTTCGTTAATAGAGAAATTGTTTTCATTGTACACAGGTTAAGACAGTACTGCTACCTTAACTCCTTCCTTTATGGAGCTAAGGGGCGTTCCCGTACCCCGTCTCTCGCCAGATCCCAGTGGCGAGTTGAGAGTGCGGTTAGTGTTTTACACAGTACTATTTGTCTAGTTGACATTTCGGCTTCTCATGTATCCCTGAAGTCTTCTCTATTTATGAATTCACCAGACCTTTTAATGATCTCGTCCATAGTTCGGGGAGGGTTTCTTGCCATATCGGTTGTGAACTCGCTATTCAAATGTAATCCCTGAATGAACATGTGTAAGGCCACTGAAGGCTGCAAGTCGATGATCTCATTCTTATCCCCGGTGAATCTTGACATGAAATCGTGAAGGTTCTCGTCCTGCGCTTGCATGACTTCGGAGAGGAAGTGGACTGATTTGGGCCTAGTTTTGCAAGTCGAGAAATGCAGCTTAAAGGCGTCGATAAGCCCCGTCCAACTGTTGATGGACGTGGGTGCAAGCGTTTGGAACCAGTTAGACGGGTCCCTTCAAACTAAGTGAAAAGGCTATGCGCATGACGTCGATGCTTCTCTGATGAAAGGCTATTGTTGCTTTGAACTTTCAGACGTGTTGCTCGGGATCTTTGGTTATGTAACACCTAGGGGTTTTTAATCCCCAATCTAATAATATAATCAAAAAAAGGTTCTTCCTTGTATAAGGAGGAAAAGTTATATCCTCAAACCATCAAGATTTTGACAATTGGCAAAATCAAAAATAAAAAACAAATCATTAATTAAAAAGATTACAAATTAAAAAAAATCATAATTGAAATAAAACAAAGAAAAAAAATAAAAAGGAAGCAACAACAGTGCACAGAAAGGAGAAAGGAGAAAAGGAGAACCACCCACGGCACCACAGCTCGCTGCACGTCGTCGAAGGTCAGATTCAAAAGGGGAGAAAAATTGAAAGTATTACGGCATGCACTGGTTGCGAGATACTTACTCCCAACTGCCTTTTCCATGAGTATTGAGGAAATGTTGTGAAAGGAATTGTCTGACATGAAGAATGATAAGATAAATGAAATCCAATAATTGGATACACATAATATAATCCAGAGATTGGATTCGGATACAATAGAATACAGAGATTAGATTCGGGATCCAATTATTGGATTGCATTTTGAGACGAGCCGGCATGTATGTAGTTGCATAACAAGTAAATAATGGATGAACAAGACAGTGTGATGCCATGCATTATATGGATAATTATATGTTGTTTATGTTTGTTTACTTTTATATATTTTCATTACCATATGTTAATAGTCATAAGACAATCACATACTCCTGGTTCCGTTACTATTTGTTAGGTCTCAAGAATTCAATCTTAGAGTCAACCCCATATAGAGTCAACCATCCATTCAAGCGTATGAATGAAAGAAAGAACTGTATATTGTCTCTTTGTACTCAACCCAAATGTAACCCAAATATGCAACACAAACTTTCGTAAAGTTTATTTTAAGAAATTATTAAAAGTCTAAAATTTTTATCCATTGTACAAGATTTTATATGAAATTACTTTTAAATTACACTTTTTATATGGGGTGTTACAACATAGACGTCGCAGTTTTAATGGAGTCATAACTTTGCCGATTTTTGGTTTAATGAAAATGTTTCTTGTGCTTTTGATATGTACATGAATGATTTTGAAGCTTGAAGCATTGCAAAACTCAAGGAATCCATCATGTAAGGATTCTAGGAGATGTTAGGAGCTTTTGGAAATAAGAAAATGCAAAAATAGAGTTCAAACGTGTGTCATGCCCATGGGACATGACAAGCGACATGCTTTTGGGCCTATCTTTATATTTTGGACCTAAAACATGGAACAAGATAGATACAAGGACTCAAGTTGGAAACAATACTCTCTTGGCAAAATTCAGAGGCGATGAAAGACAATATTATTTCTTTTTCATTCATCTTTAAGTTTTTATTATATCTTATGTCTTTATTCCTATTTTTATCTTGTACTATGACCATGACTGAGTAGTTTCGCGTTTCTAGGAATTAGGATTATCCAATAGAGGCATTAATGTTATGTTTTTATATTTTACCTGTGACATCCTCACTTTTATTTCCTTAATTAAAGTTAAAGACTTACAAATTTCGTTTAAATTCTTGATTACTTTTCAAAATTCTCCGAAAAATTCGGCAGAGTTTCCTCTGTTTTTTGGACTTCCCAAAAATTTATACTTTTCACCTGCTCAAACCAGTAAACTCCAGAAAAACCATAAAACATTTATAACTATACTTCTTAGCTTTCATGCCCTCTTGACAAAATAAAATAAAACTCAGGGCTCACAACATTTTAAGCTATTTTCAAACCATAATAAATTAATTATAGCAAAATAACTATAACTCCCTCTTAAGTAATTTACACTCCATGGGGTGGAGTGTACTCCTGCTCGGCCGATACTAATGCAAGCTCAATCTCGATACCTGTAAAAACAGTTAAGAGGTGAGCATTACACAGAATTTGGTGAATGAAATCTAAATAGGCATAATGATAACTAAGCCATAGACAAATAAGCAGTTATTCACATATACAACAGACAGTTTAATCCCATTTATTTCAATCACATACACTTATCATTTCATTCTCGTTTTCACATTGTAATCCTACTTCGTTCACAGTTTATTCATTTATTCATTTTCGTTCTTTGTGCTTCGTATCTTTTACTCTTTAGGTCTTTGCGAATTCACCACTGCGCACAACTCCATGAATTGGGCGTCTTACCGCTTCACACGCCATTAAATCGTGTGGCTTACGCAACCAATGCACTCAGTGGGGCGTACTTATTTGGCTTGACATTCGCAAAACCGTAATCAGGGTACTACGGACCCACCACTGCGCACAACTCCATGAGTTGGGCGTCTTACCGCTGCACATGTCTTTAAATCATGCGGCTTACGTAATGCACCCAGCGGGGCGTACTTACTTGGCCTGACATCCGTAGACCGTGTCTGCATGTCTTATCAGAGTACTGCGAACCCACAACTGCGTACGACTCCCTGAGTTGGGCGTCTTACTGCTACACATGCCATTAAATCGTGCGGCTTACGCAGCCAATGCACCCAGAGGGGCGTCCTTACTTGTCCTGGCATTCGCAAACCCAAATCTTTAATCCTTTATGACATTCTCTTTCTTTTCTTCATTCTCATTATTCATTCATATTTCTTCTTTTTCATTCAATCTTTTATCACATTCTCGTTCTTTGCTTTATTTCGATTTATTCAATCATATTTCTTCTCTTCCATCTAATATGTTTATTTCATTTCCTTTTCCATTTTAGTCTTTAACTTATAGTGTACTCAAATAATAACAATTAAGGCATTCAACCACACATACATATGTCCAAGAAAATATCAAATATTAAACTCAAATCATCACATATAAGCATATTCAAGTAACAACAAGTAGTGCACTCAACCACACATAGATATTTCCAAGACAATATCAAATATTAATTTCCAATAATCATATCATGCACTTAAAACAATATACCAATAAGAGTCTTTTATTCTTTCCCTTTAAGTCTTTGTCCTTTATTATTCCCGGTTACCCTAGGGTTCATTAACATACAAAATCACTCACACTTAATCACCACTATACACTACCTAGAAATGCATTCCCTAAGCTAAGGTAATACCCCCTCTTACCTTGCTTTTCCAAAACCACGTTCCTTTTTGTACAATAATGTCCAAATGTATTCCGCGTCCATTGCTTTCGCATTGCGATCAATCCTAACTTCATTTCATTCTCCTAATTGTGTCACACAAGACCAAACAACAACCGACTCAATACGCAAAGTCCTATTTAGACATTATGATCAATCAATCACTTAATGTTCAGTTAAACCTTCTTTATTTACTCTTAACTAATACAGATAATAGATCATTCAGTATCTCCTAAAAACCGATTAAAAATTTAAATACTAAATTTATTTTGACATAAACAATCTACATCGAAATCGTATTAAAACAAAAACTTTAGTACTTTACCTCCAAGGAAGTTAAAAATGGAAATCAAAACAAACTAACTTCAAAATCCCGAAAATTGACAAGTATTAAGGCATTGTATTTTAGATAAGCTTTTAAGTCACAAAATCATTTGATTATAATTCATAAACAAAAATTAAATAGAATCTAAGATTAGCACCGTTGCCTTCTCGATAAAATAATATAGTTTTTTTTAATTGAAATACGCTAACTTTCAAAACTAACGTAATTATCAAACTAATTTGAATTCAAGTAACTTAAATCACGACTCACAAAAATCAAATGATACGCTACTTGACACTATTAATTCTGAATTAAAAGGAAGTGTTCTCGGTTTAAAAATAAGTCCAAGTTACAATTATAACATTCAAATAATTACACTTCCCCTCAATTTGAAATTAATGTTCAACATTTTAACTCGAATTAACGTTATGCCGAATATATCAGGTTATGCCAAATATATCAGGTTCCTAATTAACTGATGTATCGTTTAGCCTAGGGACAATTCCACCAAGCTAAATGACAACTCACTTACTTAGGAATCCAACACATTTAACTAAAATACTTTTTAAAACTCATCAATGGACATAACAATTAATCCTATATTATTCTAAGTCGGAGTAACTAATTGAAATTATTATAAATAACAATCTAATTGGAAATCAATACTAAATCCCTAACGCCGTTTATTTTTCTGAAACCATGATAACACTCTAAAACAACTTAACATTTTATTTACTACTAATTTATATTAAAAGTTAGGTTTATTATTAGTATTAGTATTATTATTAAAACACAACACAGAGCAGTTAAAGAGCATTAGAGCTTTACCCTCAGACGTGACTTTTGAAATAGTGGAGAGATTGAGACCGGTTCAGCCAACCCCAACCATACGGTTCATGGCAAAAACCGCCCCAATCGGTTGGCTCACATCATCATCTCCTTCATGGTGGCACGACCTCCACGACCGGCATCGGTGGCGACCTCGGTCCTTAGCAGCAGCACACATCGGAGAAAGGCAAGAGGTGGTGGCGGTTCGGTACTGTGATGGCTGGGTCCAGGGGAGAGAGACGCGAGAATGGCGGCAGTGCGAAGGACGATGGCTGGATCCACCATGGCAGCAGCGACAATGTAACACTCCTTGAATATCACTTTACTTTATAAGAAAAGTAATAGGTTTATGATTACTTGGACTTGTTATTGTTGGAAAAAGATCTGAAAATAAGAATTTTCCCTTCCCTTGAAAATTCCTTTTCATAAATACTTGATTAATAATGAAGTTGACTAATAAAATCAGAGTTTGCGGAAACATAGTAAAATAATCATATTATACTCCCAAAATATATCAAGTGTAACAAGTCCACATATACCAAATAAGTATTATTATGAAACTAAATTCCTCTTATGATACCTCTTTCCAAAATATGTATCATATAAATTCTATTAAAAATAGAAATGTTATAGAGATGGTCACTGGTCCTTTGTCCAAACATCCATCTGGTCGGATCCTCAATATCTGCACAAGGGGTTCCAAACCCACACTTTCTACACTCTGCATCCACCTAAGGGACATCTCCCTTCACTGACTTTTGTGTAAGCTAGATATACAATCAACACCTAATAAGGGCATGGGGAGTAAGTATACACTTATACATAATCAATAAAGACTAAAATACAAACACAAGTATGTCATGGACAGACAATAATGCAAGTACATATGGGCACACCAATTTTCAACATTATATCTCTTATAATGCGGGTGGCATGATGCATGATTTTCTATCCACAACTGAGGCCTCCACTATAAGTCCATCTTGGACGTCCATCCAATACACCAGTGTGTCCCTGAACACTACCATACGTTCCCATAACGATGGCAAACCATACTTGGATATACAATCATCACTCCCAGAGTGTGCATCACGTTCCCAGAACGTATAAAAACCATGTCCCAGACACTGGCCACATTCTCAGAATGTGTCATCAAGTAGGTTGCATACCAATGTGTTCCCAGAACACATCAAAGAAACCAGGTCCCAGACACTGGCCACATTCCCAGAATGTGTCATCAAGTAGGTTACAAATTTGGTACTCCCGGAGTACCCTTCTCATATTCCCAGAATATGATAATCGTTTCCTACCAACCCATCTTCCATTCTCTATGCATGAATGCACAATCAATAAGGTTGGTTTTTATCCTTAATTTAATTATTGTGATTTAGAGATATCTCAATTTCTCTTTTGAATGATTAATTTGAGGTATAACCTTTGGCACCAAAATTCATCCATGAATTTACTTAAAAATATGCCATTAAACTTGGATTGGGAAATCTCAACCAATGGTATTAAACTTCTCATTTAAAAGACTTAACTTTTATTTTCAGTTTCAGGTACTAACCGGTTACAATCTCAGGCTAACCGGTTAGAATTACAGACCTGAACTTACTAACCATTGCAATTCAGAAAACCCTTTTTCTTGAATTCTCTACCCAATCCATAAACAAAGTTCAGCATTGCTTTATACCTCAACCCACTGATTTCATCATTCAAAAGTCTAAATCACAACCCAATTCCAAATGAGCACAATTTCCTCTTGAAATTATCTCAAAACATTAAGGCATTAACTCCTCAAAATTCAATCTGAACCAAACAGTATTCATCAACATGTTTCCAGATTGAGTTCAAGTGAAATTAGAGTATAGACTTGAGTAGAAATGGTAAGAACACAAGACCAATTTCAGAAATTCATTTTCTTTGAAAATTTTCAGTATCTAACCGGTTACAAATATCGAATAACCGGTTAGATTATGCAGTCTGTACATTGAAAAATGAGGTTTTGCATACCATTCTTTCCAATACTCAAATATAACCAATTTCAACACTCAAAAGAGTTCACATACCTTAAAATAAACATGTTCAACCACAACAACATATTTATCTTGCATGCATTCAATTTAGATACTCAAATTGCATATAAGTCCACATAAACACAACTTGATATCACAAAACTCATAATACACCTTTAAATTATGATTCAATCATCAGAATAGCTTGCATGCAGGTTATTAATTTTGCTCAAAAAGAATTGAGACACAGATTTGGCCTCCAAGCCTTTTAACTCTAAACACATAATGCCCTTTTGAGTCTTTATTGACTCAAATCCTAAGACACACGATTTTAGTCTAAATCTAGTATAAGGTAAACTTCTCCCATACCTCTAAATCGTGCTTAATCCAAAACATTGCAGAGAGAAAGGCTCCAACACAGATTTCCACCAAATCCACTACATGCAGATAGAGTTGGACAGGGTACCAAAACCAGGGAAATTGACATGCAAAACCAATTTAAGAATTGGGGAAAATGGTCAAATTGAATTCTCTGCAACATGCACTAGAGGTATGAAAAGATTTGAAATCAAAAGGGTTTGTGTGCTTACCAAAATCGAGCTTCAAAGTCAGCTCCAGAAACCAGAAGCTGAGGTTTGACAGCACCAACACCTCAACTTGGCAAGCTTCGTTCTCACACTCCAGGAACTCTCAGCTCACAAACTTTATATCAATACAAAGCCCTTGATGTGAGCTTTGTAACAGTGTATCACTCGCTCTCCAACACTCAGAAACGAAGAAGAATTTCAGAGATGAACTCACGAACCCTAAACAGAGCTTCAACCCTAACTTCAGAGAATCAACCCCAAATCCTTCAACAATCCCTCCTTTTATAGAGAAATCAAGCTTACATGCATCACGACGCGTGTTTCCCACTAATCCTGGGCTGATTTTGTGGCGAATTCTGGGTTAAAACGCGTGATTACTCATCAAACGCACTAACCCAGTTTTATGAGTTCATCGTGTAACCGGTTACAGAGCCCTTCTAACCGGTTACATACTGATAAAATTCAAAAATTTATAATTTAATTACTCTTTCTTCAAAAACCTTTTTAATATTGCAATTAGGTGCCAACCCAAGGACTAAATTACAATATTCACATTTTTGTACAAAATAACCATATAAAAATATATCTCATATTTTTATATATAAAAACACATAATGTACAAAAACTTAAACCTTCAAAACTAATATAAATCAATTATAAAATAATTGTTATAATTAATTTCTTGGTTATTTGGGAGACGAAAATTAGGGGTGTTACAGACAACATTATCATCAAAGGTCACAACACCCATGCGGCGGCGGCGGCTGATCCGTGACTGGAGGGAGGCGAGTCGCGATTCGCGACTCCCTTGGTTGGCGCCTTCAATTGCGAGGGAGGACGTCGGTGGCTCGACATTAAGGAGAGAGAGAACACCGAGTTAGCTCCGTTTAGAGAGAGAAATAGGGACCGTGAGGGAGGAAAAGGGTGGCGCGAGCTTTTTGGTGGCGTGAAGAGAGAGGGCAACGACGGAGAGAGAGGGACCGAGCCACGAGAGGGAGAAGCGGCGGTGGTTCGAGCGGCGGCGAACGGCGGCGGCCATGAGGGTAGGGAGGTGAGAGAGTGAGACGATAGAGATGGGGGGTTTCGGCCGCTGCACACAAAGGGGAAACCCTAGCCCCTATGGTTTCCCCTCTCTTACACACACACATACAATCTTTTTTTTTTAATTATTATTATTATTATTATTAATAGTAGTGTTAGTAATATTTTTAAAAATACTAATAAATATTTTTTTTCTATATTTATTTATTTTAAATACCAAGAAGTACTAATAATAAAAATGTAACATCCAAATAAGTACATGTATAAAATCATAAAGTTAAAGATCTTGAAGTTCTTAAAAGAGTTTAATATTAAATATGACAAAAACAAATTAAAATATCGAAAGTATATTTTTCAATTAGGGTAACTATTTTAATGATTCTACTTTAAAATATATAAATAAGATATACCTTCGTAACTAACATAATGTTTTTTTTTAAATACTCAACACCTAAATAATTGATTTCCAGAAACAATTATTTAATTCAATAAAACTTATAATTTATAATATAAGGAAGTTCGGGTGTTCCAATTTCGATATTTCCTAACATTTTTTTAATACTAAAATGGTCCTTAATTTGTTATTTGTAACACCCCGCATTTTTCCCATACGTGCGTGAACGAATTCGATTAAAATAAACCCTGAAGTTCTATTTTATAAGAAATTTTCAGAAAGTATTTTTATGAGAGAAAGAAATAAAGTATTGATTTTCAAGGAATTTTATAAAACAAAATGTTTTTATAGAAGAAAAAGTGAATGATTTTGGTTGATTGGATTTTTAAGAAATGAGTGGTGATTTTATTTAACAGTGATTTTTGTTTGAAATGAAGTTTTTGGATCTGTATCTTTGAAAATTCATATCTTTTGAACCGTAACTCGGATTTTTACGATCTTTATACCAAAACGATCGTCTTGAAACGTAGATTTTAAAATGTAATTTTCAGATTTTTCTGGGTTGATTTGTAAAAATTTATTTTCAGAGATAAGAAATACGAATTTTTGTAATTTGTGTTTTGAAGAAAGTAAATTGAATGATTTGGCTTGAAATCTTATGTGATGTATGTTTTATTTCATGTGTGTGTACTGTGTGGTTGCTGTATGGTACATGAGAATTGTTGTGTGAATGTGAAGTGTGAATTAATTGCCTTGTTGTGTGAATTAATAATCTTAAGTAAATATGGTTGGAAAATAAAATGAAAAATATATGTATATGTGTGTGTATGGTACGGTGTGTATGCATGAGTGTATATATATATATATATATATATATATATATATATATGTGTGTGTGTGTGTGTGTATGTATGTACGTGTATATGTGTATTTATAAGCTAGGATCCTAATTTTCTAGAAGACTTGGTGAGTAAGAAAAGCCATGACCAAATGAACCAAACTAAGTTAGTCATGGAACCAAACCCTAACTAAATGCAAACTAATAGTTAAGCCTAACTTGACCTCTAAAAGCCTAGCCATGCAACTTTGTCCCCTCCATTTGATAAAATTCACCCATGCATCTTTTTGTAAGGACAAAACTGCCCTCCCATTTTGTGCATGGACCGAATTGTGTAAAGGGCAAAGAGGGAAGTACTAGGTTTGCTTATAAAGACCAAGTGCCTTAGTTCATTTCCTCATTTCATTTCCCTTCACCCTTTTCATTTCTCCACACCCACACTAAACACACCTCTAAGAGCTCATTTCACTCTTAGAGAAAAGAAAAGAAAAGAAAAGAGAAAGAGAGAGAGGGAGCCGTGATCATAGGAAGAAGAAGGAAATCCAAGTTCAACTAAGCCTTCCCCTTGTAGATAAAGAGCATTAGGAGCTAGAAGACCAATTCCTTTCATGGTAGGATTTGAAGGAGAAGAAGACTTGTAATAATATAGATTTTTCTTTTTCTAGTTTATAGATCTTCCTTTTTATTCTTTGCATGTTGATTTTTCTAAGTTGAAAGATGATTCTATGTGTTGTTATTCTTTGATCTTTCTTAATCATGGACTTTAAAGACTTTAAAATAATTTGTAATATGTGAACTTGTGTTTGATGTTTCGGTTTAAAGTTTTCTTGCTAGATCTCGTATTTTTCTAACAAAAAACTTAAAGATTTAAAGTAAACTAAGATTTTTGTGAAAACCTAAAATGAATCTTTCCTGCATGTTTGATTTTCTTGCTTAGATCCGTGATTTATGTGTTTGTTTGTGATTATTTGACAAGAAAATTCATGATCTAAACTTGATTTGTGAAAAAGTTTAAGTTCCTAGTCTTGCATGATAGTTTAGTGATGTTCTTATTTGATTTAAGAGTGTGCATGTAATTATCTTTATTTGATGTGTGAAAAATGTTTAGATCTTTGGTTTACATGTTAATTTTTAAGAGAAAAATCATGTTTTATTTTGTGCTTGATTCGGTTTTTGGGAAAAGAATTAAAGTAACAAGTTTTAAATTGATTTCTTTTGGTATAAACATTATTTGATTTAAGTGTTAGATTTTGTGTATGTTTTATTTGGTGATAGGCCATTCGGCCAAGTTGATTTATTTAAGATCCATGCTTTTTATGTTGTAAAAAGTAAATGCATGTGTAGATTAAAGCTAGACCTAATGATTTATGACACATGCATGTTGTTCTTATGAAGTTGAAATTAAATCTTTATGGTTGTTTTGAGAAAATGATGAACTTAAGTTTATATTTGAAAAAGATTTTGTTGATGCATGTTGTTTGATAAATAGTCTTGAAGCCTACATGCTTGGTGTTGATTTTGTGACTTTTGTGTGCATTGAGAAATAAATGAAAAGCCTTGTTTCTTTGCATCATGAAATTCGGTCATGACCCATAAATAATGAAATTCATGCTTTTCATTTTGAAGAAAGTTCATGCATGTTATTTTCATGAGGTTAAAAAATTAAATCCTTGTTTTTGTTTTGAGAAAAGTTATGATCTTGAATTTGTTTGTGTATGAGATTTGGTGTGTTGTTTAGGAAAAATAGTTTTGAACTCCTACATGATTTGCTTTGACTTTTGTGATTCATGTATGTTGAAAATGAATGAGAACCATGTCCTTTTCAATGATGATGTTCGGCTATCCTAGGAATAGGTAGGGAGCTAAGTTTGTCTCTTACTTAGGGTCCATGCATGATGAAATTGTTTTAATCTAAGGACTTAAAAAGTATATGCATGAAATAATTGAATTTAAAAGGAAAATGCATGTGAACCTTTGAAGTGAATTGTGATTCAAGTTGTTGTTTGATTTAAAGCTTTGAAAATGAATTGAAAATTGTTAATTTTTCATACTGTATGCTCACGGTTTCAATCATAAAAGAAAGAAAATGATCTCATGTTTGTATGTTTTTATGTGTGCATTAAATCTTTGCAAAATTGTGTGTGTATAATTCGGCCAACATATAGTTAATTGGTAGGAAAATTATTTTTATAAAATGACCATGATGATAGCTATATTCCTAGGTGCATGATGTGTGGTTCTCTTTGGTTTCATGTGATGATGTGAAAATATTTTTGGTAAAATTAATTCACTGGTTTCTAGTTTAAAAATTTATTTGTAATTAGGAATTGTTAAAAAGGTGTGCTTCGGTTTGTATTAAATCAATTTATTAAGATTATAATATCACTAATGATTTTTAAGTAATTAAAAATGTGATTTATATGATGTGTGCTTTGTATGCTTTAAAACTTGTGTATGCTGTTTTGTGCCAATTGGATGTACTGAATTGAAATTGTTTTGGATTCTGTTGGTGGGCTTTGTTTGTGTATTTTAAAGAAATTAAAAATATTTTATTTAAAGGGTATGATTTAAACTACTTAAATTAATTTGAGATTTTGTATGACCTTCTTTGATCGATGTTTAATAAATGAATTAGTTTGATGTGGTTTTAGAACCTTATTTTCTAGAGTTTGAATTTTGTCTAATGGTTCAAGAAAATGATTTTTATAAACAAAGTGTTTTTGAATTAAGAAAGATGGATTGGTTTTAATAAAGATAAATTTTGTAATTTGTTTTAAGGTCTTCTTGAAAATCTTTTATTTGAAATCTGATTTGGAGTCTTTGGATATTAATAATGAGTTCTTAAGAAAAGAATTACTTCAAAGAATTTTCAAAACGAAAATTAAGAATTTATCGAAAACGTTCTAACGCACGGGGAAAAATGTTCTAGTTCGGGTGTCGGACGCGAAGGGAACATGGCAAGGTTAGCGACTGGGAACCTTGGAAAGCTTTCGGATGATTCGTCATCCAGGTGAGTGAGAGTGCTGTGATCCCATAACGCGGTTGCCCGCAATCCGAATGGATGGATTGCGAATGTACTGCGAATTAGGCAATATAGATATGTGTGCTAAATGCTTATGTGTTTTATTTGCGTACTTCCTGTTTAATTGTTGAGCATACTTTATTCTGTTTGAATTGTTTGATTATGTTTGAGTAGTGAAACCATAAGAATGAAACTGTGAAAGTGATGAGATGAGATTGAAAAGAGAAAAGAGAATGCGAATGAGAGACGTGAGCATAATTAAGTGAAAGATAAGCGATAAGTAAGATAAAAGAAAAGGTTGTTGGAATGATTGAGAAAGAGAACACTTGATGCGATTGGAATGCAAAAGAGATAAAGTAAGAAAGAAAGTGAAATTTGAGTTGAAAAGAAATGAAACATCCGATGAGGCGAGCGGAAGCGTGTTATGAAAGTGTGATGTGGTTGAATGGAGATGTGATTCCTCGTTCATGTTTTTGGAAAGAAGCCTAGTGTTGAGTTGAGCTTGCTCCTCCATTAGCACGCATCCAAAAATGTGATTTTTGAAAACGGTTTTGAAAAGATATTTTTGAAAAGTTTTTGTGAAAACGATATTTTGTGAAAGTTTTTGGAAATATTATCTTTGAAAAAGTTTTGCGAAAAGGTTTATGAAATGAGGTTTTTGAAAATGTTTTGTGAAGTAAAGTTTTGTGAAATCATGTTTTCGAAAAGTTTTGCGAAAGGATATTTTGAGAAAGACGAGGAAAGGATACTGATGATGATGATGATGATGAGAAAGGTGCCGAGGAATACTGTTGAGTATGAGTTGTTGAGAATAATGCTGAGATGCATGAGATTTGATTTTGAGGCCAAGGGCCATTGAGATTTAGGGGGAATAGATTGCGTTTAGTGGTCGGGCTTCGTTGAAGGGATGCACCAAGGACGAGCCGACTATTAGGATTAAGCCGCTAATTAAAACGTAAAACTTTAAAAGACTTTAAAAGATATTTAAAAACGCGGTGAGGTATGAGTGTCGTATCGAAGTAGTGGAGAGGAAGGAACCATAGGTATCTGCGGATACTTAGGAGGAGATTGCATGAGGGGAGGACCATGACGGTGAAACGTCAAGAAGTCTAGAGTATATTTCTAGGCGGAACAACTCCACATGTGGCGTACTAACGTGGTAGGGACTGGGTCTAATGCCGTGGCACGTTCTGCACTGCAGACTAGAAATATATTGTCGCCCCCTTGATTGCAAATCGAGAACAGTGAGAGGGACTGGAACGGGGCATTTGTGATTGCCGCTGAGAGCGTGCCTTGATATATATGTGAATTGATATGATATGATTTGAGGCTGAGTCCTCCTGGTCTGGGACCATTTGTTGTGTGACAGCTGTCGTGCCCGCGTGGTAAAGGTCATGTACTCCTGTTTGCTTTCGACTAGGTTGGGTGGTTGACCAAGGAGATGTAGACGTGTGTGAGCACAATGATGTGTCCCCCTCATCATTGATGCTAATCGAGATAATAAAACTTAATAGACAAAGATGTTTCAAGGAAAAGTCTATTGAAGTATCAAGTATCGAGCAAAAGTTATAAGATTAACATAAGAAAGAATTCTCGAGATAATTGATAAGTTTGGAAACCATGATGAAAGAAAAATTGGAAGGAAATGTGAAATCTCCCAATAGAGATTCTGAGAATGTGGTTATAAGAGCATGAATGATTTAAGTGGTTATGAACGATGGTATCGATGTGTTTAGAAAATTATGATATGTTTTGTTCTACGTGATTCATATATGCTATGTGCATTACTTGTTATGTATGTTGATGATGTTTTAGTTATGTTGTTTTATTATACTACCTGTCTTTCTTTGTATTCAACCTACCCTGAGACCGCATGGTCAACCCGTTGGTGTTCGGAACACTAACTCTCTCCTACCATGTTGTCGTATCGGAAATTACTGATATTGCAACTGGTAGATGGCTTAGTGTATAGCGAGCCACCTGTGCTCCTCTAAGGAGATCTCTGAAGCAGCAAGTACAAGACGACTCTCTCTGAAGAAGGCTCTTGAGATGGTTGAGGGCGACAACTCTTCTTGTGGACCGAGAGCTTGGGCTGCCAAGACGCGAAGATAGAAAGATAGCTTTGGTGTGCGTACAACTAGAAGCTAGGCATTTCCCCCGGAGCATTGTATTCCTTTGTAAGTACTTAGTTACCTTAGCTCTATCATACTGTAACTCGGCAACTGTTTTATGCAACACGGATGATTTGGAAACAAGTAAACGGGCTAATGTTTTAAATGATGTTTTGAAAACGAGTTTCAAAGTGCGGTGTCTTGTGACATCTCGGTTTGGAACTTGAAAGGTTTATGCAAAGTGAGAACATTAGTTTTGATTGTAACTGTGTTTTGAAAATCTAAATGTTCTCATCTTGTGTAACACTCGTTTTTTTTTTAAAAAAATGGCCCTAATTTTCACTATTTTGAGTTTAAGTTTTCAAGTTGCCAAATCGGGGTGTTACATTATTTCTAAACTTCATTATTGTTATTATCATTATTTCAATCTATTATTATTATAATTATATTAGGGATTAAAATTCGGGATGTTACATTACCTCTATGTTAGATATTA
Organism: Crotalaria pallida; assembly: GCA_037953625.1. Lineage (NCBI taxonomy): Eukaryota > Viridiplantae > Streptophyta > Magnoliopsida > Fabales > Fabaceae > Crotalaria > Crotalaria pallida. The sequence continues at coordinate 50,172,380 of CM075652.1, forward strand.
TTTTGATTTAATTTTGGTATTATTATTGTTTGCGATTGTGAGGAGACCCATAATTGCATGATCTCATATAGTAAGGGAATAACTAAAAGGTGAACATTAGTAGTAGAAAATAAAAAATTGAAGTTAGGAACGTAAATTACGAAAGTTAGTTTAATTCATGAGAGAATTCAGTGAATTAAAAAAGAACTTAATGAATTTAATGTGTCCTAATTATAACAAAAGTATGAGTTTGGCATAATTAGATACATGGTTAGATTCTGAAAGGAACTACTATTCTACCTTAGGATAATTCACCTTCAAAATAAATTTGGCGTGATAAGAGAGATACCATTATTAGATTGTCAATTCGAATATGTAGTTAAATTAATCCTTATAAGTCTAAAATTCATATTTTATTTTATATTCATTCAACCACTATTTAATTTTTTTTACAAACCACTGATATTGGTTAGATAATTAAAATTGTAATTTGTTGATACCGAACAATAAAGTCCTTGTAAATACGATATGTTTTATAATACTTGACATAACCTGTGCGCTTACGAGCTATCATTTAATGGCCCATTGGATCCAAGGTGTTCTGTCCTGGTCGGATAGAGATCTCTTATTAAGGACAAAGGTCCTTGTGAAGGATTTTTTTAGTCTGACAAGAGCGTACCCGTTCGAACTATGTTTTGGGGATTAAGACTACGTAGTTCTATCTAGCACGTGTAAGCTATGTATCAAGTGGAGAACGCGACGAGATGGATCAGCGCTGCCCTTAAGAGTAATTGAGGATTATTTCCCTTAATCTTGGGGTGGACTGTGTGGTCAGAGTTCTCATTCGAATGTGTATAAGCTTACTGCAGCGAGGCAACAAGCTTCGTTGGGCTGAGAAGCCTTCATGGTGGGATTGAATGCAACTGCTACCTTCTATAAGGCAACAAGAGCATGATTTTGCTACTTTTAGGGATATTCACTAAGGAGTGATGATGATGATGCTCTCTATCGAGGATGGAACGTTGTTCTCTGATGCTATGTGATGTGTATAGTTCAGAGTATGAGCACCGAGTGTGTTTGGATATTTATGTGTATGTTTTCGTGGGATACCTTTGCCCCTTGAATGGGACTAGTATTTATAAGACTAAGGAGGTTTCCTACTCTAAAGTATTTTCTTGATGAATCTTCTATATATGTGAGGGATGTAACACCTAAACTTAATACCTTTAACATAAAACAATTAGGAAAAGATTTGAGAAAAATTTTTGCCAGGGTTCGTTTGTAAATCGGACTTTCCCAAATTTAAAGAAAAACTGTAACCTGTCAGAAACCAGAACATTCTATATATACATTCATATCGTTACATTTTCGTATAAACATCACCATGTCTTTATAATACAACCATTGAGTTAAAGTCCATAGAGTTTACATGCACTCCAAAAATAGTTGGTTGTGATTTGTAAGTAAGATTTACATCAAAATAATGGATGAGTATACATGCCCACAACCATTTCATCATATGTAGAGATTTACATCAAAATAGTAATTTCTGAAGGGTTTATCAAAAGCATGAAACATGTGTGTGTGAAACTAGCATGAACTATGATGATAAAGCTACACTCCATCGGGAGGAGTGTAATGATCCTCGGCAGAAGGAACAGTAGATGGATCCTCGTCATGGGTACCTAAAATGTCAACATGTAAGGGTGAGTAACTCGAATTTAGATAAGAGAAAACATTTGAAAATAATAATTAAGACATAACTAGGCATACCCATATTATCAAGCAATTTAGAAATGAATTTAACAATGGCAATAATCAATATAAAAATGATGCACACTTATAGTATAACAATTTAGTATACAATCACATGGTTTGCTATGCACGTCACACTTTAATGGTTTAATTCATGAATCCGATATTACACAATTTATTTCATTTTTGTTAACTTGATACATTTGATCGGATTCAATGAATTAACTCATTTATGCAATTTCTTCCACACTTTCACTTTAACATTAACACTTTAACACTTTAACTTTAACATTTTAACACTTTAACTTTTCCCATTTCCAATAACACTTTAACATCCTCACATACACCCTCCACTTTGGGGAAAAACCGACCAGGAGTAAGCATTTCTCAACCTATAGTTGGATACTTCACCTCCACTTAGGAAGGTCCCTCATATCCGCTTGCATATCACTTCACCTCCATTTAGGAAGGTCCCTCATGCAATTTGGGTTGATTTGTCCAAATTGGCTTTAGCAGAAATCACCCTCGACTGGCCAAAATGAGCCAAAGTAATAGAATTACTATGGTTTGCATAAAACCAATCCGCAACACGGGAATCAAACCCATATCCTGTGCAGGATCAAAGTTCTCCATAATAATTTCATTAATTTACTTTTGCCCTCATCAATCAAAAAGACGTGTGTTTTTCCCCGACTCCTAACTTCCCCTTTACACCATGCATGATTCGATATTCAAGTATTTTCCAATTGAGATTGAAGCCCTTTTTTTTATTCTTTTAGAAAATAACATTAGTGTGGTTAAACTTAAATGGAAAATACTTGTCCCTAAGTTATGCATAACTAATAATGCTTTAATTCTATAATTTGCAAACACCTCACAATCATATAGAATGACAACAATTATAAAGCTAATATACAATTTAAGGCATTAAACATAAACAATTACATACATAACATACAATCACTTAGGGTTTTCTAGACCAAGCTATTTTCCCCTAATCCTAATTTCAACCAAACATTTAAATATACCTAATTAAGTCCAATTATTAGTTTCTAATACTTCCCCCAAGCTAAACCCAAGTTAAACCCCTTACCTTAAGAGAGAGAAGAGAAGAACTTGAGGAGTTCTTGGAGAATCAACACCTAGCCCTTAGCCAATCTTCCTAGCTTCCTATTGCTAGCTCTTAGACCTTTTTCAAGCTTCCTCGAAGGATTAGAAGACCTTATATGATGGATTGCACAATTTGGGGCTTGAAGATTGAATTGGGGTTTATGAAAGAGAGGGAGTAATATGAGATTGAGTGAGGGAAATTGCTTGGGAGGAGTTTGGAAGATGATTTGTGGCACTAATATGATGAAACTTTGGGTTGATTCATGAGATTGAAACTCCTAGGGTAGAGAGAACAAGAAATTCGTGAGGAAGAAGAAGAAAACAATGGCCAACACCTTCAAAAACTCGTGTTTTATGGCTGAACTGACAGCCCTTAATCGATTAACTCAGTATGATGCTAATATAAAATTTAATCGATTAAGCTGCTCCATACTCGATTAATGGCTGAACATTGCTTAAATCTTAATCGATTAATGCCTCACTTAATTGATTAATTCACTGAAAATTGCCTTTCTTTCATACTTCTAAGACTTCTAAGCTATTACCATTCATTCTAACTTGGCTAAACACTAAGACCTACACCCTAAACACATTCTAACCTATTCTTAACTTACACCATTCAACACTTAGCTAAAATCCTATATCCTAAATACATTCCAAACACTTAAACATACTTCTAACCGAAATCGAAACTTGAGGATGTTACAATTCTCCCCCACTTACCGGAATTTCGTCCTTGAAATTCAAACCGCCTAAAAAAGATGGGGATGAGAAACTCGAAACTTGTCCTCTAGCTCCCATGTGGCTTCCTCAACATTGTTGCGATTCCAAATCACTTTAACCAATGGGATCTCTTTGCCACGAAGCTGCTTAATTCTTCTATCCATAATCCTGACCGGCTGTATCTCAAAAGTCAGGTTCTCCCTAACCGGAACCTCTTCTTCTGGGATGACATGAGAAGGATCAAACACATACTTGCAAAGCTGGGACACATGGAACACATCATGCAAATTGGACAATTGAGGAGGAAGAGTAATTCTATATGCCATTGATCCAACCCTTTGCAAAATCTGATAAGGACCAATGAACTTGGAAGTGAGCTTTTTGGGTTTCAAAACCATTCCGACCCCTGTGGTTGGAACCACCTTCAGAAACACATGCTCACCCACTTCAAATTCCAAAGGTTTCCTCCGCTTGTCCGCATAACTCTTCTGTCGATCCTGTGCTGCCTTCATTCTTTCCTGAATCATCTTCACTTTCTCCGTTGTTTCTTGGACAACATCAGGACCAATTAACTGACTCTCCCCCACTTGGAACCAACATAGGGGAGTCTGACATCTTCTTCCATACAAAGCTTCATAAGGAGCCATTTCGATACTTGAATGGTAAGAGTTATTATGTGTAAACTCCACCAAAGGCAACAACTGCTCCCAGCTCTTCTGATACTCCAAAGTGCAGGTCCTAAGCAAATCTTCCAGAGATTGAATAGTCCGTTCAGTCTGTCCATCAGTTTGAGGATGATAGGCAGAACTGAGATTCAATTCTGTTCCTAGAGCTTGCTGAAGACTCTGCCAGAATCGTGAAAGAAACCTTGGATCACGATCTGAGATGATATCTGATGGCACTCCATGCAACCTGATAACCTCCTTGATATACAATTGTGCCAGCTTCTCCATGGAATACTTCATGTTCATGGGAAAAAAGTGAGCAGATTTTGTCAATCTGTCCACAATCACCCACATTGCATCATGTCCAGTTGTGGTTCTTGGCAAGCTTGAAACAAAATCCATAGCTATGTTGTCCCACTTCCACACTGGAATCTGTAAAGGATGCAACACACCTCCAGGCTTCTGGTGTTCCACTTTGGACTTTTGACAGGTTAAACATCTAGCAACATAACCTGCTACATCCTTCTTGATACCGGGCCACCAGAAAAGCTTCTTCAAATCTTGATACATCTTCGTTGTGCCTGGATGCAAGCTTAACTTGCTCTTGTGTGCCTCTTCTAAAAGTGCTTCTTTCAACTCTGGATTAGATGGAATACAGGTTCTATTTAGAAATCTAAGAACTCCATCTGCACCTTCATGGAAATCAGGCTCATTTCTGTTTACAGCTTCCCTTTTCCTTTCCTGCAATTCAACATCTTCCAACTGCTTTTGTCGAATTGCATCCAAGAAAGTGTTGGTTATCTGTAGCATCCCAACACTTATGCTCTCTTTCTTGAATTGGATTCCAAGATTGAGATTGCGGAAATCCTCAATCAATTCCAATTCCTTAATCATCATGCAACTGATATGGAGGGCTTTACGGCTAAGTGCATCTTAAACCACATTAGTCTTGCCTAGATGGTACTGCAAACTGAAATCATAATCCTTGAGAAACTCCATCCATCTTCGTTGTCTCATGTTCAACTCCTTCTGGTTGAACAAATACTTAAGGCTCTTGTGATCACTAAACACCTCGAACCTTTTCCCATAAAGATAATGCCTCCATATCTTGAGATCAAAGACAATAGCTGCAAGCTCCAAATCATGGGTAGGATAGTTCTCTTCATGCGGCCTTAACTGTAACACCCCAATTTGGAACTTAGAATTTTCACTAAAAATTTGCGCCATTTTTTTTATAACATTTACCAAAATCCATTCATTTTATTTCTTTTACAAAAAGGTTTTCATAATACTATTTGAGTTACTTGGTTTTCAAAATATTAGCAACATAAAATTCTTTTCCCAAAAAGAGATGTTACCAACACATTTCCAAAAACTTATTTTCTTAACGCCATATTTATTCGATGGTTAACTTGCGGAAACATTTAATTACTTTTTGAACTTGATACATAACCAAAAGAACTCCTTTTATTTCTTTCAAAATAATCCTTTATTCCAACAGGGGTTACATCGGGATAGAGTAATCATGTCTTATTCACCTTAAGATAGGGTACAAAACAAAGACTACTATACTATCCTAGATTACTAGTCTTCATTGCTATCCTCCGCCACAAGTGTCTGAGAGTTTCCTCGGTTACCGCTTCTGCTTCCTCCTCATATGGGCGTCATCTCACGATCCTCTTGCAACTTGAGCAACCACTACTCGAACTTCTACTTGATATGTCATCTGTGAACATTGTCCCTGTAACACCCCTAATTTTCGTCTCCCGGATAATAAGGAAATTAATAATAAAAGTTTTATTATTAATTTATATGAATTTCCAAGTTTATGTTTTGTATTTAATTAGCCTATAATATAAAAATAAGTTGAAATATTTTTATATGGCAGATAAATGCAAAATATAAGGATATTGCATTTTAGTCCCTGAACTAGGACCTAAATGTAATATTGAAAAAGTTCTTGGAGGGAAAGATTTAAAAATATTAATTTTTAAATTTTGTACTGATCTAACCGGTTAGTAATGCCCTGTAACCGGTTAGACGATGAACCCAGAAAATGGGTTAGTGGATTTTGATGAATAATCACTTGAGTAATTCAATTAATCGCCACGAATACAGCCCAGATTAGTGGAAACCCACGCGTCAGTGTGCATGCAAGCTTAATCCCTCTATAAAAACCCACAATTCTGAAGGATTGGGTTGTTGTTGCTCTGAATTTAGGGGAAACTCTGTTTTAGGGTTTCAAAATCGTTTCCTTCAATTCTTGTTCTTTGTTGAGTGTTAGCCTTTGAGTGATACACGGTTGTAAAGCTCACATCAAGAGCTTTACAAAGATATAAACACTATGAGTTGAGGGTGAAGGAGCTGGGAGAACGAAGCCTTTGAAGTGAAGGAGTTCAAAAACTGGTTCAGCAAAGACTGATTTCTGAGCTAAATTGAAGCTCCAATTTTGGTAAGTATAAGAACTCCTTTGACCTCAAATAACTTCTATCTCCTAGTGCATGTTACCTAGATTGAGTTCTAACTGTTTTCCCCAATTTCTTTGGCCAATTACTATGTCAAATTTGGTGGTTTTTGGACCCTGTTGCTGAAATCGTGGGTAAAGGGCAGAACTAGGGAGTTTGGTGGAATTTGGGATTTTTCTTCAAGTTCAGTGTTTATCTTCATCAAACACTATCTTAAGGTATGGGAGAAGTCTACCTTATACTAGATTTAGACTAAAAATCAAGTGAATTAGGATTTGAGTTAACAAAACTCAAAAAGGGCATTATGTGTGTGAAGCACAAAGGCTTGGAGGCCAAATTTTAGCTCAATGTTGTTTTGAGCAACTTTATATTGATGCATGCAAGTGATTTTAATGTTTAAATCAGAAGCTAAATGTATAATCTGTGATTTGAGGTATTGAATTGTGTTTGTATGGATTCTTATACAATTTGATGCATTAAACCAAATGCATGCAAAATTATATGTGTTTCTGTGATTAAACATATTTATTTAAGGTATATGAACTCTGTTAAAGGTTGAAATTTGGTTAGATTTGAGTAGTGAAGAGAATGGTTTGTTAAAACTCATGTTTTAGTGTCTGACTGCATAATCTAATCGGTTACTCGATATTCGTAACCGGTTAGACACTGTAAAAATGCAAAAGAAAATAAGTTTACAAAATCAGTGTTGTGGTCTTATAAATCCTACTCAAATCTAGGCCTTAATTTCATGGAAAACAATCTGAAAATTAGTTGGTTTCACTGTTATAGTTCAGATTGCAGTTAAAGAGTTAATACCTTAGTGTAATGGGATAATTTCAAGAGGAAATTATGCTCATTTGAGACTGAAATGTGATTTAGACTTTTGAATGATAAAAACAGTGGTTTTTGAGGTGTAAAACAATGTCAAACTTGTTTATGTATTGGGTAAAGAATTCAAGAAAAAGGGTTTTTCTGAATTTCAATGGTAAACAGTTCAGGTCTGTAATTCTAACTGGTTAGCCTGAAACTATAACCGGTTAGTACATGAATCTGAAAAATAAAAGTTAAGTTTTTGAATACCATTGGTTATGTTTTCCCAATCTAAGCATAAGGGCATGTTTTGAGATAATTCAAAGGAGAATTTTGGGCCAAAGATTATGCCTCAAATAAATCATTCAAAAGGGAAATTGGAATATTTCTAAATCACAGTAAGTAATGTAAAGATAAAACCAACCCTGATAATTGTGCATCCATATAGAATGGAAGTTTGGTTGGTAGGAACGTTTATCATATTCTGGGAATATGAGGAGGGTACTCCGGGAGTACCAAATTGTAACCTACTTGATGACACATTCTGGGAATGTGGCCAGTGTCCGGGACCTGGTTTTTATGCGTTCTGGGAACGTATGCGTTCTGGGAACGTGGTGCACACTCCGGGAGTGATGCTTATTATCCAAGTATGGTTTGGCATTACGTTCTGGGAACAAATGTCAGTGTTCCGGGAACACGAGGGTGTATTGGATGGACGTCCAAGATGGACTTTTAGAGGCCTCAGTTGTGGATAGAAAATCATACATCATGCCACTTGCATTATAAGAGATATAATGTTGAAAATTGGTGTGCTCATATGTACTTGCATTATTATCTGTCCATGACATACTTGTGTTTGTAATTTTAGTCTTTATCAACTATGTATATGTGTATACTTACTCCCTATGCCCTGTTTAGGTGATGGCCAGATACCTAGCCTGCATCGAGATACGCCCTATCCCTAGTGGTATATGGACGTACGAGGAGCACTGTGCCACCTTTGAGGGGGAAGTGGAGATCACTCTCTACCACCCAACCCTCTGGTGCGAGTGCGACCTCGTCGATTTAGGATCCCTTTAGTCTATACTATGCATGTTCCACCCTTTTATACATATAGAGGACCACCCCCGGCTCGACCTGTGCGTCGTTTTCATAGTTTTCGTTTCAGAGCTGCCACTCGTTCTCATCCTTCCTCCCATAGAGTTGTCACTGAGGAGACTCCTTCTCCTGGTCCGACTGATTTCGATAGGAGTGCTTCTGTAGATCCTAGACCCAGTGGTCGGGTATCTACACAGTCGGGCGAGGTCGAGGAGGACCCTGTGGAGGATGAGAGCGAGGAGGAGGTGCATGTCGAGCCGACAGTTTCTGCTAGAGGTGGACCTGCTGGTTCATAGGAGCCTGCATAGCGTGGATGTTTTGGATCCTAGATCCTAGGGATAGAGCTGTGGAGGATCTGAGGAGCTGCTGAGGAAACGGATGACCTGCTCTGGGACTTCTATTTTTGGGACTATGTGATATATTGTATATATTTTGAGAGGTCTTAGAGTGAGGTTTTATTTTATGCAGTTGGTTTGTATATATTTTTATAAACTCTTGCTATCTCGACTTATGTTACTTTCTACTGATGATACTGCTGGGGTTTTATCTTGACATATATATATATATATATATATATATATATATATATATATGCATATGATGTTTTATTTACCTCAGCAGTGCCCCACAAGTGTTACTTTTTACTTCCGCATACTCTGATTTTGACGTAAAGGGATTCGGCGATAAATTCATATTCTATGCACTCGATCAAAATTCAAGAGACAATAATACTTTTTAAGAAATGCTAAAAATGTTTTTATTATATTAGAAAAAATTGTCTCAAGAGTCTTTTGTAATTAAAGTATGGTTAAGCCAAATTCAAATGTTTGTTCCGATTAAAAGTGTTCGTGAATGAGCAAGTATCAATTAAAAAGGAAAAATTTTCTAATCCTAATTTTGATAGCAAGTATTTTACATTTGAAAATATTATTATTTTCGAGATATAGAAATGAGGGTGTCACAGTCCCCCAATGTCCACAGGAAAAGGAAATAGAGAGAGTAAGCACTTCCGAACGATATTATCGTCGACGGCGTGGGCTTACCATAGGGGAATAATAAGACCATACAATCATTATTACCATTACCTTATAATTAACTTCAGTTAATTACCATAAATCATTTCCCAAAAGAAAGTACGCCTCTTAAAAACCATAACCGTTATATTTAATTATCTTTAGGTTCTAAGTTTTAACGTCACAACCATCGGTAAATCAAAAGGGGGTACCGTTACCGAGGTTCAAGGGATGGGTAGCACACACATTACATCTCCTCCACCAATCCAACCATATCCTAGTTCGGAAAGTAGATGGGACGCACTGGAACCCTAACCACGCTGGCATCGAAGTCGCAAAACAACAGGCTGAAACCAACTTCCTTGCGGTCAGCAAAATTACAAATACATTTTCCGAAAAGGAGTCCAAAATAAGCAGAGCTTCTAGCCTCGTTCGGGTTCCCTCTCACCATCTATGATTTGCTCAAGGGGGCGACAACACTTTCTCTAGTTGCGCATGCAGTCCTTGCCACGACACTAACTTTGGTCATTGTAGCATTCGTCCCGCCTAGAGAAGCGCTCAAGGCTTCTTGACGTTCGCCGTCCTTGCCCTCCCCTATCACAATCACCACATGAAGAGACACCAACCTCCAAGCATGCAGTATCTTTCCTCTCCACTACTTCAATCTCAACGTAAGGTTTAGAAAAGGGGTTCCTAAGTCTTTTAAGTCATCGAAGGGTTTTACTAAGTTGAACATTCCTAATTGTGGTCGACCCATTCTAAGCCACACTTCTAATGGGTCTCGACCTCTAAGGGATTAACTTATCACAGGTGCTTCCAAATCACAACGAATTCCAAACCGAGCTCACAACCACGGCGTTCCATTCACGTGGCCGGCAAAACTTAACGATCAAGCACTTCACCATGACAGTGCGATCAGGGGATAACATTATAAACTTTCTTAAATTTCTGTAACGATTCCATACCAATTTCTTAAACCATAAAGCCTTTTAATCAATCCCCAAAAATTCTCCAACATAACATCATATGAATCAATTATTTTCCAATAACAGGTTTATATAACATATACGCCAGACATGTTATCATTAACAATTTGATATTATAATCGATTCAGCATCATAATAAAACTGAATATACAACACATACAATTATATTCGAGGGATCGTTGTTTTCGTATGAACGGCGGAACACACATACAATTGTCGTTCTACTACTCACTCTGATTATTGCCATTCTTCAATTTTAAGCCACACAATAACAAATCTCCACCTTGGCTTAAAATGTCTTTATTTGCATTCCAATGCCAATCAACTCCAGGCAGTGTTTGAACTTAGATACTATAATTGGCTTCGTCATCATGTCGGCTGGATTATCATTAGTACCAATCTTTTTGACTTGAATGGTACCTTGAGAAATGACCTCCCGAATGAAATGATATCTAACATCAATATGTTTGGTTCTTTCGTGATACATTTGATTTTTGGTCAAATGTATGGCACTTTGGCTATCACAGTAAACTACCGTGATATCTTGTTCCAAACTCAAATTGCCCACCAAACCTCTAAGCCAAATGGCTTCTTTCACGGCTTCTGCTGCAGCCATATATTCAGCTTCTGTAGTAGACAATGCAATAGTGGATTGCAAAGTTGCTTTCCAACTAATTGCACTCCCCGAAAGCGAGAAGACATACCCGGTGAGAGATCTCCTTTTGTCTATATCTCCAGCATAATCAGAGTCAACATAACCAATAATACTAGTGCTAGTATTATGACTCTTACCATAAACCAAGCCAATATCTGCAGTACCTCGGAGATATCTGAGTATCCATTTCACAGCTTCCCAGTGCTTCTTTCCAGGGTTTCCCATGTACCTACTAACGACACTAACAGCATGTGATATATCTGGACGGGTGCAAACCATAGCATACATGATGCTACCGACTGCACTAGCATACGGAACAAGTGACATTTGTTCCTCCTCCTCAACGGATTGTGGTGACATTGCAGCTGAGAGTTTGAAATGGGCTGCCAATGGAGTGCTAACTGGCTTAGCATTCTCCATTCCAAAGTGCTCCAACACTTTCTCGATGTACTTTCTTTGAGACATATAATTTTCCAGCACGTCGGTCTCTGGAGATTTCCATGCCCAAAATCTTCTTAGCAGCACCCAAATCTTTCATTTCAAATTCACCACTAAGTTGAGCCTTCAATTTCTTGATCTCTGACATGTTCTTAGCAACGATGAGCATGTCATCAACATATAGCAATAAATAAATAAACGAATCATCGTGGAGCTTTCTATGGTATACACAACTATCATAGTCACTTCTGGAATAAGCATGACTCAACATAAAAGTATCAAACCTTTTGTACCACTGGCGCGGAGATTGCTTTAAGCCATATAATGACCTTTTCAAGAGACAAGCATGATCTTCCTTACCTTCAACAACGAAACCTTGTGGTTGCTGCATGTAAATTTCTTCTTCTAACTCGCCATGGAGAAAAGCCGTTTTTACATCAAGTTGCTCAAGCTCCAGATCAAATAGAGCAACCATGGCTAGTAATGCTCGGATAGAACTATGTTTCACCACAGGGGAGAAAATTTCATTGTAGTCAATTCCTTCCCTTTGACTGAAACCTTTTGCAACTAAACGAGCCTTGTATCTAGCTGCTTCTACTTCAGGTGATCCTTCCTTTTTCTTGAATACCCATTTGCAACCAACGATCTTTTGTCCTTTTGGCGATTTCACTAGCTCCCAAGTATGATTCTTGTGGAGAGACTCCATTTCCTCACCCATAGCAGCAATCCACTCTGCAGACTCATTACTCGAGATAGCCTCATTGTATGTTACGGGTTCTCGAGCTTCAATGTCCTCTGCCACCGATAGCGCAAATGAGACTATGTCAGCATGACCATATCTCTTAGGTGGTTTTATCGGCCTCCTTTCTCGGTCTCTTGCAAGATTATAATTCTGCAGTAGAGTCTCCTCTTGCTCTTCGACAACTTCGGGATCTTCTTCTTGAATAGGTGGATCAGAAGCACCACCTTGAACCTCCATTGGTTGTTCAATATTAAGCTCCACCCGCTTGCTAACACGATCTTCTTTATCTGCACTGCCAACCTCCTTCGTCGGATGAAGCATGAACGATTCATTAAATTTAACGTCTGTGCTGATTATGAATTTTGGTGGTTTAGTTTCAGTGCACCATAATCTGAAACCTTTAACTCCGGATGCATATCCAAGAAATATGCATTTTTGTGCCCTTCGCTCAAGCTTCCCATCACTAATATGAGCATACGCAGGACACCCAAAAATCCTTAGATCAGAATAATCAGCTGGAGTACCAGACCACACTTCTATAGGAGTATTTAATTCAATTGCAGTAGACGGAGATCGGTTCACCAAATAGCAAGCCATGTTAACAGCTTCAACCCAGAATTCTTTTCCCAGGCCCGCATTAGAGAGCATGCATCGAGCTCTATTTAAAATAGTTCTATTCATGCGTTCTGCTACTCCATTCTGCTGTGGAGTCTTTCGCACAGTGCGATGTCTCACTATGCCCGCATTCTCACAGAACTCATTAAAATCACCTCCACAAAACTCCAAACCATTATCGGTTCGAAGACGTTTGATTTTCTTACCTGTCTGATTCTCAATCAACACTTTCCATTTCTTGAAAGTTGAGAAAACATCACTTTTGTTTTTGAGAAAATAAACCCAAACTTTCCTTGAAAAATCATCAATGAAAGTTAATAGTTATCTGGCACCACCTTTTGACGGAACAGGCGCAGGGCCCCACAAATCAGAGTGAATATAATCCACTGTACCCTTGGTCCTGTGAATGGCAGTGTTGAACTTGACTCTAGTTTGCTTCCCGTAGACACAGTGTTCGCAAAAGTCAAGCTTCCCAATCTTGTGATCACCTAGCAGACCTCGTTTTCTTAAAATCGACATTCCAGCCTCACTCATATGCCCTAGACGCATATGCCACAATCGAGTAGTATCGGAATCTGAATAAAGGGAAGACAACACCGATGCAACTCCACCGACTGTACTTCCTTGGAGTATATAGAGACCATTGACCAATTTTCCTTTGATCACAACAAGAGCGCCTCTAGAGACTCGTAGAACTCCACCTTGAGAAGAATACTTATACCCTTGAGAATCAAGAGTACCCAAAGAAATGAGATTTTTCTTCAAGTCTGGTATGTGCCGAACATCTGTCAAAGTTCTTACAACACCATCGTGCATCTTGATTCGGACTGTTCCAATGCCAACGACCTTACAGGACATATGATTTCCCATAAGAACAACACCACCGTCAATCGACTGATAGTGAACCAGTCTCGATTTGGACACATGTGGTAAGAACAACCAGAATCCAAGATCCAAGCATCACCAAATGAACCAGTTGATACTGAGAGAACATTATCAGCATCTTCTGCCACACTAGCCGAGTGACTCGAACTAGCCTCATTCTTTTCCTTGAGCTTCGGACATTCTGCTTTCCAATGCCCTTCTTTCTTGCAATATCTGCATCTCCCCTTGCGTAGTCTAGATTTAGATCTAGACTTGCCTCTGTTGAAACTACTCAAGCCAACCTCCCTTGATCTCCCTCTAGAGAATAAGCCTGTTGCATGATCTCCACGTTCACTATTATCGTGCTCCATCTTCTCACGACTCAAAAGTGCTGATTTCACCTCATCAATGTTAAGGCTTTCACGACCATATATTAGAGTTTCTCTAAAGTGCTTGTATGAGGGAGGCAGGGAGCAAAGCAACAACATTGCCTGTTGTTCACTAGAAAATGACTCATCTATATTCTTCAATTCCATAGTCAAAGAAGTGAACTCTGAAATGTGTGCTTTAATGGATGTCCCTTCATCCATTCGGAGTGTGTACAAACGTTGTAACACACCGAGATGATTAGCCACCGTCTTTTTCATGTATAGGGACTCCAACTTGGTCCACAAAGCCTCTGTCGTCTTCTCCGATAAGACCTCCTGCAAAACATCGTCTGTGATGGATAAGTGAATAGTTGACATAGCTTTTGCATCTATGTCATCCCACTCAGAATCCTTCATTGTGTCAGGTTTCTTTTCTTTCCCAGAAAGTGCCACCTTTAAATTTTGCTGGGTCAAAACAGCCATCATGCGAACCTTACACGGATTCCCAGAACGCTCTAAGCGCTCTGATACCAGTTGTTATAAAATGAGCAGAAATAAAATTGGAATGATGAATAAATGTGGTTCAGCTTAAAGCTTATTCCACATGAAAAAATGACTAGATACAAAATAATGATATTTGACAACAACAACCCAAACCCCAAAGATACACCCTAAATACCACACGGTATTTTCACACCGGTGTATATACTAAACTCCCTATACAATCCTAAGAGAATACAAAAAAAGAGTTATTATATTTTAGTTGTTGCTATTGATGTTGCTATGTTGTTTGATGTTACAATGCCTCTCTGTATTTATAATGAGAAGAAGCAACACAAAATAGAAGAGGAGAGGGAGAGAATTAAGGAAAAACCAATGAGAAGAAAAAGGGGTTAAGAGAAAATTATGGAAAGAAGGAAGAGGGAGAGTAATTTTCTCTTCTTGCTTCAATTTTAAGCCACACAATAACACTCCCTATGTTTTTTAACTTTCGGCTTTTAAAAATGATGAGCTCATGTTTAAAAGGCTTATTTCATTGTAGTCAATTCCTTCCCTTTGACTGAAACCTTTTGCAACTAAACGAGCCTTGTATCTAGCTGCTTCTACTTCAGGTGATCCTTCCTTTTTCTTGAATACCCATTTGCAACCAACGATCTTTTGTCCTTTTGGCAATTTCACTAGCTCCCAAGTATGATTCTTGTGGAGAGACTCCATTTCCTCACCCATAGCAGCAATCCACTCTGCAGACTCATTACTCGAGATAGCCTCATTGTATGTTACGGGTTCTCGAGCTTCAATGTCCTCTGCCACCGATAGCGCAAATGAGACTATGTCAGCATGACCATATCTCTTAGGTGGTTTTATCGGCCTCCTTTCTCGGTCTCTTGCGAGATTATAATTCTGCAGTAGAGTCTCCTCTTGCTCTTCGACAACTTCGGGATCTTCTTCTTGAATAGGTGGATCAGAAGCACCACCTTGAACCTCCATTGGTTGTTCAATATTAAGCTCCACCCGCTTTCTAACACGATCTTCTTTATCTGCACTGCCAACCTCCTTCGTCGGATGAAGCATGAACGATTCATTAAATTTAACGTCTGTGCTGATTATGAATTTTGGTAGTTTAGTTTCAGTGCACCATAATCTGAAACCTTTAACTCTGGATGCATATCCAAGAAATATGCATTTTTGTGCCCTTCGCTCAAGCTTCCCATCACTAATATGAGCATACGCAGGACACCCAAAAATCCTTAGATCAGAATAATCAGCTGGAGTACCAGACCACACTTCTATAGGAGTATTTAATTCAATTGCAGTAGACGGAGATCGGTTCACCAAATAGCAAGCCATGTTAACAGCTTCAACCCAGAATTCTTTTCCCAGGCCCGCATTAGAGAGCATGCATCGAGCTCTATTTAAAATAGTTCTATTCATGCGTTCTGCTACTCCATTCTGCTGTGGAGTCTTTCGCACAGTGCGATGTCTCACTATGCCCGCATTCTCACAGAACTCATTAAAATCACCTCCACAAAACTCCAAACCATTATCGGTTCGAAGACGTTTGATTTTCTTACCTGTCTGATTCTCAATCAACACTTTCCATTTCTTGAAAGTTGAGAAAACATCACTTTTGTTTTTGAGAAAATAAACCCAAACTTTCCTTGAAAAATCATCAATGAAAGTTAATAGTTATCTGGCACCACCTTTTGACGGAACAGGCGCAGGGCCCCACAAATCAGAGTGAATATAATCCACTGTACCCTTGGTCCTGTGAATGGCAGTGTTGAACTTGACTCTAGTTTGCTTCCCGTAGACAAAGTGTTCGCAAAAGTCAAGCTTCCCAATCTTGTGATCACCTAGCAGACCTCGTTTTCTTAAAATCGACATTCCAGCCTCACTCATATGCCCTAGACGCATATGCCACAATCGAGTAGTATCGGAATCTGAATAAAGGGAAGACAACACCGATGCAACTCCACCGACTGTACTTCCTTGGAGTATATAGAGACCATTGACCAATTTTCCTTTGATCACAACAAGAGCGCCTCTAGAGACTCGTAGAACTCCACCTTGAGCAGAATACTTATACCCTTGAGAATCAAGAGTACCCAAAGAAATGAGATTTTTCTTCAAGTCTGGTATGTGCCGAACATCTGTCAAAGTTCTTACAACACCATCGTGCATCTTGATTCGGACTGTTCCAATGCCAACGACCTTACAGGACATATGATTTCCCATAAGAACAACACCACCGTCAATCGACTGATAGTGAACCAGTCTCGATTTGGACACATGTGGTAAGAACAACCAGAATCCAAGATCCAAGCATCACCAAATGAACCAGTTGATACTGAGAGAACATTATCAGCATCTTCTGCCACACTAGCCGAGTGACTCGAACTAGCCTCATTCTTTTCCTTGAGCTTCGGACATTCTGCTTTCCAATGCCCTTCTTTCTTGCAATATCTGCATCTCCCCTTGCGTAGTCTAGATTTAGATCTAGACTTGCCTCTGTTGAAACTACTCAAGCCAACCTCCCTTGATCTCCCTCTAGCGAATAAGCCTGTTGCATGATCTCCACGTTCACTATTATCGTGCTCCATCTTCTCACGACTCAAAAGTGCTGATTTCACCTCATCAATGTTAAGGCTTTCACGACCATATATTAGAGTTTCTCTAAAGTGCTTGTATGAGGGAGGCAGGGAGCAAAGCAACAACATTGCCTGTTGTTCACTAGAAAATGACTCATCTATATTCTTCAATTCCATAGTCAAAGAAGTGAACTCTGAAATGTGTGCTTTAATGGATGTCCCTTCATCCATTCGGAGTGTGTACAAACGTTGTAACACACCGAGATGATTAGCCACCGTCTTTTTCATGTATAGGGACTCCAACTTGGTCCACAAAGCCTATGTCGTCTTCTCCGATAAGACCTCCTGCAAAACATCGTCTGTGATGGATAAGTGAATAGTTGACATAGCTTTTGCATCTATGTCATCCCACTCAGAATCCTTCATTGTGTCAGGTTTCTTTTCTTTCCCAGAAAGTGCCACCTTTAAATTTTGCTGGGTCAAAACAGCCATCATGCGAACCTTACACGGATTCCCAGAACGCTCTAAGCGCTCTGATACCAGTTGTTATAAAATGAGCATAAATAAAATTGGAATGATGAATAAATGTGGTTCAGCTTAAAGCTTATTCCACATGAAAAAATGACTAGATACAAAATAATGATATTTGACAACAACAACCCAAACCCCAAAGATACACCCTAAATACCACACGGTATTTTCACACCGGTGTATATACTAAACTCCCTATACAATCCTAAGAGAATACAAAAAAAGAGTTATTATAGTTTTAGTTGTTGCTATTGATGTTGCTATGTTGTTTGATGTTACAATGCCTCTCTGTATTTATAATGAGAAGAAGCAACACAAAATAGAAGAGGAGAGGGAGAGAATTAAGGAAAAACCAATGAGAAGAAAAAGGGGTTAAGAGAAAATTATGGAAAGAAGGAAGAGGGAGAGTAATTTTCTCTTCTTGCTTCAATTTTAAGCCACACAATAACACTCCCTATGTTTTTTAACTTTCGGCTTTTAAAAATGATGAGCTCATGTTTAAAAGGCTTATTTATGTCTTTAGTCCCTAAAAGGCTTATTTATATCTTTAGTCCCTGAAAGTTGGAGCTATTTGGTTTTAGTCCCTATAAGTTTTTTTTTTGACTTTGACTCATCCTTAATTGTTTTGAAAATTTGGTTTTAGTCCCTGCCGTTAGAAAAAATCTGTTAACCGCTGATATGATGATTTGCGAAACGATACATCAGCATATACGTGTGCAAGTACTGCATGTCAGCGGTAGGATGACGTCGATAATCTGGACTCATAAGAGCGAAAGGGCCAAAGCCCAAACCACAAACACATTTTGGTTGGGCTTTGACCCTTTTGCTCCTACGGGTCTGGATCATCAACGACATTCTACCGGTGACATGCAATACTTGCACATATGTATGCTGATATAGCGTTCTGTTGGTCACAACAGCATTTAACGGATTTTTCCTAACGACTAAGACTAAAACCAAATTTTCAAAACAATTAAGAATGAGTCAAGGTCAAAAAAAAATTACATGGACCAAGATCAAAACACTCCCAACTTTCAAGGATCAAAACCATAAATAAGCCTATTTAAAAAGTATTGATTGTTATAAATTTTATATGTGTTTTGTTCAAAATACTCATATTTAATTTTGGCTTAATTATGGTTTTGGTCCCCATAAGTTGACCTCGTTTTGAATTTAGTCCTTAAATCTTTTTTTGACCTTGAACGGTCCTTAAATCTTTTTAAATTTTGTTTTTAGTCCTTAAATCTTTTTTTGACCTTGAATGGTCCTTAAATCTTTTTAAATTTTGTTTTTAGTCCTTCTGTTTGTCTTCTTTCGTCATCTGCTGACATGGCAAACGGTGTGCCATGTCAGCCCTTGTGCCATGTCAGCTCTTACATTGACTGCCAACGATGCATCTGATGTGGACCTCCTACTCATGTGAGCAGGAACCGAGCAGGAACCGAGCATTAACCGATCATGAACCGAGCATGACTTGTCAAACCGAGGGGAGATATCGACCGAGCACGACTGAGCACGAACCAAGCTATGCCGTTACCAATTGCATCGTACTCGGTCGATATCTCATGCACGATTAATGCTCGGCTCATGCTCGATTCATGCTCAGTTCCTGATCACATGAGTGGGAGGTCCACATCAGATGCATCGTTGATAGTCAATATAAGGGCTGACATGGCACACCGTTTGTCATGTCAGCAGATGACGGAAGAAGACAAACAGAAGGACTAAAAACAAAATTTAAAAAGATTTAAGGACCATTCAAGGTCAAAAAAAGATTTAAGGACTAAATTCAAAACGAGGTCAACTTATAGGGACCAAAACCATAAATAAGTCTTTAATTTTTATTGAAAATTTTAGTAGTATTTAATTTTTATTAGAAAATGTGTTTATTAATTAATGTACAGTAATTTAGGAATGAAAGAGATGATAAAATATATTTAACAAAGAGTAAAATAAATAATTAAATAAAGGGTTAAAATTGAAAAAAAAATATAACTATGTATTAAAATCGTAAAAAGACAAAAGTTGGAGAATAAAAAAAAAGCCAAAATTTTAAGAACAGAGGTTGTAGTAATAGTTTACAGTTATTATATTGTAATTTTTAGTTTTAATTAATATTTTCAGATAAAGTAAGTGCTTTTATTAAAAAGGAAAGAGATTGGGGATTTTGAAAAGATTTTAAATACACCCGCCGAATTTCAAAAACAGAGAGAGAACTGAAACTAACAATGCCTTCTTCTTCTTCTTCCTTCTTCCCAACCTCCCAAGAACGAACGGTTGCTTCGTCTCTTCTTCTTCTCCACACCACTCCTCCCTCTCCTTCCTTCTCCACTCCACCAATGTAACCGCTGCTAACTCACCACACTTCTCACACTTCCGTGTTTTCTGCGTTTCAATTTTTCACTCTGTTTCTTCAAATTTCTTTCCTCTGCAGGTTTCGTTCAGAACCGATTAAAGAAAGGATCGTAAGGAACAAGAGTTTCCAAGGGATTCAGATTCTGAGCGGTTCCAATTCTGAGGCCTCGTCGCTCACAAACGACGACGACGCCGTTTCGTCGGACAAAGATATGAAGCCGCGTTCGGTTTCGTTCTTCTCTGCCACCGCTCGTTACCGTCAGATGAAGTTCAAGGTCTTTATGATTTTAAATTTATTTTCTGATTTTTTTTTTAATTTTCTTATCAGATTTACTATTATGTAAGGATCCTTTCTATTTCTAATTTTCGAAGCATGAAACTGAATGATTCCGATGAATAATCCTTAACTTTTTTAAGCTCAATTGGAATCATGAAGCTGAATCTGTTTTCTGAATCTGAACGTTCTCTGGTTTTATTTTACGAATCTGAGCTTACCGAACATTTTTTTGCGGTTTGATTCAAATTGATGAAGTTTAATCTTAAAGCGAATAGAGAGATGAACTATGACGTTTAGTTTCCGGATTCTTCGGTGAAGATACGGAAAATTTTGAAGTGTTTCATTTCATCTACGATAACTTCAAATTTATGCAAACTGAGAATTTTGTTGCATGGTTAAGCAGACAAGTTCTGTTGAATTTTGCGTTTTCTTTTCCCAAATCTGAAAGTGGTGAATAACCCTTACACTGTGAAACTTCAGCATAATTGGTTTTAATTTATTTTATTAATTGATATTATGCAGTTTGAATGAAATTTGTAAAGTTCAAATTGAACCGCGGCAGAAAGATATATTTCAAATTTTGAATGTTTAATTTAGAAATTAGGATTATAAGTTCAAACTGAGTAAAATTTGAATTGTGAAAAGATTGCAAGGAAGATTCGATCGAAGGTGATGTGGACGTCGGTATGCTCAGGCGAGCGGGATCGGAAAGCCGCGGCGGAAGCAGCCAAGGTGGCTTTGGGTTGCAACAACTCCGGTGAGGCATTGTCGTGTTTGTCAAGCAACTCCAGCGGGGTATCAAGCGCGAGAAGCTTGAGGTACGAGAGCAGAGGCAAACGTGTGAGGGAGGATGATGGGATCGGAGGAGGAGGAAAAGGAGGCGAGGCACGTCATGCGGTGGCGGCGAAGCGTGGAGTTGGGTCGCCGCACCTGCGCCGGAGAGGGGAAGCTATATTGAGGTTACTATCTGTTGTAGGGGGTTCGTCTGAATTGAAGATCCGTCAGATGCTTGGTGATAGCCCAGACACTAGCAAAGCTCTGAGAATGTGATCACCTCTCCCCTCTCTTTCTCCCTCCATCAATTTCGTTTGAACTTTTTTTTTTTTTTTGGGTACAATTTCGTTTGAACTTTGAAGAGTAAAAAAGATTATTTTATTTAATTAATAATATTGTTCCTAAATACTTACATATAAAAAAGTAGTTCATCAATTGGTTTATAAAAAAAAAAAAAAAATAGTTCCCAAGAAAGTTTCTAAATTATTTAAATTATCAATATTAGAATTAGAATTATGTAAAGGAAACAACAATTATACCTAATACAACGTTGAAAGAAGTAGATAGTGTCTCATGTTTCAGATTAAAGTTTTTCTAATTTTTTTTTGCTTATTTATGGTTTTGGTCACTGGAATTTTAGCATGTTTTTATTTTAGTCCCTAAAAGTTATTTTGACCGTGATTAGTCCTTAATTTTTCAAACATTTTGGTTTTGGTCTCATCTTATAGAAAAAATCAATTATTTGTTGACGTGGTTAACGGAAACCCACACCAACCGCTTAGTGGTGTGAAATAGCGCCAAATAAGTATTATGACATGGATGATTCCGGTTCATAAACGCAAAATTCTGCGTATGAGACCATTTTGTGTCGATGGATCTATATTATCCACATCATATCACTTATTTGGCGTCTCTTCACACTACGTGACTGCTGATATGGTGTTCTGCTAGCCACATCAGCAAATAACAAATTTTTCATAATGAAGTGGATTAAAATCAAAATGTTTGAAAAATTAAGGATCAGTTTCGATCAAAATAATTTATAGGGACTAAAGTCAAAACATACTGAACTTTTTGGGACCAAAAGCATAAATAAACCTTTTTTTTTATTTAAAGTTCTATATTTGCTACCTCAAAAGTTCTCGTTAACTTTCGGTTATATAATCGTGTATCTAATTAATTCATACTTCATTCTTATAAATCATTTCTTAAATTTACATTAATTATTTCTTAATTTTGCTTTCTTCATATGAAATCATATAACTTCAGTTCATGTAATTTAAGTCTTTATTTAAGATAAGTTATGTTTAAAGAAAGATTTATGTTTTAATTTTTTAAATTATTTTTTTTTATAGAAAATCAACTTTATAGTTTTGCTATAGACTGCAAAAAATTTATGAGCCGTTCATGTTTGATTCGATCAATAGCGCTTGGTTTAATGATGACTAATTTAATCACACCAAATTCTCTTTTCTTTATGATAATGCACTTTGCATGAACTATTTGCTACCCTGTAGTGATTTAAAACGTATTGAATCTGAGAAAACAGATAACTCTGTGCAGGTTACTAAGAGGGGATGCTGTAAAAAGATCAGGCTCAGGCGGACGACATGATCCCTATGTTTACATGGTATTCATATTTATCATTCTCGTATTCACTAATTAATTTTTCAAAAACAATATTCTAATAAGGGGTGAAATTTCATTATCATTTAATTTTTTGTGTTCAATTACAACAACTCATTGCATATGAAAAAAAAAAAAAAAAAAACTAGATGAGTGTCAAATCAGAGTTTAATATTTTTTAAGAATCACTTAACACTAAAAGTTAAATCCTTAATTTTTTCCCTCTTTTGTTCCACTGCTGCACATGTATGTTTGATGTTACAGATTGCTTCATTAATATTTCTTTAAATAGAGGAATTTACTTCATTTTGAAAACAAAATTTGTTGACAGATAACTGGATGAAGCTAGCATAAAGAGGTAAGCTAGAGGGTCCCTGTTCACATGTAAGCACAAGGATAAAGATTCTGTTATAGTTATATCAAATATGCTGCACAGATACAGGAGGTATATATATCCTTATAATATAACATGGCAAATTTTGCTGATGCCCAATTATTATTATAGTCATTATTGTATGTTCAATGCCAGAAGTTTTCATGGTGTCCACGTATAGTGCAGAACCAACTCGATTGCTGTCTTGTGTATTTGGTTCAGCTTTGACAATACTTCACATTCAGAATAGGTTGGTTTAACTATATCAAATTAAGCCCTATAAATATTGATTTTTTATATTAGTTCTTACAAATTTTTTTCTTTATATTTTGATTTTGATTATATTAGTTTTACCACTTTTCCAATATTTTTTGGCCAAAAGTAATACAACAAATAGCCTGTTTGTTTGTGCGGTTGGGATGGGACAAAAGCACGTTTAGCCAAAAGTTTCAAAAGCTTTTTGGCAAATGTGCTTTTGTTAAAGCTTTTTGGCAAACGTGTTTTTCCTAGCTTAACAAACACACTCGAAGCTTTTCTAGGGATGGGGCTGTTTTGAGGAGCAGAGGTTTCAGTTGAATGGATTTTATATGGGATTGTAATGGATGGATTGATCATGATGGAAGGATGGATTTTATATGAATTTAGTTTCTTTTACATTAGTTTCACAAATTTAATTTCTCAAATTTTAATTCGTGATCAATTTTATCTTTCCATTTAAATGTTTACTATCAGTGTAAATGTGACTAATATAGAACACGTGTTAACTTTTCATTGATTTTCAGTAAAAATAGCTCTTGATCTTCTCATGATAGTAGCATCGTTCAATTGTATACAATATACTTAAATTCATTATTTCATTTTAAAACCAACTGTACTCGCACTGGGTTTCTTTCATTAAATCATGACACTTTTATTTTCTCATAGATTAACCAACTCAACTTGATTTATTTATTATTATTAAATACTCGTTCCATCTTATAAAAATAGTAAAAAATATAAAAAAATTTGTTTCAAACTAAAGTTAAAATAATAAATGAAAAGTTTAAAATTGTAAACTTTGAATTATGATTGATTGATCAATGTAAGATACATTAAATTAAACAATTGATAATTTGTTGATATGTTAGATAAACCATTAAATACATGTTTGTTATCATCCTTGTATAACGGAAGAAGTAACATCTAGCATTATTTTTTTTTTATAAACTTCTAGCATTATTAGAAACTCTAGTCCAACCATGATGCATCCAATAAAAACCACCCGACAATTCATTTATTATTTTTTAAAATGATGGATATGAAACCCTTCGTATTCAAAAATGGAAAATAGTATATGCACTGAGAGTGTAAAAAAATTTTACACTGTCGTGATATCATGCATTGTTGATGGGTTAACAATGGTTGACTTGTAAGTAAAAGTAATTCATATGAATGGTGAATGATGCACCGACAATGTAAAAAACTTTACACTGTTGGTGCACATATATTAAACTCATTCAAAAATAATTTTAACTTTAATAAATTACATCATAATTCTATATATATATATCTCTAAAAATTTATCTCTATAAAATTAATGGGTGAAAATATAGTTTATGATATTTTTTCATTAGTTTCTCAAGATTTTTAGGTGTATTAATTTGATGTCTCAAAATTTTTGGATGTATCAATTTGATCCTTAATACATAGAAGACTTAGTTGATATATAATTTTTTTTTGAAAAACCAAATCGATACATCAAAAATAAATATGTATTTATAAATTTCCAGAGATTAAATTGGTATTATTTAAAAAAAAACATCAAAAATTAAAGTTATCTTTACTCTAGAATTAACTTCTTCTGAAATTTCTGTATAACAGTTTTGTTTCTCAAGACTTTCCCTCTACTCCCTCCGTTTCACTTTAAGTGTCTTTTTAACATCAAAATTTTGTTTCAAAATAAGTGTCTTTCTACAAAATCTAGGCAACATTTAATACTGTTTTTCCTTATTTACCCTTACATTTAATGTTGTTTTAGTTTTGAAATTTGTAATACTAGTAATTATGCATTGGCAAAATAAAAATATTAAATAGGGGTATTTTTGGCAAAATACACATAAAACTTACAATAATCATCATAATCAACATTTTCTTAATCTATGTGCAAAAGTCCAAAAAGATACTTAAAGTGAAACGGAGGGAGTATTTTTTTTAAAACCTATAAAATTAAATTTGTATTTAACTAAGCTACAGGAAAATTAGAGGTTATGGTTTAATTGATGTAACATCCCTCATTTTTATAAAAAGGATAAACAATTATTTTATTATTGAAAAATATTTTTAAGAATAGTATTTTGGAAAAATAAGCACAAGGAAACATATTTTAGAAATAAAATAGCTTTGGCAAAGAAAGATTTAAATGAAATATGTAAAAAGTGATATTTTGGGTAAAATATCATGTAAAGATTGGACTGTATCTCTTTCGTTAACCGTTGGATCTTGCTCAAATTTTTAGACAAGGTTTCTAATTATTTTATCTTGACATCCAACGGTGGAAATTTTGTTTTGAGAAGTAAATCTTTTTAAATTAATTTTTGAGCAAAGCAGTGTATTATATTTGAATTTCTGGATTTTGGCAGTGGCTAACCGGTTAGTGAAACCAGTAACCGGTTAGTACATCTGTATCTGCATAATTTTAAGTCGGTTTAGCTCGAAATCTCGAGCTAAAAACGTGGTTTCTTCTCCATTAGGTCACATAGCACCCCTCAACACCTCCAATTAAGTGTGTGGTGTGAGGAGAAGCTGGGTGGAAGGATTTGCTCCACTCTTCCCTCAATTTCCCCTCTTTTCCTCCTCTATAAATAGGGGTTTTGGTTGCTGCTATTGGGGCTCAACTCCCATTCGTTTCAGGGCTGAAACTCTGCCCAAATTCCTTCTCAAATTCGTGCATACAACTTGCCTTGAGTTGTTGCACATCAAGCTTGTAATTAGTGAGTGTGAGAGCTTGTAAATCAAAGGAGTTTAGTGTTGTCCTTGCTCTATTTCTGGTGTGGCTGCTGTGTTGTTGCTGCTACCCTTGTGGCTGCTGTTCTTGGAGTGTTAGAGCTTGCTTAAGGGATGTCTAAATTGTCTAAGGTATGGGAGACCTCATTCATATCGCTAGGATTTATGGTTGATGGTTTGTATGATGATATGTGTGAATTATGGATATTGGAACCAAGACAAGAATTGGTTGGCTTGGAGGCCAATACAATCCTTGGTTCCCTATGTTATGTAACTGAATTAAGGACCTAAACAAGAGTTGAAATTAATGAGAAGTGTGCTGCCATAATTCTGTTATGATCCTTGTGATTGCTGAAATTGTGAAAGTATTAGGTTCATGAACAATTGATTATGAATCAATGAATATGAATTGGGATATCAAGTGAAATGAGACTTGAAACAAGTATGTGATTGTGTGTTAGTTATTACTTAAGACTGATTGAATGTTTATTGTGAGTATTGAATAGGTTTGCACATGTGAAAGTGCATATTTTGTTCTCAGACCTGCAGACTAACCGGTTAGTGGTCTCAGTAACCGGTTAGTGACTGACAGAATGCATCATTGGCTTATGTTGGTATAACAATCATTGAGGATAGTTATTACTTAGACTTGGAATAATATTAGAACAAATCATTGGGAGTAAATAAGTTGGGAAGAGATGGAATTTGTTATGGTTTGATAAAAGTTTTACTTGGAAATTAGATTGATGGACTTAGAACTAATGTAATGTAATTCGATATGCTTAAGTCTTACTATAACCTTAGAGTCATGTCCAAATTGCTATAACTAATAGTTTGGAATTAGAAGTTGATACAATAAGAAATAAGTTGATGAGAGCTAGACTTTACCTTTTATTTTGGTCCAAGACTTTGAGGTTATCTTGAACTTAAATTATTTGAGTCATACTCACTGTTAATATGATTAAGTCATATTTTAGTAATGCTTTAGGTGTTGCACAGAGATTAGAGAATATTATGGTAAGTGATTGGATTGAAAAGAATAAGAATGTAACTAGTCCTGTTCTCAAGTCTGCAAGTCTGCAACATCTAACCGGTTAGGAGGGACTCTAACCAGTTAGAGCCTGACAAAGTATGAAGTTAATTAAGTTTAGTATAATAATCTTGTAATATAGGTATGGTATGGGTTTGGACTAGCAATGGAACCATAATTTGAAATAAGTAGGCTAATTACCCATAGTATTTACTGAGGCTTAATAATGGAACTTTTCCCTAATAGGCTGTTAAAGGATATATGAATTTAAAATACGTTTTGGGTAGTTAGAAGACCTGCAAGAAGCTTAGAATTATGTCTTAAAAGGTAAATAAGGAGTAGGAAGGAATTAGTTTCAAGATTGGAAGGTTTTTGGACTTAAAGTCAATATGTTTTGCTGTCACTAACCGGTTAGTGGATCTTGTAACTGGTTAGTGCCTGAGAGAAATGAATAAATAACCAAATTCATTGCAATAATCATAGAGAACTTTGCATAGATGTTGTACCAGTTGGGTGTTGACTGGAGATCTCATGGAATTAACAATGATTTTAATGATGATTATATTTGATAATGTTTGAATGAATTTGTCAATTATACTTTGGAAGTGGTTTGAATGATGTTTGGATCATCATACATATGAAGCTTAATGATTATTGATTCTACCTTGGAAATGGTTATTGAGTTTGATAGTGATTGTTGGTTTGTGAACAATCCTTCATAAAGGTAGATGCATGATTATGAAAATAAAGGATGAATAAGCCTTCCTCATGCATTGTTTGGCATGAAGGTCGAGCACAAAAGATTTCATAGGGTACAAATATTTTATGATGAATTGAGTACAAGGAACGTATACGAGAATGATTAGAATCCCGGTATATCGTGTCCTTTGGGAAGGGACTCGTTGCGAATAGGACGCTATTCGTAAGCGATATAGCCATGAATCCCAATATACTGTGTCTTGTGGGAAAAGACCTGTTGCGGGTAGGACGCTATTCGTAAGCAGTATGTCAACGATGATATCCCGATATGACGTGTCCCTTGGGAAAGGACCCGTTGCAGGCACGACGGAGTGTATCTGTAAGCGTCATGTCAATGTTGATATCCTGGTACGACGTGTCCCTTGGGAAAGGACCCATTGCAAATACGACGGACTGTATTTGTAAGCGTCGTAGTCCAGTATACATGTGACCCTTGTACAATTGAGATGTTTTTGAATAGTGATGATGTACCTATGAGTTCTTTTGTGGAATAGAGAAAAGTCTCGCATTACATTGCATTGCATCACATTGCATTGCATTGCATAGCATTGCATACAGATGATAATAATAATAATATGTCTACGAATGTTAAAGCACTTGCTTAGTATGCATCATTTGCATTATGAGTGATTATATGTGTAAGACTTAATCATTAATCTGCTTACGCGATATGACAAGTGACTTACGCCCATACTACCACATTGGTGGTGGTAGGTTCTGTTTGAATGACAGGTCAAAGGTCTCTCCTGATAGAGTTAAAGGAGCGTTAGTAGAGACAGCCAGGATGACATCTTGTTGTCCGAATCCTCTTATTGAAGGGTAGAGTTGTGAAGACCATGCTCTGGGTGTAAAGCGGGATTTTTGGGGATTTGATATTCTTATATTTACACTCAGACTATTTTGTAATATAATATGATATTAATAAACAAAGCTTTTGGTTTTCACACTCTTTGGAAAAAGGTTTTTATAAATCCGCATTTTTATTTATTCCACTTAATATTTTGGGGCGTTACAATTGACACAAAATTTCATAAAGTCTTGGCAAACTATTGACTATGACTCTTCTTGACAGTGTTGAACACAAGAACTTGGCAAAATATTCACCCGTGTTTTATACAAACGTTGTAGTCGTATTAGGCACAATTTTCTTCAATGTCCACAATTTATAGCGTGGCTAAATCTGCCATGAATTTTCTAGACAATGTCAGGCACTCACTGTAGCTAAATTATCCATGATTTTCTGGAAAACAGGAATGTTTAGGCAAAGACATTCCTGTAAATTTGACCAGACGAGGCATGAATACTGTAAACTTGCGAAATAAACAAAAGAAAAGACAAGTGGGGCTTTTGCCACCCCACTTATATTATTATTTTTAATTTTATCTTTTTTTTTATTCAATGTTCGAATAGCGTGATATGTCTCATTATTAAAAAAAAAAAAAGTCACGGTCAACCCAAACAAAAATATATACGCAATGCAACAAATGAACTAAAGTGAGTGCTCTTGATAGGGGTGTAAGTGGTCCGGTCCGAGACCGCGAGACCGCCCAGATCGGACCGGATCGGACCGAAAAATGTGGTATGGTCCGGTCTCACGGTCCGGTCCGATCCCAAAAAATTGAGACCATACTTGAATGGTCCGGTCCACGGTCTCACATATTATTTGACCGCTAGGACCGGGCCGAACCGATAGGATTTAATAATTAAAAAAAAAAAACAGAACCTAACTATATACTAACCTAGTAACCTAATATATACTAACCCAGCAGCCTTCCCACGACTCCGGCAGTTCTCTCTCCCACGACTCCAGCTCTCTCTCCCACGACTCCAACAGTTCTCATTACCATCACAGCAGCTGCGCCGCCTAGATCTGCGTCGCTCGCATCCTCAGCTCGCCTTCCTAGATAGCCGCCGCTCGCCTCCTCTGCTCGCCTTCCTAGATCTGCCCCGACGCTCGCATCCTCCGCTCGCCTTCCTAGATCTGCGTCGCTCGCATCCTCCGCTGCGCCGCTCGAGTCCTCCGCTGCGCCGCTCGCCTTCCTCGTTCTGCTCTGGTTCTCTCTCTTTCTCTCTACCTCCGTTCTCTCTCTTTCTCTCTACCTCCGTTCTCTCTCATCGAGTCACCGATCTCCGTCCCCCGCCGCAGCTGCTACTGCTTGGAGATGAAGAAGGAACCTTAGGGTTCAAAGTGAAAAACGCAGCAGCTGATGGAGAGTTCCATGTGAAAAACGGGCTGAAGGCCCAGTTAAAAAAAAACTTGAACAATTATGGTCTAAATAGACCGGACCGGACCGGACCGTAACGATCCGGACTGTAACGGTCTGGTCCGGTCTTTGCATATGAAAAGCATCGAGACCGGACCGGACCACATAAATTTAATCGGTCTGGTCCCTAAAGTCCATCAAAGACCGGACCGGACCGGACCGTTACACCCCTAACTCTTGATGCTGCTTACTAGATAATCTCGGCAAAGATATAAGTAATTGAATACATTCTCTCTTTTTTATGGCCTTCCATATCTCTACACCATTGCAACACAAGCTTAGCTTGTCAACGAAAGCATAAGGTATTCTTGCACATCAGTGGCAGCCATATTATAAGGTATTTTCGAATCTGCTTGATTGAGCAACTTCGAGAGACATGCGTTCCCATATAGGCTAGCCATATCCTCAAGGACGCGTTCTTGAATCAGCATGTTGTCTCGAGGCTTTAAATGTGTAACAAGGATATCTTCTATTTGAGTTGCATCGAAGTTTTCCTCATCGTCATCAACTTTTTCTTCAAAAACCATGAGTGTATATGCAAGAGCATCAATTATATCACCAACAAGAGCAGCAAGGCAAGGAGAAAGGGAAAGTTTTCCCACCAATTATATCGTTAACGTTTCATGAGGTGCCACACCAATATGGCACCACCTATGATGTGAAAATTGATATAACTTGGAGAGCAAGTTATGCCTTGGTGGTCAAGTAATTCGTTGGCTGAGTACGGAATGGCACTTGTGTAATATCCTTGAGCATCTTTTCTATCATGTGATGGTTGTACCAGCTATACAATTAGTTAGAATATTCCCTGTAAAGTTTACTTTTGGTTTTGCTAGGAATAATTGGGTGTAGCTTCCTTTTACTGCACCCTAGGACCTTTTGTATATAAGTAGCCTTTAGGTCCTGCATTGTATTCAGTGAGAATGATTATCAATTAAAAGATTTCTCACATTTATTTTATTCCTCTTGTTCTCTTTTCTGCAAAATTCTTTTATGTTATTTTTAGCAGAAGGTACAAGGTACCTTGGAATCATGTTTTCATCACTTTCTAAGATTGTATCAGAGCTCCTCTAAGGAGTTCTGTTGCGCATCAACTCTGATCCCTTTCTTTTCTTCCTTCTCCTTCTTTCCCTTTTCTTTCCTCATCTTCTAAGACTGTACTATTACAGTCTGTCCTTCCTCTACTTGATTCTTTACCTTTCTATACTTTCCCTGACCTCCTCTTTCTTTTCTTATCTGTTTTTCTTCCAACATTATGGGAGATAATCAAGCAAAACTCACACAAGACCCCTCTAGCATTTATTACATTCACCCTAATGAAAATCCAGGAGCATTACTGGTCTCTGCTGTCCTAACTGGACAAAATTATCACACTTGGTCCAGATCCATGACGTTGGCTCTTAAGACCAAAAATAAGCTTAAATTCATTTATGGTTCTCTGGAAAGACCTCATGTTGATGACCCTGAATTCACTGCTTGGGACAGATGCAACAATCTTGTTGTATCTTGGCTTAATCAGTCTCTAGATAATTTAATTGCTCTGAGTGTTTTATGGCTTGAGAATGCTGCAGAGATCTGGTCAGATCTTAAGGAAAGGTTTTATCAAGGAGATGTGTTTAGGATCTGCGAGCTGCAAGAGGAATTATACTCATTCAAACAAGGAGCACTGAGTGCTAGTGCTTACTTCACTCATCTGAAGAGTCTTTGGCAAGAATTAGACAATTTCAGACCCATCCCATCTTGTACCTGTGAAGTGAGGTGCAGATGTGAGTTGGTTTCCATAGTGAAATCCTACAGAGAATGTGATTATGTTATCAGGTTCTTGAAGGGACTTAATGACCAGTACACTAATGTGAGGTCACAAATTTTGCTTATGGATCCTATGCCTGGAATCAACAAAGTTTTTTCTCTACTGGTGCAGCAGGAAAGGCAGCTAAATCTACCATTTCACGAAAACAAAGTTTTGGCAAATGTCAATGAGAATCATGGAGTTGGTAGAGGAAGAGGCAGAGGAAAGCCATTCAACAAAAATAATGGTTCTGGAGGAAGTTCAGGATCAATATTGGGAAAGGGACCCTCAAGTTTAGGACAAAGCAAAAACAGTGCAGGATGAGGATATAGCCAGAAAACAGAAATGGGCATACAGAGAATGTTTGCTTCAGGAAACATGGCTTTCCCAACACAAACAACAAGAAGAATTCCTCTGTGAACAATTGTGCAACTTCAAAAAATGGTGACCAGGCAGACTGTGAAGAGGATCCAGCAGAAGATCAGAAGGAATCTCAGCAAGTTTTCAATGGGATTTTGACTCCAGATCTGCACAAGGCAGTGATGGCTTTAATTCAAAATTCAGGATCACTAAATCTGCATACAACAAACCAAATCACCACTAACCAAAATACCAAACCCAATTCTTCAGGTATAAGACATGCTTTATTCTATACTAGTGCTTCTAAGAATAACCAGTGGATTCTTGATACTGGAGCAACAGACCATGTCTGCTTATCTTTAATAGAATTCCAAAACCATAAGAAAATCAAACCTGTGACAGTAAAATTGCCTAATGGTAGTCATGTCATCACTGAAATTTCAGGCACAATAGTTTTTAATTCTTATCTTTACTTGACTAATGTTCTTTATATACCAGAGTTCAGTTTTAACCTAATATCAGTTTCAAAACTTACCTATGCTTTGCAATGTAGACTCACATTTTCCCATGAGACTTTTCAAATACAGGATCTCTCTCCTATGAGGATGATTGGTGCAGCTGAACTCAGGAATGGCCTTTATGCACTGAAGTCTTCAAGTAAACCCCAGACAACTGCTTCCATACCCAAACACCTTGTTTCCAACTTCACTTCTTATGACAACAACCTCTGGCACTATAGATTAGGACACCCTTCTCACATCAAACTTGAAATTCTTCACAACGTATTTCCTTTTATCAAATGTTCTAGAATTAAGGATCCTTGTGAAACATGCCAATATGCCAAGTACAAGAAATTTCCATTTAGTAATTCTGTAACTGTTTCTGCCAACTGTTTTGATTTAATACATATGGATATTTGGGGTCCTATTTCAATTCCTTCTAGTTTTGGCCATAAATATTTCTTGACTGTTGTTGATGATAAAAGTAGACATTCCTGGATATTTCTCATGAAATTAAAATCTGAGGTTGCATGTTTAATTAGAAATTTTGTTCACCTTGTTGAAACCCAATTTGACTCAAAAATAAAATGCATCAGAAGTGACAATGGTCTAGAGTTCAGAATGCCTGAATTCTATGGCTCAAAGGGAATACAACATCAAACATCTTGTGTTGAAACTCCACAACAAAATGGTGTTGTGGAGAGAAAACACCAACACATTTTAGGGGTACCAAGAGCCTTACTGTTCCAATCTTCTCTACCTAAAAGTTTTTGGGACTTTGCTGTCAAACATGCAGTTTTTATCATCAATAGGTTACCAAGTGTGTATTTGCAAAACAAATCCCCTTACCAAATTCTCTTTTCACAGGATCCTTACATTCTGAACCTAAAAGTTTTTGGATGCTTGTGCTTTGCCTCCACTCTTTCTGGTCACAGAAAGAAGTTGGACCAAAGAGCAAGAAAATGTGTATTCCTTGGCTACAAGCAAGGAGTCAAAGGGTACATTTTGTATGATTTGAGCAATCATGAAACCTTTATATCCAGGAAAGTGAGCTTTTATGAGCATATCTTCCCTTATGAAACCACACAGAAAAACTTAAATATGCCAACCTGCATAACATCCACTTCAGATAACTTCTTAGATTTTGAGCCTTATAGACCTGTTAATTAACAGAATCCCAATGAAGAAAACCAAAATGACTTGCATAATTCTGATATTGAGAACAATTGTGAACAGGAACAAGAGTTAGATGACCCTATTTAGAACATCAATGAAACCAATGACCATAGTAATTCTAACCTAGAACAGGAAGAAGATAATGAACTTAACCTTGTCCAAAATCACCAACCTGTTCTCAGACAATCTGACAGACTCAGAGGAGCACCAGCCTACTTGATGGACTATCATTGCATGCTGGCCAACTCTGATTCAGGACATCCTTCATCCTCAAGTAAAGTAAGGTACCCTATTTCCAACTATCTGTCATATTCAAATCTCTCACACTCACATAGATCTTTCACCCTTGCTATATCATCCGCCATAGAACCAACTACTTATGCAGATGCAGTGAAACATGAGTACTGGAGAAAAGCCATCAATGCTGAACTGCAGGCTCTAGAGGAAAATGACACTTGGGAACTTGTTAAGTTGCCTTCTGATAAGAAGTCTGTAGGGTGTAAATGGGTTTTTAAAACCAAATTCAAGGCAGATGGAGACATAGAGAGACACAAGGCAAGAGTAATGGCTAAGGGTTATACTCAAACAGAGGGATTGGACTACTCAGAAACCTTTAGCCCAGTGGTTAAAATGACCACAATTAGGGTACTTCTTGCAATGGCTGCAGCTAAGAATTGGCATATCCATCAGTTAGATGTAAACACAGCCTTTCTACATGGTGACTTGATTGAGGAAGTTTACATGAAGCCTCCTCCTGGACTGAAATTGTCAAAACCAAACTTGGTCTGCAGGCTCAAGAAATCACTGTATGGTTTGAAATAGGCAAGTAGACAGTGGCATACTAAATTGACCACTGTTTTACTTGAATGTGGCTACCTAAAATCCAAGGCAGACTACTCTCTCTTTGTCAAGCATTCAACTAGCTCATTCACTGCAATCCTAGTATATGTAGATGGTTTAGTACTTGCAGGGAATGATCTCAATGAAATCAAATCTCTCAAACAGATATTGAATGACAGATTCAGCATAAAAGATCTAGGTCCTTTAAAGTTCTTCCCTGGGTTTGAAGTGGCCAGAACAGCCAAGGGTTTGCACATATGCCAAAGGAAGTATGCCTTAGACCTTCTTCAAGATACAGGTCTCTTGGCTTCCAAACCAAGCAACACTCCTATGGACAGTAATATCAGATATTAGAAGAATCGGGACAAAGCATTCACTGATATTACTTCTTATAGGAGACTTGTTGGGAGACTTTTGTATCTCACCCATACAAGGCCAGACATCTGTCACTCAGTGAATCTCCTTAGCCAATTCCTCATGCACACTTCAGTGCTGCACAGAAAGTGTAACACCTAGAATTATAATCCTTTATACTATATTATTATAGTGATTTTAGGAAAATTTCGACAGGGTTTATTCTAAAATTTAGACTTTCCCTTTTTAAGAAAACCTGTCACCCGTCAGCAAGAAATTTCAGAAACAGAATCATTTGTTCGTTTGTATGAAATTATAAAAGTTTACAACATCATAGGTCGTAACCACATACAAAATAAAGTTAAAGATTACAAGCTAAAAAGTGGAATATCACCATTTCCAAAGTATATATATATATATTTTTCCAAACTTAAATAAAGTGGTGATATCCAAACAGTTTATATGAAAAGTCCTGAATACATATTATTCTTGAATTTATATGATAAGAGAGCATAGGTTGGTTGCAAAGGAAGTATGCCTATGATATAGGGTACACATCCTATGGAGAGGTGTACCCAACCTCGTCCATCTGGAAAACGGAAGCGACTCTTTCCTGAATACCTAAAATGGTCAACACAGAGAGTGAGATATAGCTCAAAATCAAAGGAAACACCCAAGAATAATAATAAGACATAATAATATACACGTCACCCACACCAATATGTATATATATAGTTATGCCATATTCCCTTCTAATGCCATATGATGCCATGTATGCAATGATGCAATGCACCGCCATTTTCCATGTCCATTTCCATATATTTTCCATAATATAACCATATACCATGGTTTGCCATATATCCTCACATCGCCCTCCACACAAATTGGAAAAGATCAACTAGGAGTAAGTGTTCCCCAACCGATGCTTGCTCAATACGATGTCGGGTGGATTTCCCCTTAGCACTGTGGGAAGCTATCTCGTCCAGTGTATATCGTACAATTTGGGCCGTTTTACCCAAATTGGCTATAGCGGGAACCACCCTCACTAGTCCAGAAGTGCTTAAGCGACAGATAGAATTATCATAGTGCGCGTAGGACCAATCCCCGACTTATTCCAATACTCGTATCCCTTTTTAGAATACCTCATATTGTATTAGGTCCTCTAGTAGATCAAAGTCCTCTATGATAATTTCCCACAATTGTGTTAGTAACACAATTGAGCCACTATATCACTCTCGTCCGTCGATTCTATGAATCCTTCGCATGACTGTCCTTCGGTCCATAGAATGTTCACGAATCTTTTCCAATTCCTAACGTCCTTCCTCACTTCTTAATGCACGTGTTTCTAATTATTTTAATTTAATTTGAATAGCCAAGCCTTTATATATAATCGTATTCCCTTTTCCTCTAACTTAGGGTAGATTAATTAATTCAACCATTAATGTACAGTTCTTTTATAAGTTATTAATTATAACTTAAGAAAATCCAACATAACCACTTTGTATCATAATCAAGTTCCAGGTAAAGTAATATGCATAATATCAACAACATCACACAAATATCCAATTAATGAGTAAATCAAGCAAAGCCAAACCATTCAATTTATAGAGAAAAACCTAGGGTTTTTAATACCAACAAATCAACCAACAAACATAACCAAAAACATGCATAATATTATATACTTATCACTATAATTAGGCCCTTCCTCTAATTAGGAGAATATCTCCTCTCTTACCTTTGTAGAGGGAGGAAATGAGAAAGTGAAGGGTTGAGAGTCACCATCCAAGCCGTGAATCCACACCTCTAGTTTCTATTTCCTTGCTCCTTTTTACCTTCCAAGCCTCTAATTGAACTCCTATGGCAAAACCCCTTTGATTTGGAGAAGTTAGGGTTTATGTTGGGTAGAGAGAGAAAACGTGAGAGAGAGAAAGGGAGAGGGTGATGGCCTTAGTTTCCATGATGGAGGGTTTTATGGTGCCATAACTTAAGAAGATTGAGTGTTTTTGATGGTGGTTTGGTTCATGGAACCAAGAAGAGAAGAAGAGAAAACAATGGGAAATGCCACTAAAATTTGTGTTTACCGACTTAAATCTGGTGCAGCATGGTCGTGGATATCGATATCCACCTATGGATATCGATATCCAACATCGATGTCCTATGTTGGATATAGATATCCAATGCTAAAAATGACAGCACCTTTCACAATTCAAATGACCATAACTTCTTCGTTAACCGTTGGATCTTGCTCAAACTAGGAAGCAAGCTCCCTAATAATTCCAGCTTCACATCCAACGGTGGGTTTTGGGTTTTGAGCTCTAAATATTTAAATCTTAATTTTTCTCCCTATTTAGAAACTTTAACTATTTTCTGACTATTCTTGGTTCTAATATCTAACACTGGGTTTTTCCTATCACTCTTCACCTCTTAAGTCCACCGATCTCCTAATTAAACTTGGGAATTAAATTAGGGATGTTACAGAAAGTCCTAAAGTTTGTCAAGAAAAATCCTGGATTAGGACTATTCTTTCCATCCAATTCTGACATGGAACTAAGGGGCTTTACTGACTCAGATTGGGCTACTTGTCCAGACACTAGAAGATCGACAAGTGGTTTTTGTTTCTTTCTTGGACAAGCCCTCATATCCTGGAAGAGTAAAAAGAAGAAAACAGTGGCAAGGTCCTCATCAGAAGCAGAGTGTAGAGCTCTTGCTCTAGGAGGATGTGAGGCGCAGTGGTTGACTTACTTGCTCAATGATCTGCAATCCAAACCCTCTAAACCAATTGTGATTTACTGT
Source organism: Crotalaria pallida (assembly GCA_037953625.1). Lineage (NCBI taxonomy): Eukaryota > Viridiplantae > Streptophyta > Magnoliopsida > Fabales > Fabaceae > Crotalaria > Crotalaria pallida. The sequence goes on from CM075652.1 coordinate 50,210,538, forward strand.
GACAATCACTCAGCAATTCACATTACACATAATCCAATCTTCCATGAGAGAACTAAGCACATTGAATTGGATTGTCATAGTATACGTGAGAGGGTTGAAAATGGTACTGTTCACTTAATGCCTATATCAAGTAAGGACCAAATTGCAGACATTTTTATCAAGGTTTTAGCACCAAAGCAGTTCAATGTCTTACATTCCAAGCTGGGATTGTGCTCTATCCACAATCCAGCTTGACCGGGGGGGGGGGGGGTGTGAGACCCACAATTTTACCCAATTTATTTATGCTATAATCTTTTTATTTTTTTTATTTATTTATATTTATTTGAAGGACATATTAATAGAAATTTTTATAAGAGTGATATTTAATTAAGTTATATATATATATCTGTGTGTGTATACATATATATATTTATATAAGTTTTTCCTTTAATGAATTATGATTTTACTCTTGTTATATTGTGACATAAAAATATTTAACAAGTATCTTTCTATCTTAGAAAAAGAATGCTTTTTAACTAATGTTTTGATAATAAAAATGAATTCTTTCAAAGTTATAGTGTTATAACTTCAAAAATTCATTTCTTTTTAATCATAAGTTGAAAAATTACAAATTATATGTCCAAACGATCGTATCGAAATATAGATTATAAAAATGCAAAGTTTTTATTTTTATTTTGGAGTCTTCGAAATTTTATCACTGCTATTGTAATGTACGAATTTTGGAGTTTTAAGTTTGAAAATATGATTTAAAGTCATTTAATGACTCTTTGACCCAAAAACATTTTTATGTGCATGGAAAATATATTTTAAAAATCTCTCATTGGTTGCACCATCCATATAAAATTTAATTTCTGTATTTTGTTGAATTTTAAATTAGTTTGAAAGCTATGAAATGCATTTTGGAGGAAATAATTGTAGAACTTCAAATATTCATAACTTTCAAACCGTAAGTCCAAAAATTATAAATTTTATATCAAAACGATCGTATTGAAATGTAGTTTCTAAAAATGTAAAAATTTTAATTTTATATGACGTCCTTCGAAAATTTTTCTCTGCTGCAGTAACTATACGAATTATATATGTTTGAAGCTTGAAAAATTAATTTAAGACCTAGGATTAATTATTGGACCTAAAAAAATAATTTCCTTATGTATTTTGTGGACTGCACCATCCAGGTTACAAGGATAGGAGGGAGATATTTTCTGAATTCATCATGTGGTGAATGTTCATGAATTTATGTGCATATGAATTAGAAAGAAGGCTTTAATAGAAGGTGCATGTTACTAGACTTCATTAAGTAAAAATTTGAACTCCTTGACCACTTTCTCACTCTCCTAGGACATGAACCTTACAGATTTTTAAGGGAATATTCACTCCTTGCTAAACCTATAAATAGAGGCTTAAACCCTGTAACATCCCGAAATTTAATATTTAATATAATAGATTTAAATATAAATTTATTTAAGAATAAGATTAAGTCATAGAAGTTTGTATACTGCCGTGAGCGAAATGGGAAGCGTAGACCGACCAGATGAGTAAAGGCTGGACCTCGGACCGATCTCAACCGAGCAAAACAAGTAAGAACGCGAAGTCTAGTGATTATGCCGAACCGGATAAGCCGACCGCCACAAGTAGCACTGTGTTGACCGAGAGGAGACTCGGACTGTTGCTACCTCTTTGCGACGAGCCGAAATCTCCTTGCTTCTCCGTGGAAGCTCACATTGAGTTGCTAATCCCTTGATTTTCACGCCCTCCGTACAGCAATCGCTGTCAATCACTTTATGTCTTTGTCCAGTCACTGTTGGTGGCTTCCTTTAGAAGCCAATAAACCCTGTCCACATATCCTAAGCTTCTCAAAGAAGCCTCCAATGAGAGACACACAAATAACTCCCATAAAAGAATAAAAGAAAACCCATAAGCAACACAACAATACTCTCCATTTCTTCTCTTTCGTCTCCCTCCTTTTTCTATGAAGCTCCAACACTAAAGGTTTAACACACTCTCTTCTCACTCATGTGACTCTCTCTCTCTTTCTTCTTCTCCATCAAGACTCACCAACTGGAAGCCCTTCTTCCTTCCGTTCCTCCACCGTGTCGGACGTTCCTTGAGCATTCGGTGTCTGGGTGAGCAGCAAGGAGAGAAGCGGTTCAAGGGGTTCTAGGCTTAAGGAGTCGAACAAGCAGAAAGGGCCACACTCAAGCTCTCAACTCTTATCTCTCGGGGGTTGAGGTAAGGAGTGAGTGTTACCTTTGCTTAGGTTTGGGTTGCTAGTGTGTTCATAAAGGGTGCTAAGAGTGGGTCTTAGATTAGGGAAGAGACCTAAGGAAATACTAGGGAGAAAGATAAAGAATAAGGAAAACTAATAAATGAACTAGGATTATGTACTCATGAGATAAGTTAAAATATTTGTAGATTTGCTAAGTGATCTTAACCATTTTGTGTTGTTGTATCAATGTTTTATGAGTTGTGATATTCATTGCTATGTTGTATATTAAAACTTGTCTGTGACCGAGCGTGAGAGGTCGAGAGTGGGTATGAGAAATGCGGTTAAATGTTGAAGGAAGAAAATATAAGTTAAAAGATTAAATAACGAGAGAAACGAGTGGAAAAGGGATATCTAAGGGGATGAGCCGAGAGAGGCCGAGTAAGAAATGGTTAAAACGATAAAAGAGTAATTAAAGAGAAATGGTTGTGTGGTCTGGTCATAGAAGACGCGTACTGGGTGCGTGCATTGATCGCGTCAGACGCATACTGGGTATGCGCAGTTGTAAGACGGGTACTGGGTACTCGCAGTTATGATTCACACAAGGTTCCGAGCAACGGAATCGGTGGGATGTGCTCCTGGTCATAGAAGACGCGTACTGGGTCCGTGCATTGATCGCATAAGACGCTGAGAGGCGCAGCTGTAAGACGAGTACTGGGTACTCATAGTTATGGACACTCCTTAATTCCATAGAAGAATCGGCGGTAGTGCTCCTGGTCATAGAAGACGCGTAATGGGTGCGTGCATTGATTGCGTCAGACGCATACTGGGTATGTGCAGCTGTAAGACGGGTACTGGGTACTCGCAATTATGGACACACCGGAATCTGACCCTAAATGGTGTAAGACATGCATCGGGTGTATGCAGCCGAGAAGAGTAAAAGATTGTAAAATACGCAAAAGATGAATAATGAGTAATGAGACCGAGAGAGAAGATGGAATACCGAGAAAGGAAAGTAATGACCGAGTGAATCAAGTGTAGGAATTGAGGAAAAGAGTACAAGGGTAATCAATCGGATAAGTAGAAGTATAACTTATCGGTAAAGAATATATTGGACAATAGCATGGGCCGAACAAAATGAGGTTGTATGCATGTGATATGTATGTTAGGAAATAGGATACGACAAACGCAGCGGAAAAAAAAATTATTTCCTATTTCCATCCAGGATCCATGTGAAATCATGATTTGAGATAGGGAATAAAATTACCTTTTGCAGGGAAGAGGAGACCAACGAGTCTTATCACGAACGCTTCGTCAATCACGAGCACATCAATGTGTTGTGCCTCTATTGGTATCCACACGAACAAATTCCCAATTGGAGTCACGTCTCTCTTCTCAATGCTATTAGAGAAGAGAGAGTCTGTGTATCACTCACTCTCTGATATGACGGCTAGGGTTACCGTTTTGTGTCTCACACATCTCACTCCCCTAAAGCTAAAAATATTATATTTATAATATTATCAGACTAACTGGTTGGGCTTTTAGGAGATAAATTCGAATTCTATCTTATATGTAGAAGATAAAATCAAATTTATATCTTATACATAAAGATAAAACGAATCATATCTTAATCATATCAGAAAGATTTAATGTTATAAAAATATAACTATTGTATTTTTATCAAATGTAATATCTCCAATTTTATCTGCTCTTAGTGTGTGACCATATAGGTTCCTGTAACGTTGGCAGTAATGTTAAAATCACATTTTAATTTTACAAGCAATGAGCGGTATCTAGCAACACATCATTGCTACCCAAGTGATAGGAATGTCTGTGATTTGACTAAACCTTTTACTGTGACCAATGAACATGTGTAAGTTTAATCCCTTTGTTCAAATATCATAGTTACACTCATGGCATGGAACGTGTCACCCATGAATAGTGTAACCTATTGTTTCTTGATCCCTGAGTAGACGCGTCTAAACAAGTCTCGTCAATATCTCATATTGACTGTCTTGAGTATGGCCATACATTTCAACGTCTCACTCAATCAAGGGGCCCAGAGATATAATTCCTATTAATAAGGAAGGACAAATCCCATCTACGTCACTCACATCCCTCTACATGATTTGTCATATACCCGACTACAACCGTTATGATCACCTGGTTAAAGATGACGTTTGATTGCATGAAAGCATATAATTCCTCATGTTGGGAACCGTAGCGACTTCAGGTCGAAGGACCATGTACACCATTGTCACTATGAGAATCGCTTATGACACTCACTTAATAACCCATGTAGCATTCTCATGGCGGGTCAATCCAGTACACAATTGTCCCAATGTGTACTTACGTGAAGACTTGATATCCCATATCCATGACCGGTGAGATACAGTCATCAGTCTGCCACATACTAGTCTCGATGTATTATAGTTGTCCTTATTAACTATAATACTCGACTAGGGAATATTTAAGGATAATTATCAATCAATAAGATCTCACTATCAAGTCATGTACTTGATATTCTTATGACATTGAACTTATAATCCTAAGGACTTTATTATATCTATTTTAATTAAACAATTAAAGCATAAATATAATAAATGAAATGCCTCATTATTATTAATAGTAATAATCCATAAACATGAAATAAGTACAAGTAAAAGAGAAAATACGATTGCCACTAGGGCACTCTCCAACAATCTCCCACTTGCACTAGAGCCAATCGTTCATGTATCTAATACCATAAGCCCTAACATGTCCCTCATGCCTTTTTATGGCAAGAGGTTTAGTTAGTGGATCAGCAATATTATCATCTGTTGAAACTCTGCATATCTTCACATCTCCTCTATCAATTATCTCTCGAATGATGTGAAAACGCCGAAGTATATGTTTGGATTTCTGGTGAGATCTCGGTTCCTTAGCTTGCACAATGGCTCCATTGTTGTCAAAATAGAGGTCCACTGGAAACTCAATACTAGGAACAACATCAAGTTCAGTTACGTACTTCTTAATCCAAACCGCTTCCTTTGCTGCTTCTGATGCAGCTATATACTTAGCTTCTATTGTAGAATCGGCTACAGTCTCTTGCTTTGAACTCTTCCAGCATATAGCCCCATCATTCAAACAAAATACAAATCCAAATTGTGATCTGAAATTGTCCTTATCAGTCTGGAAGCTAGCGTCGGTGTAACCCTTTACAACCAGCTCATCTTCACCTCCATATACCAAGAAAGCATCCTTAGTTCTTCTTAAGTACTTTAGGATATTCTTGACTGCTGTCCAGTGACCTTCGCCTGGATCTGACTGGTATCTGCTCGTCATGCTCAAAGCATACGAAACATCAAGTCGAGTACATATCATGGCATACATGATAGATCCAATTGTAGATGCATATGGAATTCTATCCATGCGTTCCCTTTCTTCCTTAGTGGAAAGACACTGTTCCTTTGACAAGGTTATACCATGTGACATTGGCAAAGATCCCCTTTTGGAATCCTGCATGTTGAACCGTTTCAACACTTTGTCTATGTACGAACTTTGACTTAGGCCAAGCAATCTCCTTGATCTATCTCTATAAATCTTGATGCCTAATATATAGGTTGCTTCACCCAAATCCTTCATAGAAAAGCAATTCCCTAACCAAGTCTTAACAGACTGTAAGGTAGGAATGTCATTCCCGATGAGTAGTATGTCATCCACATACAACACAAGAAAGACAATTGCGCTCCCACTAACCTTCTTATATACACAAGACTCTTCTTCGTTCTTGATGAAACCAAATTTTTTGATTGCATCATCGAATCGAATATTCCAACTCCTAGAAGCTTGTTTCAATCCATAAATGGATCGTTGCAGCTTACAAACCTTTCCAGCATGCTTTGGATCAACAAAACCTTCAGGCTGTGTCATATACACATCCTCTAAAAGATTTCCATTAAGGAAAGCAGTTTTGACATCCAACTGCCAGATTTCATAATCATGAAATGCTGCAATAGCAAGCAAGATCCTAATGGATTTAAGCATGGCAACCGGTGAAAAAGTTTCATCATAGTCAATACCATGAACTTGTTTGAAACCTTTAGCAACCAATCCTCCTTTAAAGGTATGTAAATTACCATCCATGTCAGTCTTCTTCTTGAAAACCCATTTGCACCCAATTGGTTTTACCCCATCAGGTAGATCAACCAAGATCCAAACTTGGTTGGTGTGCATGGACTCCATCTCAGATCTCATGACTTGAAGCCATTTCTCAGAGTCAGGGCTGTTTATAGCCTCTTGGTAAGTAGTAGGTTCATCTTGATCAAAAATCATAATGTCATCCTCTTGAGTCAAGAGAAATCCATATCTCTCTGGCTGAAGAGGAATCCTACTTGACCTACGCAAAACTTGTGTAACTTGAGCAGGTTGTACATCCACAACATCTTGTGGAACTTGCTCAACATCCATCGCTTGGTCTTGGCTACTTTGGGATTCTTGAATCTCATCAAGATCTATTTTCCTCCCACTATTTCCTTTAGAGAGAAATTCTCTTTCAAGAAATACGCCTGTGCGAGCGACAAACACTTTTCCTTCTGTGGGATTGTAGAAATAGTATCCCTTAGTTTCTTTGGGATATCCTACAAAAGTAGCATTTGTCAGATTTGGGACTGAGTTTATCATAAAGTAGACGTTTTACATAAACATCACAACCCCAAATCCTGAGAAAAGACATACTAGGACGCCTCCCAGTCCATATCTCATATGGTGTCTTTTCAACCGCTTTCGGTGGAGATCGGTTAAGTGTAAAAGCAGCTGTAAGCAGAGAATGTCCCCAAAAAGAGATAGGAAGGTCCGATTGACTCATCATACACCTAACCATGTCCAACAAGGTTTGGTTTCTCCTTTCTGAAACACCATTCCACTGGGGCGTTCCAGGAGGAGTGAGTTGAGATACTATACCACACTCTTTTAGATAGTCATCGAACTCTTGGCTAAGGTATTCACCACCTCGATCAGATCGAAGGGCTTTAATACTTTTGCCAAGTTGATTTTGTACTTCATTCTTGAATTCCTTGAACTTTTCAAAGGTTTCATGTTTGTATTTCATCAGATATACATACCCATATCTACTAAAATCATCAGTAAATGTGACGAAGTACGGGTAACCTCCTCTAGCATTTGAACTCATAGGCCCACATACATCTGTATGTATGAGTCCCAAAAGTTCATTAGCCCGTTCACTGCTGCCAGTAAATGGGCCCTTTGTCATCTTGCCCAACAAACAAGACTCACATGTCTCATAAGATTCAAAATCAAATGAGTCTAAGAATCCATCTTTATGAAGCTTAGAAATGCGTTTCTCATTTATATGGCCCAAACGACAATGCCAAAGAAAAGTTTGGTTTGTATTGTTAGAATTATTGATAGGATTGGCAGCCGACACCCAAGAGGGGGGTGAATTGGGTGTTTACGAAAACATTGGAAAATATTCGCTTTAAAACTTTTTCAACAAACTTAAAGAGATTTTGCAGCGGAAAACAATATGATGTTGAAAACGGTTGCACGAAAGCGAATAATATTAATAATATTATGAAAACTAATATGCGCGGATACGAATTAAATAAGAACAATGAAAACCGTTACCACGCTTATTATTTTAAATTCTCTTAAAATAGATTATTATGAAAATATATGTTATGATGCGCAACAAATAAATATAACGACGGAATATAAAAGAGATAAGGGATAGAAGAGATTGCACCGGAGATTTTATCCTGGTTCGGCAAACCCGGCCTACTCCAGTCCCCAAGCGACCCGCTTGAGCTTTTCACTAAACCAAGACGCCACGCGTCCCCAAGTACAACCAGAGCGCCCCGCAAGCTACTAGGAACCTCCTTTCGCCAGGGACCTCGATACACAACTAGGAAAACCTTTCCTAGATTTCCAGATAGCCTAACTACTAGGTGACCCACCGTTCGTCTAGCACTACCCACACAACAAAGGGTTCCTCACCCTACAACCACGAACGCAGCACGTCCGCACTAGGAGATTCACTCCCTAGTCACTAAGGGTTACACACCCCTTACAACACTGGTTATGGTATGATTGATCGGGTACAAGACCTATAGTGCACTCTCAATAGTGCTGATACAACAATAAAGGCCACTCTAACAATTATGTGTTCTAAGCAACACAGATACAACAATTAAGCTCTATGATAATGAAGTCAAATGAAAAACGTTACAAGGCCAACACAAGGTTTTGTTTTCTTAAAAAATATCTGAACGTGAAGAACAGAGAATAGGAGAAGAAGAGAAAAAGCGTGAATGATCAGAGTTGTTCAAATGTAGAAGTGTTGAAATGATTTTGAAAAACAAATAAATAGAGTTAGTTTTGAAATCAAAACAAATCAAAGAATAAAATAAAAGATTTAAGAATTAAAACCAAAGATTTGAAATTTGAATTTTGAATTTGAAAATAGAATCAGAATCAAATCAAAAACGATTTTGGAAATAAAATAATTTAAGTTTTAAAATCAAAACCAAATAAAAAAGATTTAGAAAATAAAACAAAGATTTGATTCTTAAAACTAAAAAGGAAATAATTCAAATTTAAAATCATTTTCGAAATTTATAAAATAAATCAGAATCTTTTATATAAAAACAAATCAGGAAATAATCAAAATGATTCTGACACGTTTTTCAATAAAAGTTGAGGTAATCGATTACTTCAGGGAGGTAATCGATTATCCCTTTAAAAATAGAAATTTTGAAATTCATTTTAAAAACCAGTAATCGATTATCACATGCATGTAATCGATTACTTCACTTCTGTTTAATGTATGATGCAACACATATAATCGATTACCACTATTCTAATAATCGATTACAGAGCCTCTGATTTTTATATGATGCAACATCATGTAATCGATTATCTCAAAGCAATAATCAATTACTTTGTCTCAGGAAAATATATGATGCAACAATTATAATCGATTACTTGAGCCAGGTAATCGATTACTCTCATAAGAAAGTAATGGATTAGCAAAGTTCACTTAATCGATTACAAACTCTCTGATTTTTCTATGATGCAACAAAGTTAATCGATTAACTTAGGTAAGTAATCGATTACTCTCTCTTGCATACATAAAAATATTCAGAGTTTTGTAACATCAATTATTTTCACCAAAACTAAGATAGAAAAACTGATTTTCACAAAACTTCTTTTTCTTCTCCTTAATTATGAAAAATATATTTTAGAAAAACTTATATTGGCCTTTTAACATAATATAAACCTTGACTTCATTACCTTACATGATGTCCTAAGGGAAAGGGCTAAAATCTTCATTTGCTTGAATCTTCAACTTCATTTGCTTGAGTCTTCAACTTGAAGCTTGGACTTGAAGGATGAAGATATTGTGATTGCACTTGATATGAACTTGAGAATCTTGAGTTTGTTATCATCAAAACCATATAAGATATTTTCACTTGAAGTCCTTGGGAAAGCTTGACTTCCAACACTCCCTCTTTTTGATGATGACAAACCTGTATTCTGAATGATCTGCATCACAAGTGTTATACAAGCAAATGTATATATATTATAAACACATCCTTATCCCTAGAACACAAATAATACAACAAGGATACAAAAAGGATATATAACAAATTATATGCTTCGCATCCTTGCATCATTAAGCATCATTCAGGAATTCTTCTCCCCCTTTTGTCAACAGCAAAAAGTGGGTTCAGAATTCTTCTCTTGTTGTTATGCTTGAACTTTTATTCTCCCCCTTTTGTAATTCTTCATATATTCTATGAAGCTCAGAATTCTTCTCCCCGTGAGTAAGCTTGACTTCTCACTTTTCTTTCCATGGGAGTTATCACATGATCCCTTTTGATTTGTTGACGACATTTGGTTCTCTTTCCCTTTTGTCTTCATTAAGCCCATGTCTTTTGTAAAATATCTCTCCCCTTTTGATCAATTTAAACAAAATGCTAAACTCCCCCTGAAACATTGGGTAGAAGCATTAATAATAACAAGGAGATTAAAGTAAGAGACTTTCACATCTTCCCTTATTTGACATCAGCATAAGGAGTTATGGGAAAAAAAATTTTGTCCCAATACATAGTTAAAAATACGCATGATGTCAAGATAGAGTGAAGTAGCAAACATGTTTTCATGCAAATTTGAAAAAGTTTTTCTCCCCCTTTCTAAAAGAATGATTCAACCAAGCACGTTATAAAGGGAGATCAAATGCATCAATAAAACATGTTTATGCTTACTATATAAAGCAACATAAAAACTTTATGAGCCTATATGCCATGACAAAAAATATTTAATGAATTCAATTCAGCAAACTTTGTCATCTAAGGCATATATCACATAAACAAGATGTATCACAAGAATGAAAAGTTTTAGGAGTAATGATACTTATCGAGATGAGATTTTTCAAGATAGTAAGCTTTGGAGTTCCTTCCATTCGGATATTCAACATTCTGCAATTGAAGGAATTCTCCTCTTATTCAATGTGTTGCACTTCTTCCATTCCAAGAGATCGTCTTGATATTGTCGTATCACCTTCAAGTATTTGAGTATTGCCCAGTTCTCTTTTCATTTGAATCCTTTAACCAAGTTTGTAGAGGACGTTGCATACTGATACTTGTAGGAATATCTGCAAAACTAATTAGTACATGTATCTCTTGGTATCCAAGTTAATTGGATCCTTAGGAGTTAGTAACACATGAATATGGTGTATGCTGAAAATAATTTATTCTTCAAAAAAATTTGTACCAACATATCGAAGAAGGAATAAATACAATTTCAGCAACAGGATAAACATGTGTGACACAAAGATAAATATCATATAGTATTAAAAAAATAAGTGCGGTGATACTTATCGTAGGTGTTGATTTTCCACATCATAAGGGATGTTTGTGCACTTGTGGAGTTCTTCCTTTAGGACTCTCATCCTTATTGAACAACATGATACAAACTCCACTTGAGTCTATTCAAGTCGCATTTTCCTTGATTAAGACCATATCCCTCTTTGGTATTTTCCATTATGCACCATGAAGAAGTTGGAGTCCTCCTTTGGATTTTTTTTTCATTTAAGTCCATTGTGCATAGCATTCTTATAAGGTCAAAGAAAATCAACCGCTTTTTATAGACCCTGCAAAAACACTTGAGTGCACTTCTTTTGGTATCCAAAGACTTGGATCCTAAGTGATTAGTAGCATCTCCTTACACGTATCAAAGATACCGTGAAGGTAAAAATATGAATAAACAAATTTAAGCAAATGCACTAATCATAAAGAAGGAGTCATGCTTATGTTATAAGTCCATGTCGTACCAAACATGACCTTACAAATACAAGCATGTCCTCATATATCAAAGCGCTATAACAACATCACATATAAAGTGTAATCATGTGATAGAAGATAATAAACAAATTTAAGCACACATGATATAGCACACTATATGTAATAGGTATGTAGGACTATACCAAAAATAATCATGTGCTAAAAAAAATTTCAAAATAAAGTAAAGCACACATGATTTAATTCAACTAAGAAGTGATCATGATATTTAAAAATGTTTAGAAAAAAAATTTTAACACTCATGATACACCTTAGTATGAACAAAATCTAGGATAGTCCAAGTATACCTTTGTATAGTCATTGATATAAGAGGGATAAGAGTTCGATACCTTAGGCTAGTAGATCAAGGAGGTAGTCGCCTTTACCCGTTGCTTCATTTTTTTTAATTTTTGACCATGATGGTTCTTTCATATTTCTTGTGTGAAGCTTTGATGTTGTTAGGCGTATTTTTCTTTTGACTGACCCATCTATTTCTTTGCCTCTTAGGTATTTCCTTTGATGGTTACTCCTTTTCTTTTATTTTTGATATCTGCTGCAGGTAATCGATTATTCTCAAAGAGGTAATCGATTACTACTACTCAACCTTCCATACTTTGGTTCTCCCGAAGGCTGGTAATCAATTACTTTGTTTCACACTTCCAGACCTGTTCATTTTACTGCAAAGCACATGCTCGGGATATCTCCAACGCTCAAGTTAATATAAGTTTAACATAATAAGGTGCAGAGCGATAAAGCTTTGAAGAAATAAAGTACTATTAAGAGCTTATGAGCAAGAGATGTGTTATGCACTTCATATTAATGTCAATGAGCTATTGTAGGGTACAACTATTCCAAGTAAAGATGATCATGTGTCAAAAGATTTAAAAAAAATTAGTTTACCACACATGATATATTTTCAATATGGATTAAGCTTGGAATAGTCTAAGTGTACTCTAGTATAGTCATTGGCATATAATGAATGTACATTAACCTTTTTAAACCTGTTTATCAAGGGAGTACTTGTCCTTAACCATGTCTTCACGTGTTGTTTGTTTGCCATAGCATGCATTCCATTTTTCCTTCGTGAAGCTTTGGTGTTTGAGAACTTGTGTCTCCTTCGATCTTTCCATTTAGCCCTTGATTTATGAGATATCAATTTGTATGTTTGTTCTTTCTTTCTTTCTCTTGGTTCTTTCTTATAAGTGAGATCCTGCATAAACAAATTACCAGAAGAACCTTTTGGTACCCATTTCATTTTGGGTCCTTGAACGTTAGTCTTGGATTCCTTTGGAACTTTTGGAACCCACTTCAAGTTATTTCTCATATTGTGATTTTTCCGATACAAGCATAAATGAGAAATATGACCCGAACATCCACAAAAGTTACAAATAATGACCTTAGGTGATGATTTGACTTTTTCAAGGATAGGTTCATAAGACTTGGTATTTTTGTTTTCAAAAAGGAAAGCACTATTGTTCAATTCTTTACTTGGTTTTTGAATATCAACATTAATTTCAACTTCACCAAGCAAGGAATTCGGACCAATAGCTTTTTCAGTATTATGGTTTTCAAAATTTGTATCCTCAACATATTTCTCAAGACATATGCACTTTTCAAAATGGGTTGAGGAACAATCTTCTAAAATATTTTCTTTATCAAGATTATCTCCACCTTTTAACGTATCAAAAATATTTTTGTTTGGAGACAAATCTTGTAAAGAGTCCAAATCATTGTTTTCTAAAATTATCATTTCATCACTCAAGACATTATAAGTAATTTGTAGATTGTTAGAGCAAGAATTTTTTGAAATTACCTCAAGATTTATATGGTCTAAGTGGTCGGATACTTCATTTTCATTTTCCATTGATTCCTCGTCCGAGCCACTCGATTCCTCCATTGAATCCATGAAGCTTTCAAATAATCCTTCTAGTTCATCGTCATCGCTTGTTGAGTTACTCCCCACACTTTCACTTTCATCATCAGAATTTTCGTCTAGGGAGTTGGTCCTTTCACGTTCTATAACAACTTCTTGTTGTTCCTTCTCATATTTCCTATGGACACTAACACTTTCATGAAGATCATTAGTAGCATAGTGTGATATCAAAGTGTCCCAAACATCCTTAGAACTTTCACAATTTTCAACTATAGCATATGCATCATTGTTTAAAACATTTTTCAAAATATGTATAGCTTGAAAATTCAAGGAAAAGGATTTTTCATCAAAACCATGAAGAACAACATGCCAAAGACGAATGCTGATGGATTGCAAAAATATTTTAATTCTAGCACTCCAATAATGAAAATTAATTCCATCAAAAAAATGGTGCTTCATCGAATGAAAATCCCTCCATATTAAAACAAGTAAAAATATCCCAAACGCTGCCAATCTACAACGGATCTTTAACTCAGGCTGTTAGGCCTTTACCAGAGCACGAAGCTCTGATACCAATTGTTAGAATTATTGATAGGATTGGCAGCCGACACCCAAGAGGGGGGGGGGTGAATTGGGTGTTTACGAAAACATTGGAAAATATTCGCTTTAAAACTTTTTCAACAAACTTAAAGAGATTTTGCAGCGGAAAACAATATGATGTTGAAAACGGTTGCACGAAAGCGAATAATATTAATAATATTATGAAAACTAATATGCGCGGATACGAATTAAATAAGAACAATGAAAACCGTTACCACGCTTATTATTTTAAATTCGCTTAAAATAGATTATTATGAAAATAGATGTTATGATGCGCAACAAATAAATATAACGACGGAATATAAAAGAGATCAGGGATAGAAGAGATTGCACCGGAGATTTTATCCTGGTTCGGCAAACCCAGCCTACTCCAGTTCCCAAGCAACCCGCTTGAGCTTTTCACTAAACCAAGACGCCACGCGTCCCCAAGTACAACCAGAGCGCCCCGCAAGCTACTAGGAACCTCCTTTCGCCAGGGACCTCGATACACAACTAGGAAAACCTTTCCTAGATTTCCAGATAGCCTAACTACTAGGTGACCCACCGTTCGTCTAGCACTACCCACACAACAAAGGGTTCCTCACCCTACAACCACGAACGCAGCACGTCCGCACTAGGAGATTCACTCCCTAGTCACTAAGGGTTACACACCCCTTACAACACTGGTTATGGTATGATTGATCGGGTACAAGACCTATAGTGCACTCTCAATAGTGCTGATACAACAATAAAGGCCACTCTAACAATTATGTGTTCTAAGCAACACAGATACAACAATTAAGCTCTATGATAATGAAGTCAAATGAAAAACGTTACAAGGCCAACACAAGGTTTTGTTTTCTTAAAAAATATCTGAACGTGAAGAACAGAGAATAGGAGAAGAAGAGAAAAAGCGTGAATGATCAGAGTTGTTCAAATGTAGAAGTGTTGAAATGATTTTGAAAAACAAATAAATAGAGTTAGTTTCGAAATCAAAACAAACCAAAGAATAAAATAAAAGATTTAAGAATTAAAACCAAAGATTTGAAATTTGAATTTTGAATTTGAAAATAGAATCAGAATCAAATCAAAAACGATTTTGGAAATAAAATAATTTAAGTTTTAAAATCAAAACCAAATAAAAAAGATTTAGAAAATAAAACAAAGATTTGATTCTTAAAACTAAAAAGGAAATAATTCAAATTTAAAATCATTTTCGAAATTTATAAAATAAATCAGAATCTTTTATATAAAAACAAATCAGGAAATAATCAAAATGATTCTGACACGTTTTTCAATAAAAGTTGAGGTAATCGATTACTTCAGGGAGGTAATCGATTATCCCTTTAAAAATAGAAATTTTGAAATTCATTTTAAAAACCAGTAATCGATTATCACATGCATGTAATCGATTACTTCACTTCTGTTTAATGTATGATGCAACACATATAATCGATTACCACTATTCTAATAATCGATTACAGAGCCTCTGATTTTTATATGATGCAACATCATATAATCGATTATCTCAAAGCAATAATCGATTACTTTGTCTCAGGAAAATATATGATGCAACAATTATAATCGATTACTTGAGCCAGGTAATCGATTACTCTCATAAGAAAGTAATGGATTAGCAAAGTTCACTTAATCGATTACAAACTCTCTGATTTTTCTATGATGCAACAAAGTTAATCGATTAACTTAGGCAAGTAATCGATTACTCTCTCTTGCATACATAAAAATATTCAGAGTTTTGTAACATCAATTATTTTCACCAAAACTAAGATAGAAAAACTGATTTTCACAAAACTTCTTTTTATTCTCCTTAATTATGAAAAATATATTTTAGAAAAACTTATATTGGCCTTTTAACATAATATAAACCTTGACTTCATTACCTTACATGATGTCCTAAGGGAAAGGGCTAAAATCTTCATTTGCTTGAATCTTCAACTTCATTTGCTTGAGTCTTCAACTTGAAGCTTGGACTTGAAGGATGAAGATATTGTGATTGCACTTGATATGAACTTGAGAATCTTGAGTTTGTTATCATCAAAACCATATAAGATATTTTCACTTGAAGTCCTTGGGAAAGCTTGACTTCCAACATGTATCATTTGATTTAAACCTTTTAGCATTAATGTTATAGACTGGATGATCAAGATCTAACAAATAAATACCATTTATTAATTGTGCACTGCTTTAAAACATCTCATTCAAATAAATGGAACAACATTTGTTCCTTATTGAAAACGAAAAACCTACTTTGTCTAAACATGAAACTGAAATAATATTCCTACGAATATCAGGTACACAATAAACATCCTCTAGTTCTAAAACTAATCCACTAGGTAAGGTTAAACTACAAGTTCCAACAGCAATGGCGGCAACTCTTGCTCCATTTCCAACTCGCAGTTCGACTTCACCTTTAGCTAATCTTCTACTCCTTTTTAGATCATGCACATTTACACAAATGTGAGATCCACATCCAGTATCTAATACCCATGATGTTGAAGCAGAAAAATTAACTTCTATAACAAAAATACCTTAAGAAGAGACTCCCTTTTCTTCATTTCTTTCTCTTTAAGGTAATCTGGGCAATTCCTCTTCCAATGTCCCTCCTTGTTACAATGGAAGCAATTTCCCTCCTTAGCCACCCCACCTTTAGGCTTAAGAGCCTTAGCTACTCTAGTTTTGCCCTTATCCTTAGGTTTTTGTGTTTTCCCTTTGGCCTTACCTTTGCCCTTTCCATTTTGAACCAACAATACAGTTTTTCCCTTGTTGATATCATGCTCAGCAGTTTTCAACTTCCCTAAAAATTCAGTTAGAGTGCTGTCAATGTTGTTCATGTTGTAATTCATGACAAACTAACTGAAGCTCTGTGGTAAGGAATGCAGAACTAAGTCAACGGCCAACTCTTGACCTAGTGGGAAACCCATCCTCTCAATGTTCTCAATATAACCAATCATCTTGATTACATGATGACTAACCGGGCTTCCCTCTGTCATCTTACATGTGAAAAGGGACCTTGTGACCTCAAAACGCTCATGCCTTGCTTGCCCTTGATAGAGCTCCTTAAGGTGTACGATCATATCGTACGCACTCATGTTCTCGTGAACCTTCTGAAGGTCAGGGATCATAGTGACAAGCATGAGAGTTCCAACCTCTAAGGCATCATCTTGATGCCTACGGAAAGCATTCCGCTCAGCAGCCGGTGCGTTAGCGGGGGGTGCTTCAGGGAGCGGTTGCTCTAGCACATACATATTTTTCTCATTCCTAAGGACAATCCTTAGGGTTCGATACCAGTCCAGGAAATTAATTCCCGTCAGCTTGTCCTTCTCAAGGACCGATCGTAGTGATAAGTTATTTGAATTGTTTGATGCCATGGTGATCTAACAACAAAATAAAAGCAGAATTAAAATCATGTTTATTAAATATTTAATAAGGACTTTCATTAAATATTACTCCCACTATTTTCCTCAAATCAATAACCCTCAATATTGACTCGGAAAATCTCAGCGTAAGATTTTCTAGTGGGACCAAGATCCATATTTCATCTTATTATGAGTCAAACTTTAGCTGATCTCCCATAATTTGATTATTTAGGTAGGGAACCCTTTCCCAATCACATCTCATGTGACTCTTGGATCAATTGGGTGAATAACATTTATTCAAAATTAACTTATTAATTTATACCCAATTCTTTTGCCTATAGATCTTCAATCCTATTGAACCATCCATTTAAGTTAGACCCAATGGTTGACATAACGAATATTAGATTTATTCCTTCGCGTCTGACCAATGTAGATAAACGTACTCTACTTTAGCAGACCCACATTCAAAACGACATCAATCAAGACGAGTGTCAAGCATTGGAAGACATATAACTTAATATTTCAGTTTGAGGGGTTTTATATTTAAGTGATCTCACCTATTTTATCTTACATTAACATACATTATAACGATAACATGCATCACATACATACTATAATTATAAACTACGTGATATGGTCATGGCCTAGAAAAACTAATTCACCCAAGCCAATGAGTGAATTAATACAAAGATGCTAAACGCATAGCTTCTTCTCCAAGAGCATTCCTTGAATGTATGCACCGGTCCTTCTCCAAGATCCTTCCTTAAATCTCCTTTCCTTTTTCATCTTCAAGTCTTTCGCAATTTTTAATAAAAATATTACAAATAGAAACCTCGTTCATGAGGGGATTTAGATCAGAAAAGAAATACATATTGAATATGGAGAGAGGCACGACACGCAGGCCGTATTTAAAAATAAACCAAAAGAAAATAAAACATACACAAGGCGCGAAACGATCTAAAAGGCCATGACCATTCACCATACAACAAACAACATATTAAATAAAATACATTATTATTTTATTAAAATTAAGTTTGTTACGGATTATATATATAAAAAAAATTATATTTTATCAACTCTTGATAAAAATAACGTATCAACTCTTGATTAAAAAAAAAATTACAATATGAACTTAACGAATCAATTTCCGCATCAAATTTGATTCACGTAAAATTTGATTGGTATTCAGGCCAAATTGAATCTTGTTAACTCCAGGCCAAATAGATTCACGGCACAATTAGGGGTGGAAACAGGCCAGGCCAAGTCAGGCTTTGGCCTTAACCAGGCTCGGCCTATATAAATTATTCAAACCTGGCCTAGCCTGTTAGCCTATTTAAATTAAGCCTGACCTGTTACAAAGCCTGGCCTATAAGCCTATTTACAAAGCCTACATATTCTAAAATTGTTAACTAGACAAAAAACCGGACCGAACCAACCGATTCAACCAAAAAATCAGTGAACCGGCCATAATACATATTTCCTATGTTACTAGAACTGTTCAATGATTGAACCAGCTCTAAACCAATAAAAACGGTCAAAAACCAAAAAATTAAAGGTTCAACCGGCTTTCCCAAAAAATAAAAAAATTCTTGAATAATTTTTTCAAACCAAATAAGCCAAGTGGCCCAATTAGAGAATGAAGCTCATAGAAGCTCTAGTTTACCATGAAGTTGTAAAAGTGATCAATTTTATATGGAAAGGCACAATCTTCAACTTTCTAACTAGACTATGTGGGACTTCTACTATGAAATGAACAATGTGGGACTTGTGCTTCTAGTCTCCTACTATGAAAGGACTTTCTAACTAGACTATGTGGGACTTCTATTATGAAATGAACAATGTGGGACTTGTGCTTCTAGTCTCCTACTATGAGAGGACTTTCTAACTAGACTATGTGGGACTTCTAGTTTTGCTCTTGTATTATAATAATATGCAAGTCCCACATCGATCATTTCATTGAGTAATTGCCTTGTGCTTGGCTATAAAACCAAATGCAATCACTTGTTCTGATTACTAATATTTAATATAATGAACAATGTGAGACTTGTGCTTTTAGTCTCCTATTATGAAAGGACTTTCTAACTAGACTATGTGGGACTTCTAGTTTTGCTCTTGTTTTATTATAACTATGCAAGTCCCACATCGATCATTTCATTGAGTAATTGCCTTGTGCTTGGCTATAAAACCAAAGGCAATCACTTATAATGAATACGAATATTTAATATTATGTATATATGTATATATATATATTATAATATTATATATATTATATTATATTATATATATTATAATAATAAGATTATATAGGCCGGTCTATTAAGCTAAATAGGCTTTCATGAAAGCTTAGGCCTGGCTTGTTTAGGTTATATAAGCTTTTTCAATAGCCTGAGCCTGACCTATTTGCAAAAAAAGCCTGGCCTAACTTGGCTTGTTATTCGGCCTGTCATAGGCCCCTGTAGGCTGGCCTGGCCTGTTTCGGATTTGGATTCTCTAACTTCATATTTCCTAACTTCAATGACTTCATCCTTTATTTAAAAATAAAATCTTCTCTCTTCATTTTCACATTTAGTTTAATTAATTAAATAAAATAAATTATTTCCAAATATGGAATGAAGTTATTGAAATTATGAAAATTTGATGTTAGAGAATCCAAATCCGCCTGTTTCCACCCCTAGGCACAATTCTATATTGATTCACGTGAACTCTGATTGGTATTTAGGCCAACGTATTGAACATGAATAGCGCAACAGGAAGGACTTTGTGTTCACACGCAACTAACTAATTCACGAGAATCAACCCTTTATCAAGCTCTTGATAAAATAACGTATCATGTGGCGCATCGTCAACTCTTGATAATTTCATGCGGCCACATCAATCTGAATACTCACCGCGAAATTTTATTTTATTATTTAATTTTTGATTAATCCCAACACATCATAATCATATTAAAACATATTTAATCAAAAATAATCAAATCATGGTTTCGCAAGTGGCTCTGATACCACTGTTAGGAAATAGGATACGACAAACGCAGCGGAAAAAAAAATTATTTCCTATTTCCATCCAGGATCCATGTGAAATCATGATTTGAGATAGGGAATAAAATTACCTTTTGCAGGAAAGAGGAGACCAACGAGTCTTATCACGAACGCTTCGTCAATCACGAGTACATCAATGTGTTATGCCTCTATTGGTATCCACACGAACAAATTCCCAATTGGAGTTATGTCTCTCTTCTCAATGCTAGTAGAGAAGAGAGAGTCTGTGTATCACTCACTCTCTGATATGACGGCTAGGGTTGCCATTTTGTGTCTCACACATCCTAAAGCTAATAATATTATATTTATAATATTATCAGACCAACTGGTTGGGCTTTTAGGAGATAAATTCGAATTCTATCTTATATGTAGAAGATAAAATCAAATTTATATCTTATACATAAAGATAAAACGAATCATATCTTAATCATATCAGAAAGATTTAATTTTATAAAAATACAACTATTGTATTTTTATCAAATGTAATATCTCCAATTTTATCTGCTCTTAGTGTGTGACCCTATAGGTTCCTGTAACGCTGGCAGTAATGTTAAAATCACATTCTAATTTTACAAGCAATGAGCGGTATCTAGCAACACATCATTGCTACCCAAGTGACAGGAATGTCTGTGATTTGACTAAACCTTTTACTGTGACCAATGAACATGTGTAAGTTTAATCCCTTTGTCCAAATATCATAGTTACACTCATGGCATGGAACGTGTCACCCATGAATAGTGTAACCTATGGTTTCTTGATCCCTGAGTAGACGCGTCTAAACAAGTCTCGTCAATATCTCATATTGACTGTCTTGAGTATGGCCATACATTTCAACGTCTCACTCAATCAAGGGGCCCAGAGATATAACTCCTATTAATAAGAAAGGACAAATCCCATCTACGTCACTCACATCCCTCTACATGATTTGTCATATACCCGACTACAACCATTATGATCACCTGGTTAAAGATGACGTTTGATTGCGTGAAAGCATATAATTCCTCATGTTGGGAACCGTAGCGACTTCAGGTCGAAGGACCATGTACACCATTGTCACTATGAGAATCGCTTATGACACTCACTTAATAACCCATGTAGCATTCTCATGGCGGGTCAATCCAGTACACAATTGTCCCAATGTGTACTTACGTGAAGACTTGATATCCCATATCCATGACCGGTGAGATACAATCATCAGTCTGCCACATACTAGTCTCGATGTATTATAGTTGTCCTTATTAACTATAATACTCGACTAGGGAATCTTTAAGGATAATTATCAATCAATAAGATCTCACTATCAAGTCATGTACTTGATATTCTTATGACATTGAACTTATAATCCTAAGGACTTTATTATATCTATTTTAATTAAACAATTAAAGCATAAATATAATAAATGAAATGCCTCATTATTATTAATAGTAATAATCCATAAACATGAAATAAGTACAAGTAAAAGAGAAAATACGATTGCCACTAGGGCACTCTCCAACAATGTATCTGCTTGACTATCTATTAATATGTTAATTGATTGCTTGTGTTTGGCTTGGTAGTTCGGTATGTCATATTAGAAACTGCTTACTTAAGTTCTGTGTAATGCTCACCTCCTTACCATTTTTTAGGTACTGAGCCCGAGTAGACGCAGTCCCCGGCCGAGCAGGTTCACTCTCCTTCATAAGGAGAGTAGGTCATTAGAGTCGGACAATTAAGTTAGGCCTCGGCCAGTTGGCCGAGCTAAAACACTGCCTATGTATTTCATTGTTTTGTGTAATCGACTGATGTAACTATGTTGTTTTGCATTCTTACTTTCGTTTGAACCAAGTCTTCCGCTACAAACTCTGACGATTCAATATTAATGAAAAGAATTATTATTTTGATCATCATCATAACTGTTTTAAAAAGAAAATTTGAAGCCTAATTTTCGGTTTAAGGGTAAAATTTTAATTAGGGTGTTACAAACCCCCTCATATTTTTAGTCACAACACACAACTCACTTGTAGAAAAAAAATTTAGAACCTTGAGAGCAAGAGAGAGAGGGAGGCATGGCATAGGGAGAAAGAGGAAACCCTGCATTTTCATTTGAAGTTCATTTTGTTTTGTGTAACATCCCAAACTTAATTCCTAGTGTAACCTATGTTGTGATAGACTTCGGGGAGGGAGCGGCGATCCGTGAAGCTTTAGTGTCCCGAGGTGATGAATGGGTCGACGGCGATCAACGTCGGTGAGTGGCGGGAACGATCCTTGGCTGGACCAAGGCAAGAGCTTCGAGCTTCGGGCACCCGACACAAGCCCGGCACAGCCATGGGTGGCGATAACGGCTCCGGTGAGAATCGCGAGCCCTTCAACAACAACAACAGCGGCGGGGGGGGGGGCCAAGAACAAGAAAAGGAGAGGCGGCTTTGCAGGCCTTAGGTCATGGTAGTGGCTGGACCACGAGCGGCGGTTCGTTCTAGCCTCAGGGAGTCACGAACCGTGGTGGTTGGTAGAGGCACAGGGAGGGGATGGAGGTTGTTGGACTGAGAGAAGATCGGGAAGGGTGGAGAAGAGAGAAGAAAGGAGGCAGTTCGGTTCGGTTGAGGGTGGCTGGGGCAGGCTGGGAGAAGGCGAAGATGGGGGTGGTGCTCGCGATCTCTGGGACGGCGAGTGGTGGCGGCCGGAGAGGAAGGACGTCGCGAGGGAGGCTGAGAGAGTGGAAACAAAAATGAGAGGCTTGGGGCAGAGGTGATGGCAGCTGGAGGCAAGGAGGGAGGACGAAGGAACTGAATGGGGGTGGCGGCTGAAGAGAGAAAGAGAAACGGACCACTTAGAAGGAGGAGACTATGGGGGATTAAGGGCTAGGGTCGGCGGTTTTTTTTTTTTTTGAGAAGGGAGGAGAAAATGAGGGTTTCTTTTTCCCCTGCACACACACACGTTATTCTTTTTTTTCCTAATACAGGCTAATCGATTAGTCAGATGGCTAATCGATTAGTCTAGGTGCTTTTTGGTTTTATTTATTTTTGTTGTCTTTACGAACGCTGTATTTATTCGTTACCCGTCGGATCTTTCTCAAATTTAAAAGCAAGATTCCCTATATATTACCCGTCACATCCAACGGTTAAATTCTCGTTCGGAGATGTGAATCTTTTATCTTTAATTTTTCCCTATATTGAGAAACTTTAACTATCAAATGGCTATTTTTAGTTCTTAATAATTTTATCTTAGCTTTTCCATCACTCTTCCACCTTAAGTCTATTATTATCATAATTAGACTTAGAAATTAAATTAGGGATGTTACAATTCTCCCCCACTTATTGGAATTTCGTTCCCGAAATTCCGTTCAATTCCTTCAAATGGAGAACCATCCCAGACAAAGGGTCTTCTAACTACGACACTCTCTTCTCTTTGGTTCTACTCCCCCACTTGGAATCGGCATACCATTTTGCATTAGTACGCCACTGGACTCTTGCACTCAATGAAGAATACAAGTTATGGTTCAATTTGGTTAGTTTTCGTCGCGAAATGCTCTAAGGTTTTCAAGGTTTTACACTATTGGCAGTCACTCATTTCAAGAGTCCTACTAGGAAGACTCCCGATTGGTCTTGGGTTTCAAGAATCAGGTACGGTTCTCCCAACAATTAGAGATAGTTTTCTAAGGTCATCTGGGTTTTCTCAAGGGATTTTACAATAAGGGTCGGGAATACTACTATTCAGGCGAATTCCTTCCTTCATTGCCTGTTTGGTTTTATTCAGAATGTGTCAATGATATTGATCCCTTTTTAGTTATACTAAGCGTAGACATTTTAAATAAACAATTGGTACATTATTAACATAAAAAGTACCTTGGACCAGTTTATTCGCTCCTTCTAGCCTTTCGTGCATTAACTGAGACCGTCTCCTTTCTCTAGGGCGTTCATAGGACATTTTGCAGCACGGTGTCCAGATTGTCCGTAATGGAAACAAAGACCCTCCCGCCTTTGCTGTTTAAGCATCCAACATGTACGATTATGGAATCTCCCGCAATGTGGACATGGTGGCCTAGTTCTTGGGGCATTCTAATTCGGGGCCACCCCTCCTGGCACTACTGCCATAGTGTGGATGTCAGTACGTGTATCCAATTCATGAGCCGGTCCCTTGCTTCTGCTAGAACCTCCAGGTTGTTGCATGCCCCTGTTCCATTTCTCCAACACACTCCGTTTCAATCCTTTTTCATAAGTGCTAGTCATATTTACCAGTCAAGCCAAATTATCTAGGTTCATATATTCAACGGCTAATCTGATCTCAGGGCGAAGTCCGGATTCGAACTTGACACACTTAGATCTTCCTTCAGCATCCTGGTAGCTTCTGAAATATCAAATGAGATCTTCAAATCTGGCAGCACACTCTCCAACACTCAGCAACCTTAAGAACAATTTTTAAGGGAGTTAGATGAAGTTTTCTAGTATAAGAACATTTTGGAAAAGTGGAAAATTTCAGAAGATGAATTTTGGGGACGAAATTCCTTTTAAGTGGGGGAGTAATGTAACACCCCTAATTTTCGTCTCCCAAATAACAAAGAAATTAGTTATAACAGTTATTTTTATAATTGATTTATAATAGTTTTGAAAGTTGTAGTTTTTGTACATTATGTGTTTTTATATATAAAAATATGAGATATATTTTTATATGGTTATTTTGTACAAAAATATGAGTATTGCAATTTAATCCTTGGGTTGGGACCTAATTGCAATATTAGAAAGATTTTGAAGAAAGAGCAATTAAAATATTAAATTTTGGCATTTTATCAGTATCTAACCTATTAGAAGGGCTCTGTAACCGGTTAGACGATGATCCCAGAAACTGGGTTAGTGGATTTTGATGAGTAATCACTGAAATTAACCCTTAATTGCCACGAATCCCGCTCGATTCATAGTGGGAAACGTGTAACATCCTCATTTTTATTAACCTAATAAGTATAATTATAAATATGTCATTTACGCGTGAAAGATGATTTTCAACTATTTCCTTATAAGTATATTATTATGTTGAGTTAAAATATATATATAAGTATTTGTGAATGTCTTCCTAAGGTCTGTGTGTATTTATATAAATATGTTAACTATGTAGATGTTAGTATTTGTAATTATATTCCTAAGTATAGGAATGTATATGTGTGTCTTGGCATGTGTATATATGTATATATGTGTATAGGTAGATTGAATTAGAATATATATATATATATATATGTGTATATGTGTTTGTGTGTGTTCCTAGGTATACGTAAGTGTGCTTGGCTCCTTGAGTGTATGTGTATATGTTATGTAATTGCATCGATAGAGTGAGTGGGTTGAAGATCCTAGGATAGAGCCTTGAGCATAAGGATAGGCCCTAGTGTCTATGTCGGGGAATTCCCTCGAACTCACATTTCGATTGAGTTCCGGAATCTGATAGATGTGCGAGGCAATTGTGATCAACTCGACCCTATTGGTTACGCCTAGAGAGTAATTGGTATTAGGGTTAAGTGGTTATAGGGTTTACCTTAAGTCGATCGGGTTAGATCGAGTGTTTAAGAAGAGGTTAAGCATAGGATTCGGTTGGTTGTTCGTTTTGTCCTTTCGTGATTGAGAATTGTGTGTTTGTTATTGTTAATGAGGATTGTGATGTTTAGAATGTGTTTAGAATGTAGGATTTAGTAAGGGTAGGTTTAGTGAAGTAGAATTAGTTTAGAAGTGAGTTTTAGAAGAGTAATTAGGATCTAATGAACATAGGATCTTAGGAAATTAGAAATAAAATATCCATAGCTCCAAACAAAAAATTCCACCGTTGGATGTGAAGATAAGTGTCTTAGGAAGCTTGCCTCAAAACTTGAGCAAGATCCGACGGTTATCGAAAAAGGTGTGACACTTTGAAGTGCAAAGGAATGGTGGATTGAACCAGTTAATCGATTAAGCCTTGAGTTAATCGATTAAGACCTGAATGATGCACACGACTTAATCGATTAAGCATGAGGTTAATCGATTAAGGCCTGAATGTTGATTTTGGCCAAATTACATGGGTTAATCGATTAACCACCCAGTTAATCGATTAACCACTGCTGAATCAGACTTAAAACACGAATTTTAAGTGTTGTTCTTCATTTTCCTCTTCTCCCATTCGAAGCTCTCTTCTTCTCTCTTCCCCAATCCTTCTCCAATGTCAAAGTAACACCAAATCAAAGAAAATTAACACCCCATAATCATTCCCCATCAACTCCCCATGATTTTCTATCAACAAAAACACCAATTTCATTCTCAATCCCTCAAATCCCCAATTCCCAATTCAAAACCCTAACTCCCTCAATCCTTCTCATTTAATTGGGCAATCACCAAGGGAGCTAGGAATTGGTCATGGATCAAGGAATTGAGGCTTAGGAGCTTGAGTTCTAGAGCTCAATGGAGTGCTCACATTCTCTTTCTCCTTCTCCTCTTCTCTTCAACCGGTAAGGGGAGACTCTTTCCACACTTTGAGTTAGGGATAGTTAGAGTTTATAATAGAGCTTGAGATTAGTAATTAAATTATAGTGTGGAAGTAATTAGTATAGACTAGAGTTTAATTAATTGTAACTAGTTTAGTTTTTAGTTAATTTTAGAATTAATGTAAATGTTCGTATTAAATTGTTTTATGCATTGATAAAGTAGGAAGTGAAGAACATTAGGGAGATGACTTAAATTACTGCACCCTAAGACATACCTGTGTATGTCGACTGATTGATTTGGTTACTGTTGGAAACCAACAAGCGGGCTTAGCAATTACTAGAGGGGGGTGAATAGTAATATGGAAGCAACAGTGACTAATTTTCGGTGCAATTAAAAGATAATTGATCAAAAGCTTGTTTTTCTGAAACTGGGCAATTTACTCGAGTGAAATGAAGAACACTCGAGTGAAATGCAACGAAATACTCGAGTGTTTTATGCAGAACTGAAAGGAGCAGTTTCAGAGAAATTTAGCAAAATGATTCAATTCATAAAAGACTAATCCAGGGCAGATATAAATCAAAGTAGAGGGCAATTAAACTAAGTTAAAACAAGTTGAAAACAAGTTAATTGCAACCAATTGCTACTAGAATTATAAAAGCCCCTTTCTAGAGAACTTAGGGTTTGGTTTTACTTGAAAACTAAGAAAGCTATAAAAGAGAGAGACAACACCAATTTTATCCTGGTTCACACTCAATATAGAGTGCTAATCCAGTCCCCCTAATCAACTTAGGAGTTTCTACTAGTAATCAAATTGTTAGAAATTACAAGGATAAATTGAGATTCCTCACTCAATCCTAACCCTTTTCAAGAGTGTACCAAACTCTTGAAATTTCTATCCCAACTTGATTTGGTGATGAAGAGTCCCTTCTTCTTAAGCTCCTTGGAACCTCCAAGAGCCCACCAAGCTAAGAATCCTCTTAGTCTTTGTGCTTGAGAACCTCCCAAGGCTTGAGAACTTGGATACCTCACCAAGTACTTGGATACCTCACCAAGATTTTCTAAACAAGCTAAAGTGTTTGAGTGTTTGAGAATTTTACAACAAATAATTCTATTACAAATGAAGCACACTCTCTTAACTCACTAAGACAAATAATAAAGATGAATGCTTGGTTGAGTTTAGAGAGAGAAAATGATTTTAACACTTGAGAGAGAGAGAATCAATCATAGAATGTAAGCTTGTTCTCTTAGATAATGGCCACTATTCAGAATATAAGTAAGGGGACAAAAGGGAAGGAAAAACCAAGTTATTCTTCCTTTTTGACCTCTTCTAACGTTTAAAAAATTTGCTGTCAGACCTAAATCACTCGAGTCTTTTTGGAAACACTCGAGTGTTTTGTGGTCAACTCTGATAGTGTTGCCTTTTTACTTTATCCAACGGCTATATTACTGAAAATTCATAAATCACTCGAGTGAATTGAGAATCACTCGAGTGAATTGGTCAATGTTGGAAAAATTAAGTTTTCTAACATTGTTTTCAATTCTCTTCTCAAGTCTGATTGGTTTTAATCTCAACCTTTCATGTATGAATATTATTTGACCTTATGTGAGAATAAAAACCTAAACTACCCACTCTCATAAATAAAATACATTAAGAATAAATGAGAATGAATAATTAAACTAAGCACTTGATCTTCTTTATTGTTGGGCTTGCATTCTTCAAATTAAGTCCATAATTTAATTACATTGTCATCATCAAAATTAATCCACCTTAATCGGAGATTTGATTTTACAATCTCCCCCTTTTTTATGATGACAAAATAATTAAACCTCTAGCACTTGAGAGCTCCCCCTCAATCTAGGAACCTTTTTAACCTGTACAATCCAGAAAATGTCAAGCACAACGTAATACAATAATAATCATAATCAAGTGCTCATCGGTATCAGAGTAAGAGCATATATCATCAGAGTGTAAACAAGAAAGCGGAAAAAAAATATGCTCTTTTCTCTTTAATCTCCTTTCTCCCCCTTTTTGTCATGATAAAAAAAATAACATTTTGGAAACAAAGGTGGAGAATGAAGGATACCAATAAGAAAACTTTCCCTTAAGAGTAAATAAGAATCAAAATATGACTATGAAGCAATATTGAAAAACCATGAAGGAACATGAAAGCCATGAAGAAAACATGATTAATGCACAAACATCATTAATCCACCATACACAAACCATAAAACATGAGTTTGAAAATAGGTACATCCAACTCACAACAAAATTAACAAAAATCTCAAAATAACGAAATAAAGTCATAAAGCATAAAATCTAGTGCAAATGAACATCAAGGACTCAAGAGGGTGGTGGTTGCTGATCATCATCACGATGATAGGGCTGGAATCTCCCAAGAGCTGTCAGAATCTGACTGAGATCGGAGCGCACATGTCCAAAGTTCGCATCCACACTAGCAGAATGGGCATCAAGCCTACCATGAAGAGCTGAGTGATGGATGTCCATATGAGTCCTCATATCAAACATAGTTGCACGCTGCTCTTGAAGTTGATTGTCAATAGCATCCAAGCGCCCATCAATGCGATCAACTCTCCCAGTCATATAGGTCCTAAAGTCCTGAGCTTCATGAGCCAATGAGGCAAACCTCCCATCAAAACCATTCATTCGCTCATCCATATATACCCTGTGCTCTGCAAATGTGGTGTTCCAGGACCCCGGCATATCAAAGTTGATCCCATCAGTAGGATCATCCTGGGGTACTCCACTACTCCCTCCTGCCTGCTGATCAAAAGTGGCCTGCTCCTCCTCCAACTGCTGAGGGTCAACGCCCAACTGATCTGCAGCCTGCTGAACATTGCCCTGACCTCTCAGAGCAGCTGCCTCATCAAAATACATACATCGATCACCGAAGTATTCGATGTCCATCTTACCCAAAGAGTTGTCAGAAAAGGCATGGATTTTTTCAGGAAGACGAACGACAGGCTCCTTTTCCGAAATAGGAATCTCAAAGTGCTGAAGGAGCCTGCAGACATGCATCGGGTAAGGTAGGTTTTGCTTAGGTTTGGAGTTGGAGGCTTGTTTCATTCTAGCAAGGATAATGGAGGCCCAATTCAAGACATTTCCATTAAGAATGGCATCCATAACACGAAGTTCAATTTGAATTGGGCGGGAGTAGTTTGGAGATGTTTGGGGCAACAGGATATGACAAATGAGATAGTGGAGGACTCTATTGTTGGCAGTCATTTGGTTTGCTTTCTTCTCGCCCTTGAGATATACACGATCGGGGCGGAGCAAGTTTCGAAAAATTGGGTCAACATCTCCTTTAGATGTGCCCTCGCCCGATCGTGACAACCCAAAGACTTGGAATAAAGCCCTAGGGGTAACCTCAAATCGTTGTCCTAACACAGAGGTCTCATATGAGTTTCCATTTTGCCTAAAGTTTGCATAAAATTGCCTAACTAACCTAATGTAGATAGGGCCATTATATGATAGGAAACCCATGAGTTTTTGAGTTTTAAGGGCATTGACAAAGGGGAATCCTCTACTAAGGAGATAAGCTTCACTTACCCAAGATTGTGTTGTATAATCATTGGAAGCAAATTTTCTTTCCCTTTCAATGCAATTTGCCCTTTGATAGAAATCATCTTCCTCCTCTTCAATTGGTTGAGGTTCCTCCATTCTTGGCTTTTTCCCTTTTCTTCTATTGTCCGAAGATGAAGCCATTTGCACTTACAAGTGAAAACTAGAAGAAATTTTGAGAAATTGGGGTTTTGGAGAGTTAGGGTTTTGGAAAGGGAATGATGAATTTGATGTTCAAAAACTTGAATTTGAAGTGAAATAGGAATGGAAATGATTTTAGAAGATGAAATAGAGTTGAAATATGTAAGAAATTGAGTTTTTGGTGAAATTGGTGAAGATGTGAGAGATTGAGCAGAGAAAACTCGAGTGAAGAGAGAGAGAATTTCGAGCAAACTGGAAAAATCGCAGCAGCATCAGACTATAACTGATGAATTCACTCGAGTGAATTTTAAAACACTCGCGTGTTTTTCAGAAAACCTGAAAAACACTCGCGTGAAAATGAATTCACTCGCGTGTTGGCCGAAAGATGGATTTTCAGAAATCTGTAGTTCACTTGAGTGAAATGGGATTCACTCGAGTGTTGGCCGAAAATACTCGAGTCTTTTCAAAAAGACTCGCGTATTTAAGAAACACTCGAGTGTTTTTATTAGTTATGCTGAAAATCACAGTTTTAAAACATAAAACACAAATTCACCACATGTAATGAAAACAACAGATAGGAAACTTAATTACACACAAATAAAGACATAAATTCATAACATCTCAAGGTAATTTCAAACAAGTATCATCACACACTAAATTTAGACATACTTGGTGATTTTCAAATGGCACAAATCAATTAGTTTATACTTGACTCCTCTAAAATACCAAGTTCCCTTCTTATATGATAGAAGGTATCCCTTGGCAATGGTTTTGTAAAAATGTCCGCTAATTGATTTGTGGTACTTACAAATTCAATTGTGCAATCACCCTTTTGAACATGATCCCTTAGGAAATGATGTCTAATTTCAATGTGTTTAGTCCTTGAGTGATATACCGGATTCTTAGTTAGATTGATGGCACTCGTGTTATCGCATTTTAATGGAACACTTTCTAATTTTAAACCAAAATCCGGTAATTGTTGTTTCATCCACAAGAGTTGAGCACAACAACTACCGGCGGCGATATATTCCGCTTCGGCGGTGGAAAGAGCAACACAAGCTTGCTTTTTAGAAAACCATGACACTAATGAACTTCCCAATAAATGGCAAGTACCACTAGTGCTCTTGCGATCAAGCTTGCATCCCTCAAAGTCGGAATCCGAATAGCCAACTAAACTAAGACTAGCATCCCTAGGATACCATAATCCGGTGTTAATTGTTCCTTTAAGATATTTAAAAATATGTTTAACTGCGGATAGGTGTGATTCTTTAGGATTTGCTTGAAACGGGCACACATGCATACACTAAACATAATATCCGGTCTAGATGCGGTAAGATATAGAAAACTACCTATCATGACCCTATATTTACTAACATCAACCGGTTTACCTATGTCATCCTTGTCTAGGTAGCATGTTGTGCTCATGGGAGTGTATGCTTCTTTGCAATTGTCCATTCCGAATTTTCCAAGGAGCTCCTTGCAATATTTTCCTTGATGCACAAAAATCCCCTCCTTGACTTGCTTTATTTGAAGTCCTAGGAAGAACTTGAGCTCCCCCATCATGGACATTTCAAATTCCTTTTTCATCAAATTAGAGAACTTTCTACACAAGGACACGTTAGTGGCACCAAAGATAATATCATCTACATATATTTGCACTAACAAAATGTCCTCTTTGGTTTTATAGATGAATAGTGTATTATCAACCTTTCCCCTTTGAAAGCCATTTTCTAATAGAAAGGTACTTAATCGATCATACCAAGCTCTAGGAGCTTGTTTTAATCCATAAAGTGCCTTTTTCAACTTGTAAACATGGTTTGGAAACTCATGACTTTCAAAACCGGGTGGTTGCTTAACATACACTTCTTCATTTATGAAACCATTCAAGAAAGCACTCTTGACATCCATTTGATAAAGAGTAAATTTCATTATTGATGCAAAGGCAATCAAGATTCGGATTGCCTCAAGGCGTGCAACCGGAGCAAAGGTCTCATCATAATCAACACCTTCCTCTTGGTTGTACCCTTGGGCAACAAGTCTCGCTTTGTTTCTTATAATCAAACCGGATTCATCAAGTTTATTTCTATAAATCCATTTTAAACCAATTATGGTATGATCATTGGGTGTAGGCACTAATTCCCAAACATCATTTCTAACAAATTGATTTAGCTCTTCTTGCATGGCCATAACCCAATGTTCATCCATAATTGCTTCCTTAATTGAATTTGGTTTGATTTGAGAAACAAAGGAAACAAAATGACAAATGTTTTGAATTGACCTACGAGTTAATACTCCCTTTGAAAGATCTCCTATGACATTGTCAATAGGGTGAGCTTTCACCGTTTTCCAAGCCGGATCAAGTTCATCTTTGACTTCTCCTTCATCCTTTGATTTTTCCATCTCTTTGTCAACATTTGAAATCTCAAGTCCATCATCACTACCCTCACATAAAACACTATCTTCTTTCGAAGACTCATTAAAAACAACATGAATTGATTCTTCAATAGTCATAGTTCGTTTATTATAAACTCTAAAAGCTTTGCTATGAGAAGAGTAACCCAAAAATATTCCCTCATCCGATTTAGAATCAAATTTTCCAAGTTGATCTTTTCCATTGTTTAAAATGTATACTTTGCATCCAAAAACATGGAAATGGGATATATTGGGTTTTCTACCTTTTTAAAGCTCATAGGGGGTTTCTTTATCATGGGCCTAATTAAAATTCTATTCATTACATAACAAGCCGTATTAACGGCATCGGCCCAAAAGTATTGAGGTACTTGAGAATCATTTAACATGGTTCTAGCAAGTTCCTCTAGCACCCTATTTTTCCTCTCAACAACTCCATTTTGTTGAGGAGTTCTAGGTGCCGAATATTGGTGCTCAATTCCATGCTTATCAAAAAATCTATCAAATTTATAGTTTTCAAATTCACCTCCATGGTCGGTTCGAATAATAATCACTTTTTGATTTACTTGGTTTTGTGCAAGTTTAATGTGGTGTTTAAAAGACTTGTAGGTCTCACTCTTAGCACTTAAAAACAATGTCCATGTAAATCTTGTAAAATCATCAACAATCACCAAGGCATAGTAGTTACCACCAAAGCTTTTTACTTGAGAGGGTCCAAACAAGTCCATGTGAAGCATTTCCAATGGTCTTGTTGTGGACACATCATTTTTGGAACCAAAATGATTTTTAGTTTGTTTGCACTTCTTGCAAGGAGTGCAATCACCTTTAATTTGAAAATTGAGCTTTGGTAACCCAACTACTAAGTCTTTGGATTGAAGTTTCTTAAGTTGATTTACATTAATGTGAGCGGTCCTACGATGCCATAACCAAGTATCGCTTTCTTTGCTAATTAAACATTTTGAAACTAAAGATGTGATATTATTCAATTCAACCATGTAAGTGTTATTAGACCTTTTTCCAACAAATTTGATAGATTCATCTTTGTCACTTTTTATGAGACAATGAGTAGAGGTAAATAATACATGGTTACCAATATCACATAATTGACTAATGCTCAAAAGATTATGTTCTAATCCTTGAACATAAAGTACATTATCAATAACCAAGTTGGAAGAATTACCAATTTTACCTATACCAAGTATTTTGCCTTTGTTGTTGTCTCCATATGTGACATATCCCTTTTCCTTAGGAGTAAGCTCAATGAAGTGTCGCTTATCTCCCGTCATGTTCCTAGAACATCCACTATCAAGTATCCAAAGTTGCTTTCCGGTTCTAAGGCACACCTACATGACACAATCACTTGCTCATTTTGGGTACCCAAATTATGTTGGGTCCCTTTTTGTTAGTCTTGGATGATTCTTCCTTCTTAATCCAAAATTAAGTACCATTTTGAATTCCAAAAGATTTGATATGGCACTTATTGTTTGTATGTCCAAATTTTCCACAATAAAAGCAAGTTGGTTTCTTTGTAAAATCAATTTTTGAGAATGAACCAACCACTTTATCCTAGACCGGTTTTGTTTGAGTTGTGTCTAAGAGAACCAATCAACCGATCTAGGTTTTTATCACTTTTGTTAAAAGTGTTGAGTTTGATTTTCAAATCATTAACTTCTTTTTCAAGCACACAACACTTTTCACAATGAGTGATGGTATATAAGTGATTTGCATTCTCACAAACATGACTAGAGTTAGCAAGTTCCAAGGATGCATTTTGGAGTTTCAAATCATTAATAGATTTTTCTAATTCATTGATTTCCTTTTGATACTCCAAAAGCTTCTTTCCTTTTTCTTTGTTAACTTTAGCAAGTCTCTCAAATTGAGTTAACATTTCATTATATTCACTTAGCAAATCATCATAAGAAATAGTATGAGAGGAGGTGTAAGAATAATTAGATGATACCTCATCCTCACTCTCATTGTCTTTTCTTTCACTACTTGAGGAGGCTTCATTGTCATTCTTGGCCATGAGGCATAGATTGGCTTCCTCATCATCCGAACTACTTGAGGATGACTTGGAATAATTTTCCGGTTCATCCCAAACAATGTAAGCTCTCTTCCCCTTGCCATCATGAGTCTTCCTCTCATTCTTTCTCAAGTGGGTGGGACATTCCATTTTTATGTGTCCTATCCCACCACACTCATGACATTTCACACTCTCACTTGAGCTCTTGTTTCTTTGCTTGTTATCCTTGGATCTTTTGTCTTGAGGTCTCTTGTCCTTATAGAATGATAAACTACCCTTTTTGCCTTTGAGGAATTTGTTGAACCTCTTGGCAAATAAACCAATCTCTTCCTCATTTAGAGCATGATCGGAGCTTTCACTTGAAGATTCATCTTCATCCTCTTTTGACATTTTAGTTGAGGCTTTTAGAGAGATGCTCTTCTTTTTCTTGTCCGAATCTTCATTTAAGTGAAGTCTTGATAGTTCCATCTCATGTTCTTGGAGCTTTCCAAACAAGGTGGTCAGGTCCATAGATTTTACATCCTTAGCTTCCTTGATGGCGGTCACCTTAGGTTGTCATCTCCTATCAAGACATCTCAAGACTTTGTTAGTAGTTTCACCATCTCTAAATTCCTTTCCTAAGCCAATCAATTGGTTAACGATATGTGTGAACCTTGTTTGCATATCATTGATAGACTCAATAGGGAACATATGAAAGAGCTCATATTCATGAGTTAAAGCATTTAATCTTGAGTCTCTAACTTCACTAGTTCCCTCATGAGTAATTTGCAAGGTATCCCACATTTCTTTAGCCGATTGACATTGTGAAATCCTATGAAATTCATTTTTGGACAAAGCGGAGAAGATGATATTTTTGGCTTTTAAATCATATGAAACTTTCTTTTTATCATCTTCATTCCAACTTGTCCTAGGAATAACAATGGCTTCACCATTAATCACTCTTCTTGGAATATAAGGACCTTTTTCAATTGCATCCCAAATATCGGTGTCTATTGCTTCTACAAAGACTCTCATCCTAACCTTCCAATAAGAATAATCTTCACCATTGAAGAATGGAGGTCGGTTAAGAGACATAGACCCTTCTTGTTGATTGCTAGAGCCCATTGTTTCCAAAAGGATCTTTTTCGAAAAAGCTTTTACGCTCGATCTTTCGACCGAGCTCTGATACCACTTGTTGGAAACCAACAAGCGAGCTTAGCAATTACTAGAGGGGGGGTGAATAGTAATATGGAAGCAACAGTGACTAATTTTCGGTGCAATTAAAAGATAATTGATCAAAAGCTTGTTTTTCTGAAACTGGGCAATTTACTCGAGTGAAATGAAGTACACTCGAGTGAAATGCAACGAAATACTCGAGTGAATTGTAAAACACTCGAGTGTTTTATGCAGAACTGAAAGGAGCAGTTTCAGAGAAATTTAGCAAAATGATTCAATTCATAAAAGACTAATCCAGGGCAGATATAAATCAAAGTAGAGGGCAATTAAACTAAGTTAAAACAAGTTGAAAACAAGTTAATTGCAACCAATTGCTACTAGAATTATAAAAGCCCCTTTCTAGAGAACTTAGGGTTTGGTTTTACTTGAAAACTAAGAAAGCTATAAAAGAGAGAGACAACACCAATTTTATCCTGGTTCACACTCAATATAGAGTGCTAATCCAGTCCCCCTAATCAACTTAGGAGTTTCTACTAGTAATCAAATTGTTAGAAATTACAAGGATAAATTGAGATTCCTCACTCAATCCTAACCCTTTTCAAGAGTGTACCAAACTCTTGAAATTTCTATCCCAACTTGATTTGGTGATGAAGAGTCCCTTCTTCTTAAGCTCCTTGGAACCTCCAAGAGCCCACCAAGCTAAGAATCCTCTTAGTCTTTGTGCTTGAGAACCTCCCAAGGCTTGAGAACTTGGATACCTCACCAAGTACTTGGATACCTCACCAAGATTTTCTAAACAAGCTAAAGTGTTTGAGTGTTTGAGAATTTTACAACAAATAATTCTATTACAAATGAAGCACACTCTCTTAACTCACTAAGACAAATAATAAAGATGAATGCTTGGTTGAGTTTAGAGAGAGAAAATGATTTTAACACTTGAGAGAGAGAGAATCAATCATAGAATGTAAGCTTGTTCTCTTAGATAATGGCCACTATTCAGAATATAAGTAAGGGGACAAAAGGGAAGGAAAAACCAAGTTATTCTTCCTTTTTGACCTCTTCTAACGTTTAAAAAATTTGCTGTCAGACCTAAATCACTCGAGTCTTTTTGGAAACACTCGAGTGTTTTGTGGTCAACTCTGATAGTGTTGCCTTTTTTACTTTATCCAACGGCTATATTACTGAAAATTCATAAATCACTCGAGTGAATTGAGAATCACTCGAGTGAATTGGTCAATGTTGGAAAAATTAAGTTTTCTAA
The DNA here is from genome assembly GCA_037953625.1 of Crotalaria pallida. Classification (NCBI taxonomy): domain Eukaryota; kingdom Viridiplantae; phylum Streptophyta; class Magnoliopsida; order Fabales; family Fabaceae; genus Crotalaria; species Crotalaria pallida. The sequence continues at coordinate 50,247,928 of CM075652.1, forward strand.
CATTGTTTTCAATTCTCTTCTCAAGTCTGATTGGTTTTAATCTCAACCTTTCATGTATGAATATTATTTGACCTTATGTGAGAATAAAAACCTAAACTACCCACTCTCATAAATAAAATACATTAAGAATAAATGAGAATGAATAATTAAACTAAGCACTTGATCTTCTTTATTGTTGGGCTTGCATTCTTCAAATTAAGTCCATAATTTAAATACATTGTCATCATCAAAATTAATCCACCTTAATCGGAGATTTGATTTTACAGTTACCTGTGGGATTGTTGTTTGTCATTGATTGCTAAACTGATTGTCATACAACCTATGTGCTAAATGTTTGTACTTGTGACTAAGTGCTTGATGACTTAATTGTGAGATTGAAAATGGAATGTAAATGAATGTGAATATAATGTCTCAAACGAATAAAGAGAAGGAAAGGTGGAAATGGTGAATTGTCAAGGGTTGTAATAGTGGAATTGTTAAAGAGTCAATCTATTGAAAAGGAAAAAGTGTTAAAGGTACATTGTGTGAGGAACCCTCCTTCGGGGAGAATGTGAAGCACAATGTACCCAATTGTAAAAAGTGTTAAAGTGTTAATTGTTATTGTTAAAAGTGTGAAAGTGAAAAAGGAAAGTGTGATTGTGGGTTCTCTAGAGAAGTGGCTAGGCTATAATCTTTGTTTTCATTCTTTGATTGGTTATTATTCCTAAGTTTTTATTATGAACTGTTTACTGTCTTTTTAATTCACTGTGATGTGAAAGATCTCACCCTTAGTGGTTAACATTTTAGGAATTGTCCAAGAAGCTTGGAGATCAGAGTGCGCAGCGGAACAAGTCGGAAGAAAGGAAATTAAATTTTGTATGAATATTCTGTATTGTATTGGGTGCCCCACATTCTTGTACAAACTAAACTTGTAAATGAAAAGTTTAAAGTTTTCCGTTGTATTTTGAATTCTGATTTATTTATGTTATTTAATGAAATAACCTTTTAAAGTTGATTATTGATTTCCAAAATTTTTATTTCCGTATATTTTTATATTAAGAAAATCGGGGTGTTACAAAATGCGTGTCGGCCTGCATGTTAATCAAATCTATCTATTTAAGGCTCAATGGTTGATGAATTGAGTTCATTTTGCCCAAGTGTTGAGAGATTGCTCTGTGTTAGGGTTCTGGTGTTCGTCATTGCGATTCTCTTTCGTTTCTGAGAGATAGAGTTTGAGTGATACACCATTGTAAAGCTTACTCTTCAAGCTTTACAAAGACACAAAAATCGTGAGCCGAGATCCCCTGAGCAAGGAGAACGAAGCTTTCAAAGTTAGGAGTTCAAGTTTGTCAGAATTCGTTTCTGGTTTCTGGAGCTTACTTCAAGTTTCGATTTGAGTAAGTATACACACTTTTTGAGTCTCAAATATGTTCAAATCTTTAGTGCATGTTGCATAGAGTGAGTATTGATGGTTTTCCCCAATTTGTTTGTCCATTTCATGTGTCAAACCTTATAGTTTTTGGACAATATTTGAGACATCCCTGAGGATGTTGATTTGTTGTGATTTTGATTGTAAATGATTATTTAATGAATGTTGCTTGTCAAGTATATGAATCCACTCTAATTGGATTATTCAAGTAACTTGTCGTAATTGTTTGTAAATTAATATTAGTGATTAATAAATGGATGAATGACTTAGTGAATGAACAGAAATAGAGTTATGGAATTAATAACTAAATCATTGATTCGAATATCTATAAGTAATTTGAAAATAAAGGAAAGGCTTTAAAGTGAACTATAAGTACAAAATTTGTAAAATTTTTATTCTCTCTGATTTTCATTATAGATTCTTATTGTCCTTATGCTTAAATTGTGTGATAATATCTCACTCCTTGTGATTTAACAATTTTAGGTAAGTTTTGGACGAGCAAAGAACCAGAGATTCACAATGGTGTAGGCAAAGGAAAAGAATTCCCTCGGAGTATTTTGATATCCATGTTGTAAATCCCAATGTATTTTCTAAATTGTAATTAATGCTTTGTATTTAGAATGTTATGAGTAAATTTTAAAATTATTGAATCCTTTTGACATTCATATAAGTTGGGATGTTACAATATGGTATCAGAGCGATTCTTTCCTTCTGGGGAAATGGTCCCGATTCCGTTGTGAAACTCCTGTTCCAAGCTCCTCTTGCTCACAAGGAGTAAAATATATGATATGATAAGTGATAAATTATTAAGGTCAAGGAAGTCAAAATAATATAGCACCAAAGGAAAATAAGAATTGTTAGTCAATACTAAGGGAATTGAATGAAAAATAGTTTGCCACCAAGAGAAAAGAAATGGAATCCATGTAGCCTACTTGATTTGGTTGGGATCCGCCGGAGAATGCATAGCCGACCAGTGTGTTGCACACGGTTAGGGTCCGCCGGAGAATGTGTAGCGAACCAATATTAAGCTAGGGGTCCATGGAAGGAAAAGTTGAAAGAAAAATATTGTTTGTATGAGGCAAAGGAAAGTGAATGATGATTTTGGAAAAAGTAAGAGGAATTGAAAGTTGAATGGTGCACGATGTATATACTCAAGTCATTGGAAAGGAAATAAGTACTAAATGATTAAATTTATTTTTTCAAAATTTTACTTCCATGATAACTCAGCCCGTTTAATCAAATTAGAAATGATCGAGATTAGCATGAGAAGAATTATAATTGTATCAAGGAAATAAATGAAATTTTGAAACTGATTTCCTTTCCAAGGGCTAGGATATTAAAGTTGTGTTAGAAAATACATTACATTCTCAATGGGACTTGAATATGGAGAATAATGATTTTGAAATACAAAGATTTATTGATAAAGAAACAAAAGGTGATTTAAGTCCCTTTGAGAATGGATTGCATTATGCACCACAACATGAGTTGTGAGGGAATTACTAGGGCCAATAAAAAGGAAAACCCTTACAAACAAAAAGCATATTTTTAAATTAATCATATGTTTCATTCAAAACAATTGTTTGTTTTCAAAACTTAAATGGTTGAAACAACTAGTTTTCCTTTTTAATGGCCTTAGTGAATCAATCTATATAGATAAAGTACATTCTCAAAATAATTTGCTATGTGATATGAATGGATTGTGAAGAAATGATAATTTAGAGATTTCTCAATTGACTTAGAATCCATTTAATGATATGCAACTTATGAATGAAAAAGGGAAGAGAATCAAAGAGGTAAGAGGGATTCTAAGTCAATTGAGCAATCCATATTAAAGAAACGGTGAGACAAGAATTGAAACCGATTGAGAATGTAACCTAGATCGCAAAAGAGGAGCTCCCTGCCACTTTAACCGACGGTGACAAGCAAATGAAGAAACCCAAAACTTGAGGTGAGCTTATAAAGGATTCTAAAATTGGGCCTCTTAAAAAAAAACCAATAGCTTTAGTTTATAAAAAAATTTCACAAGGCCTAAAAATTATCTATTCAATATAATAATAATAATAATAATAATAATAATAGACACATGGGGATGGCAATGGGGGTTACCCGGACCCGCCCCGTTCATGCATATCCGGACTCGCACGGGTGCTCGCTGTCAAGCGGGTCAGCGGGTACCCAAACGGGTTCACGGGTACCCATTATATTTTATATAAAAAATTAATAAAATTCTATGCTTATTTTTTTCTTAACAAACATAAAAATTCTTTATTTTTATTTATCAAACACTTGATATACCATTAAACAATTCACAAAATTCACAATAAATTCACTAGAGGCAAAACAAATTCACTTAGAAATAAATCCTCTCATACAAACATACTTAAATTCCAAATAAATTGAATACAATACGTATTTTTTTGCGGGTCCGGGTACCCGCGGGTCCCATACCTCATTATCCGGACCCGGACCCGGACCCATTCCGAGTATTACCAGCGGGTACCCGTTTTTATATACCTGCGGATCCATTTTTGGATCCGGACCCGTTACGGGTATTACCCCCAGGTATGCAACAGGTACGGGTCCAATTGTCAAGCCTATAGACACGTCATTTTCTAATTTACTTAGGAGAAAGGTCAATAATTTTTATGACTTTTTTGTAAATTATTTTTTCCGTTCTACAATAAAGTAATAAAAATTTTACTTTCTACTATATGTCAATATCTATACAAGTTGACTTATTCATTGTTTACTATGCAATTTCTTCTATCTACTATATAAATATAAATATCATGTATTGCTGATTAAAGTATTGTAATGAAAATTTAAATTTTAAAAATGTGACTTTATCATTTAGTCGTAAGCTACCGTCGGCACTAGTAATCATCAATATTATCAATATATTATAAAATAGGTGAAGTATGAGGACATTTTTGTTTTCCCTCCTTAATCCCCATTATTTTCCCTCCTAATTTCTCACTTTCCCTCCTAAGTTCTCTTTTAATCTCAGACATTCAATTGTAAATGCAATAATCAATCATAGCCGTCCATATCCATTAGTAGATTAAGTCTTTTCATTTTCTTTCATTCATTCATTTTTTGACTGTTATGGTGTGAAAGACATATTACCAACATCAATTAGTAGTTAGTGGTAGTAGTAAATTAGTAGAATCACGACCAGAAAAAAGGCAACAAAAAGAAATTAGAGACCCGGGCAAAAAGAAAGCATCTGGATTTGGAAGCATTGTTTTCACCTCTTCTGTTGCAGGTGTGAAACAGGTATGAGCGTATGAGCAGTTTTTAAATTTTAGTTTTTTTTTTTAATTTTTAATTTTTGTTTAGAATAGGTTTTTTAATTTTTGTACAAGTATGTTTTTTTTTAATAGCATAGTTTTTCATCTCTTTTGTTGCAAGTGTGAAACAGGTATGAGCGTATGAGCATTTTTTTAATTTTAGTTTTTTTTAATTTTTAATTTTTGTTTAGAATAGGTTTACTATTAATTTTTGTACAGGTATGTTTTTTTAAAGAGATTTTTATTTAAATTTTTGTTTTTGAGATTTTTTTTACTCGAATTTTGTTTTGGGATTCTAGGGTTTGAAGAATCCCCTTTCCTTCTTCTCCGTTTAATTTTCATTTTTGTAGTATTGTTTTTTTAATCTCTCTGATCTGTAATATTGTTTTATATTACTTAAACCTGGGAGGCATATACTACTTGCTTCAGGTTCATGGGAAATTGGTGATGTTCAAATTCCAAGAAAGTTTTGTATTTACCATTTCTGATTTTTTTTCTCTTGGATATTTGTTCTATATTTTCGTTGTTCTTTGGTTTCTATTTGTTATATTATTTTCTTCATTTCATTATTGCTTTATTTATATAAGAGTTGCGGTTTTTTTTTAGAATGATATTTTTATTATATTTTTTCAATTTTTTCATTAGTAGGATTGGACAAAACGTGTCTAAAATTATTGTTAATATGTAATTGATGTTGTTGAGACTGATGAAAGACAGAGAAAAATTGGTGAGGTTCTCAGGGTCAAACCCTTGGCTGCATTAGCCATGATTGATGAAGGGGAACTTGATCGGAAAATAGTTGCGATTTTATTAAATGATCCAAAGGTATCACTTGTGAATGATGTTGATGATGTCGAGAAGCATGTTCATAGTTGTTGTTGTTACTCGAAAGAAAGATTATCTAAGTTGCATTTTCATAGTTGCTTTCTTTATCTAAGTCTGCTAAATTGTAGTTATTAGATAGAAAGGTTACTTAGTTGTTGTAGTTTAGGTCTTTCTCTTTCCATTTTGTGCACCATTTGTCTTCTCTGTTTTTAATTTGTCACTTTTTCAGAGGATGGTGATTGGTGATATAAAGCTTTCATGGTGATGAGGTTGTAAAAATAATAATATTTTATTATTTTAAAAATGTTTATTTTAAATTGAGTTTATTAATTATTAATTTGGGTGGTGGTTACAAAAATTTATTCTTATTAAGTTGGGTGTTTATTCCCATTAATTCTTATTATTTCATTACTTATTATTATTAATTATTCTTTCTAACGGTTTCTTTCCGTTAGAGTATATATACTTATAGTAGTATATATTTTTAGCTCCAAACAGCTACTAATAACTATATTCATATTGTGTATATATGGTATACAGTGAATGCTATATAGAATATATGTACGATGATGAAAATTATATATTTTTATATTATTTATTCATAGTCCTTCACTTATTGATAACTAATTTTTTTTATGTTAGATAGACATTAAGATAGCCATAAATATTGAAAAAGATGTTTTTTTTATTTAAATATTTGAACATTTCTTGCGTTTGTTTTGTGTCTAGCTATTTTATGAATAATATTTATTTGAAGAATTATTTATGTAAAGATTTTTTTTATTAACATGCTAAATTTTAATTATAAGTTGCTTACATTGATGCGTTATTTTATACTTTAGACAATATACAATACAGTCATGAATTCAAATTTAAAAAAATCCAAAAATTTATACAATATGTTGCAATTTAAATTGTGAAAAATAATGATGCGTTATTTTATACTTTAGACAATATACTTATTTACAATTATGAAGTTTTAATACAAGCAAGTAATTTGAAAGTTCGAATCTTATAAACACTAATTAATTAAAAGTGTGAAAAGAAGTCTTATATTTTGGGACAGATGTAATAAAAATGATGATGATGATATATATGGCAAAAAAAAATAGCTGCATTTGGACTTGCAAAACGATTTACTAACAAAATGCATTTGGAATGATGGATTAAATAAAACAAAAATCAAAATGAGTTGGATTTTTTTTAATATAAGAAATTAAGTTATTAATTAAGATTAGAAATCGCATAGTTGATACATTATTAGTTAATTTTTATTAATGAAAAAGTTGGTAGCTGAAACTAGATTCAAAGGTTAATGTTTATGATTATTCATTTCTAAATACATGTAAATCATTTTTATGAAAAGTTCATATTAACATATTATTTAAAAAGACATATTTCCAAAATATATAATCAATTTTTTTTTTTAAAAAAAAATAAGCCCGTGCGATGCACGGGTAAAATTACTAGTTATCAACATATATTAAAATAGGTGAAGTTGAAGGGTATTTTTTAGTTTCCCTCCATGATAGTTTTTCTCTCCAAATTTATTTCTAATCCTAGCCATCCATTGCAAATAAATCACATCCGTTCATATCTCTCCTAAATTTCATTCTAATCCTAGCCATTCATTGCAAGTAAATCACATCCGTCCATATATTTTTAATTTTTTCATTTTCCTTTCATTTTATGACTGCTTACAATTGAAACAATTAGTATTTTTCATTATTTCCTTTCAATGTGCGATGCAACAAATGCTATTCTGACCGCTTACAATTGATAGTCATGGAAAGCTTGAAAAGTGACAAGGTTACATTAAGCATATGAACGGTTAGTAATTTTTTTTTTAATTGGTAGAAAGCCTTCCTTTCAATTAGTACTTTTTCCATTTTTTTTTGATATTTTTAAGTGTTTGAATTTTGCTCAAACATTTCTTAATACAGAGACTTGAGACTTGATGGTGCACAAAAGAAGATCAAAGAATGTGAAGAAGTAAGTGAAATTCTTTTCAATATTGCGTTATCTTAAACACAATATTTCTTCTCAATATTTCTTTTTTTATAATATGTTGATCATGAAAGTCTTCCTTTCAATTTATCATTTAAATTTTTGTTTAAACATATTACGTTGATGATTTCAATGAAATTCACTTCTTTGGTGACCAAACTTACAAGGTAGTCCATCAGATTATTATGCAAATTTTTTATTTTATCAAAGCTACTATGTGCACCATCGTACATTTCCTGCCCCTCTAGGCCTCTACAATCTGCATATATATATATATATATATATATATATATATAAATGTTTGGTCATTTTGTTTTCTATTTAAAGCTTATTTGTTACCGGCCATTCGTCTTTCAATGGGATTTTTTTTTAATTTTTGTATCAAAATGCCACTTGCAAAAAAAAACGTATAAAGAAGCAAACCTTGGTTGTTTGAGCATATGAACAGTTAACATTTTTTTTTTATTTTTTATTTTTTAAATTGGTGGAAAGCCTTCATTTCAACTGAAATTATTTCCTTATTAAGTATATTTTATTTCCTTATTTGTCATAAACATTAAGTATATGAACAGTTAGTATTATTATTTTTTAATTGGTAGGTAGAAAGCTTTTTCATTTTTTTTTGGTATTTTTAAGTGTTTGAATTTTGCTCAAACATTTCTTAATACATGGACTTAAGATTTGATGGTGCACAAAAGAAGATCAAATAATGTGAAGAAGTAAGTTAAATTCTTTTCAATATTGCGTTGATTTTTAACACAATATTTCTTCTCAACATTTATTTTTTTATAATATGTTGATCATGAAAGTCTTCCTTCCAATTTATCATTTAAATTTTTGATTAAACATATTACCTTGACGATTTCAATTATTATTATTATTATTATTTTGGGTATCAAAATGCTTCAAGTTGCCTCATAAAAGTTGTTGTAAGTTGTAACATGCAAGCTGTTGGCATTTTTACCCAATTCTGGATGCTGACATGAATCCTCTTTATTGCTTTAAATTATTCCTTTAATGCCCAAATAACTGTAAACGTGTGTATAATAATATTTCTTTTCAATATTGTGTTGATCTTTAACACAATATTTCTTCTCAATATTTCTTTTTTTATAATATATTGATCATGAAAGCCTTCCTTTTAATTTATCATTTCAATTTATTCAATCACATGTAAATAAAATTAATGTTTAATGTTTGAACAAATGGAAAGCCCTTCAAAAAAAGGGAAGGATAGCAAAATTTAAGACCCGTGCATCACACGGGCAATTTTCCTAGTTATTATTATTATTATTATATAATTTTGAGAAGTGATTTCCACTTCTTAGTTTCCCTCCTAATAATTCTCACTTCTTAATCTCCCTCCTAATTTTCCCGGTAAAAACACTCTCCCTGATATTAATGAGCCGTAAACCAAAGATATAATGAACTATCATAATGACTCTGTGCAAAGCATGCTTTTCATTCATGCAACGATGTCGAGGTAAATTATAAACAAATTAACATGCTTCATTCCCATTTTTATTAAACTAAAGTAAAATAAAATACTCCCTCCGGCTCGAATTATAAGCAAAATCAACTAATTTTACGCTTATTAAGGAGGTTAGTTGATTGTATTTAATTTTCTCAAATTTATAAAAGAATAGAGGTATTTTAGGAAAGTTGCATTGAGAATGAAACAAAAATTTTGCTTATATTTTAAACCAAGATAAGTATGTTTTTTGTTGCTTATAATTTGAGCCGAAGGGAGTATACTTTTTCAAAACTACCCCTATAATTATTATTGGAACTCTAAAAAGTGTTGACTTTATAAGGGTATTAGTGGAAAGAAATAATTAAATGTTATTGAAAATTGAAAAAGAGGTCCTATAAATAGGATCAAAATAAAACCTCAAAATGATCTTATAAATAGAACCGCACAAACAAACAAACCCCAAATATGTTGGCCGCACACATCGTGGACCCGTGCATCGCACAGGCAAATTTAGTAGTATATAATAATAGCAAAAGTGATGAGCTCCATTTTCCCTCCCAAAAACATCATATTATTTATCCTCAGCCATTCATTTTGCTAATATTCATATCTCATCGTTCATCAACATCATAATCTCTCACCATTAATATCGATCAAATTTATCTATCATTGTTCATCTTAATCAATACACACACTGAATTCCTACAACTCTAAAAATTTTGGATTTCAAAATCACTAGACCTCCCATGTAAGACAGCTCAGTTGGTGGCTGCATGGACACTTAGGATTTCCCCCTCCCCCAGGTCGTGGGTTCTAGTCCCAGACCTCCCATGTAAAAAAAAAAAAAATCACTAGACCTCAAATTCTTTAGACGAGTTCTTCTCCTCTTTTTATTTCTTCTCTTTTTCATTATTTTTTTATTATTATTTATCAAAAATTCAATCCCCTAAAAAAAATATTACAATAAAAGTTAGATATAAGAATAAGTTATAAATATTTCTATCTCAAGAAGATAATTTTAAAACTATTAAATTTTTGACTCAATGATATTGATAAATATTTTTGTGGCCAAGTCTAAATTTAAATTCATTCATGTAATATTGATAAAAATTACTAGTGATTCAAATCATATGTAATTAGCTCAATTTTCGGTCTCTCTTTTCCACTTCTTCCCTCCTTTCTCTTCATTCCCTCTTCCCTCCTCTCTCTTCTTCCCCTTTCTATATCCTCTTATGGTGAGCCGTAAATGCGTGGGTGACAACGCGATGATTGACATGATGGTTTGGTTTGAGGACTAAACAATATACAAGGCAGCGAGCAAGAGTTGCAATGAGTGAGGTGGAAGTGTTATGATGGTGGTGGGGTGGAGGCATGGAGTGGTGGGTGGTGTGGCAGTTGCGGTCCGTTGTGGTTGTGACCAGCCATGGTAGGTAAGGGTGGCAGTTCTGTAAGGGGTTTAGGTGGTAGTTGTAATGGAGCTATAATTGGTTATGGCAGAGGCAGTGGCTGAAGGTGGAGGTGAGACCTGGTGAGACCTGAAGGCAGTGGTTAATAATATAAAATGCTGATGATTTTTCTTTTTACTTTAATAAAATTACATCTGTTGCAAAGCATTGTCTCAAATATTTACACATAAGCTTATTGAGTAAAAGAATAAATTGAAATATAAATAGCCCTTCGAAAAAAGCAGCTCCTACCTACTAGGGGAGATCACTGCCACTGGAACTCCATAAGAGTATTCTCTTCAATTTGATTGTGGAATGTGCTGTGATCGTGAGAGACTCTGAATATCGAAATTCATAGTTGTGTTTATCAATAGCATAGAACTATTTGAGTAGTACAGAGTTTTCCTTAAGGAAGCTCCAAGGTCCTGTTCTCGTACCTATCCTGCAAATCGAAGTCCATAAATGCTACATCCTTTTAGTCCTCTGTCACATACTTTAGTCCATATTATATCATGGTTAAATTTTAATAAAATTTCCCTTTTACGTGAAATGAAATATAGGCCGCATGAGAAGTGAGAACAATTTTTCATATAATATTGCTTGACAGCAGATGACTTGAGGATAACAAAGCACAATAAAATAAATTACCTCCAAAAGCCTGCAAATGTCCTTAGACTCATGTAAATAGACAAAGCAATCCAGATACCAGTGAAGCCATGACTTGAGGATAACATATATATGCTTAATATGCTCACCAATGCCACCATAATCTGGGAGTAATAGGATATATATGCACACACACGCGCACACACACATAAGCCATTAGAGAGATAACTTATTCACAGAAGAACAAAACAGACAAGGAGGGAGACGGGGTGGATAAACCTTACTATGATTCTTCAAAAGTAAAAAAGAGGGAAAAGATAGAAGGATTTCAGGATGTAATCAACATTCACAGATTAAAGTTAATGACTCAGGAACACCATCTTAGATACTTGCTTTGATTCATACTAAAATAATTTTAAATACCTACCATTGAGTAAGCAGAGTATGTGAAATCTGAAGCTCCGTAGTTGACTCCATCAAAAACAAATGCAAGAGCATTGATGGGTTGTGTAGCTGCAACATACTAGTCAAGCAGTCATGAAGAAAAAAAAAAGAGGGAAAAAGATCAGCTTATCTAATTTGGGAAATGATAAATTGCTAGGAAGGGAGAGTAATGTTATTTTATAAGCATACTTACTGGAATGCCGATACTGATAAGTTTAAGAACATTGCTGTCATTTGTAAATAACCTAGAAGCAAATGGTAGTAAACTAACTAGAAGGAATGAGAGAACAAGCCCAAGAATCAAGCCAAGCTGCATAATGAAATGAGTCAAGTCATAAGTAATCTAAGAACATGAACAGCTAACAAATAATAGTATGAAGGGTAGGAACTTGAAATACCTGCAGCACACGTGAAGCAGATGTCATGACCTTACTGTAATCCCTTCTTGCAAATGCACTTGCTAGAATGGCCTGAAAAGAGTATTTCTTTCATTATAGTCCAAAATGGTTTGAACGTTAGGAACATATTTTTGAACAACTAGAATCATCTAGAGTGAAGACTGATAAACAAATTGATGACAGGTATTGAGAGCACTGTGAGGATTGCATGATGTGAAAAACCGTGTATAGCCAAATGTGGATAATCATGTTTAGTTGATTATCTTAGTCGATTGTAGTGGGACTCTTATCTTACTTGGGAAATAGCTAGAACTATTATTACTAGTCTCTAGGGAATCAGTGCAAATCTTTCATGTATATGGGTGTGCTTTTATTATCAAGGTGTATATATAACCAATTGGTGTACTGTGTAATATGAAAATTTTTAATGAACAATATTTGATTTTCTATAATCTCAGATGGTAACACAGAAGTTCTTTCTTGGGGTCCCCTCTGTTTCTTCTTCACTCTGAAACCTCTGTTTCTGCTGTTAATAATTTGGTCCCTGTTTCTGCTCCAATGGACATACTTTTTACTGTTACATACACACTTCAAGTAGTGTCCTCCGGTTTAAACCTAGCACATCGTTGATGCCAAACTCCCCACCAATCATACATTTACCCCACTGTTAGTCTATATCTATATTATATAAAAAAGGAATTGCCTTTTAGAATTTATCATGTCAAAAATTTGAATCAGTCCTTTGAAATTTAGTTGACATTTGACTCCATTAAAATTTGTTATATGGAAAATTTTGGCAATATGGCAAATATTTAGCATTCCTCAGTCCACCTATCTTATTAATGGCTACTTTTGTTCTCAATGCTTCCTTTAAATTTATTCAGCTCCCTTATAACTAATGATTCCAAATTTTAAAATTTAAATTATACAAAACACAAATAATTGTCTTTTTAGTTAAAATTCACTTTTATTTAAGTGTGTATAATATATATTACTTCCATCCCTAAATATAAGGCCATTTTGATACTTTTATTTTGTCCATACATATAAGACCACATACCAATTTTCAATGACCATTAATTACTTCTTTCTACAAATACCCTTATTTATTTAACACCTTTTAGATTTCCAATAATATTAAAAGGGATAGTTTTGAAAATACATATCAAATGTTCACATTTCCAATACCCTTAACTAAATTAATCAACTTTCTTAATGGACGTAAAATCACCCAAAGGGATCTTATATATAGGGAAGGAGGGAGTATATTTTTTTTTTCATTTAAGGATGGTATGCTTGGCCCAAAACCAAAAAAAAAGATGGTTTGCTAATTACCATAATATTTATTTCAAGTTTTTATCCTTTATAGGTTTATGGCTTTGATTAATACAACAAACAATTGGCAATGATGTTGTCCTGCCATCCAACTAATAAATCTGTATATGACATAGGAGCTAGGTCAGTGTTTTTACTGCTTGATTTATCACAGTTGGCTGGGATAACATTAAGCCATAGATTTAGTCAATGCAGTTAGTTTGCCAGTTGCTTAATGTATGTTTTCATTTCCCTGGCAGTGGGCTTATATTTAATATTGAGTATGGCAAGTCATTTGATTTTTAGTTTTTACTTTTTACATTCAATATTTGTGCATGAGAATGACAACAAATAGTAATTCTACCTCCCAACAATCTAGGAAGCAAAAAAGTGTGTAATAAACGCTGTTTTTCATAAAGAATTAATTACTTACTTGTCCAGCAACAGCCAATCCATCAGCAACCAAAGAGGTTGCCATCCAAATCTGTAAGCAGATTTGAAATGCAGCCATGGTTGTTGATCCTTGCCTTGCTGCTACCGATGCCGACAAGGTCACACAGGATGTCACAGCTACAACTTTCACCAGCAATAGAAACCCTAAACCAAGGCAACAAAACAGTGTCAGATATTTGCCTCGAGAATATCAAGCATATTTCCAGTCTCAGTCAACAAGAGACTGATCAAATTCAACAAGCAGTAAAAGTTTTAGGAGCCAGAACACAGTCCTATTTCTCTGAAATTCAAGAGAAAGAAAAAGGCCATTGTTCAGACTTGGATAAAGAAGCTCAACAAAAGTAGGAGTCTTGTGTTTGTCTTGAGTCTTGACCATTGGACATTCAATTGCAATAGGATCTGCCAACGTACGAGATCCAATCTACTTTGCAAATTAGGACCACTGGTAGTTTTGTGATCTTTTATTTAAAAAAGAAAAGGAACATTAAATATCAGGATAATGTTGACTTCAAAAAAAAAAGTTTGGTTACAGTTAACAGTCCCCTACTAAAATCACTGGCATAAAACCTTAAAACCTAGCACATATTTGATGCCAAAAATTTAAATATCTACATATTACAGATGATATGCTTCTTACATGAGAACTTCAAAATAAGGAGTTAGCTTTTGGATCGTTACTGACGACATATGCATAACAAAATAAAGACAGCAACTGAAATAAAGACTTCACAAAGATAAAGTCTAACTTCAGCCTGAAATGGTTATCAGATATGCAAAAGTTTCTTTGGCAGGCAGGCAGACCACTTCTATCAATAGAATGTAAGGTTCAGATAAGCAAGAAGTCTACCGTTGTGATTGGAGGTCAAACTTTTAAAGCCTCTCTAAACAATATAATAACATACAGGTTCATCTGCTAAATCATAACAAATCAGGAACTGGGAGATTCTGAAAGTACAAAAGGCGCTGAAAGAAAATAATACCATTTTTCAAAATCTTTCCATATTGAAAGTCTCGGATACTGGAAGGCAGGAGATCAACTTGTTTCATTAAACTCCACAATAGCATCAGTGAAATCAAGTACCTATTAAATCACATCCCAAGTTAATGGGATGAGAAACAGAAGAACATGACTTCTTAATTGGATGGAATACCATGTCTATGATGACACATATAGAATTAGAAATGAATACTAAAAGTGAACTTACTGGGAGATAATATGGGCAATGGCTGCACCGCTGACTCCCAGCCGGAGTACAAACATAAGCAAAGGGTCTAAAATGATATTTGTTATATCTCCCATAACTGTAGTTAAACTTCAAAAGTTACTGAATGATAATGGGTGTACTTCATTTTATGTTGAGAAGTAAAGTCTAATAGATTTTCCACTAATTTTCTAAATGACAAAACTTTGGTAAAGTTCTTTAAGTGCTAATAGGGTCTAAAAGAGAGAGAAATGGTGTACCAGTAGCATATAAAGGAGTTCTTGTATCTTTGATTCCCCGAAAAACGCCTTGCATTGCCATAGAAAGAATAACAGCTGGTGCACCAAATGACCTCAATGTCAAGTATTGTTGTGCTGGTTTTAACATCGGAGAATCCTGCATAAAAAAATAAAAAAAAAAAAACATTCACAGTCATTTCACACATAATAAGAAAGTATGAAATTAAAGATGACATAACCAGAAATTAAAGTTCAAGACAACTAATGTGCTCTGTGACTTGTGATATAAATTATGAAATAGATTTGAAGCAGAATGATAAAGCAACATTGAAACAATTATTAAATCAGCCCATGCGACAAGAAAGATGGATTTAATCTCAAACTGGATTTAAGATCAATTTCATACAGATTTTTGATAGCTTTGTTAAGAGAGGACTTACATAATCAAGCCCCATGTAATTTAATATTGGTTTAGCAGTAAAAATGAGAAACACAGTCTGAAAAACCCCAAGCACCCCACCAATAACTATTGCTGATGAAGCTGATGGAATATAGCTTTTGCCATGGCAAACTTTAGCTGCTCTGTCCAAATTCGTTGAGGAAGAGCTGCGTTCAGGATCTACCTCCAGAAAAGAAAATTATCGGTGATAGATTAATCTGGCGAAGCTTACAGGTTGAGAAAAAAAAAATATCCAGGTTATCTTAATCTGTAAGTATTTCACTCCAAGTGCGGTTTCTGTGGAAAACAAATTGGGCGCTATTATTTTTTTGCTTTTAAGAAAATAAATACCAGCTTGCTCTATCTGTTCTTCTACTTCCAACTTTATTTCCTCATTAACGGAAGAGACCTTGATCAGCATTTCTTTTTCTGGTTGGTAAGTTTGTAATTTCTCAGCAGCATCTTCCTCGGCAACCAAAGAGGTTGTAACACTGACTATTGGAATTATTGCAATTTTTGAGACTTGATTGAAAATAGCAATTGAAACTCCCACTGCAGCAAGCTCCACAGGACCTACAAGGAATATTTCACAACATAATTAGATCAAGTTCAATCATGATCTAATGACTGACAAATGACAAAATTTTATGAAAGAAGACTTGTTACAGCATACATAATAGATATAACAGCTCATAGCAAATATTGATCACTATTTCATCTATTGAATTATTTAAAAACTTAAAAGGGTAGAATGACAGAGGGTGTTATTACATATGGGATCACCATTATCTATCTATCAGTATGATATATCTACAAGACATTCAATGTTTCACTTCTATAGGGCCCAGGTACACACACTTGCTTTCTAGAGCTCATGTAAATCTCTATCTGGTTACAGTACTTACAAATTATGACCTTCATTCAGTTGCCACATTGTTTACCCAAAATCAATATGCTTTTAGTTTCATATTTATCAACATTAAGAATATACGTGTGAGGCACCTTTTCTATGATATATGAGGGAGGGAAATAGAAATGGGTATCTTTTCGGTGATTATTGGGAATGGATAGGATAGAGAATATTTCATTCTCTGTAGGAGCTGTGCTTTGGGGTAGCAGAAAGCTTGTTTTTCTGTTGCATTTCTCTTTTGCATCCAGTCATTAATATATAGTATCCCTCCACTTCCATTTTTACTGTTTTTCATACTCCTGAACCCACCGTATAGCATTTCATAGGCTCCAGACCCCAACCACTGGAAGCTTGAAACTAAACTTTGAACACAACTTATGCATATGAAAAACAGTCAATCCCCAAACATGTAGCATTAAGCAGGAGACATAGTAAAAAGCAATAACATCATTGTATTAAGTGTAAAACAAACCAATGTGGCCGATGAAAGCAGTGTCGATCAGAGAAGCAATAGGATCTGCTGCTAAAGCCAAAGTGGTAGGCACTGAAATATGAAATATTTCCAGGCCCAGTTCATCCTTTGCAAGAGCATTCCTGGAAGCATTGGATGTTGAGAGAGAAAAAATAAACTAGTCCCACGTTGACCAGAACATAGTGAGTTGAACAACATATAAGTAGAAAGACCCATGAACCTAGTACCTTAAGGTTTTGGGTTAAAACATGGTGTCATACTATTGAAGGGGTCATATTTCCTCGTTAATTCACACTCTCCCTAATTAAACAGGAGTCGGATCAAAAGGTTCTCCCCCGAGTATCATATTCTCTTCTCTTCTCTCCTAATTAATTTGGAAAATATGGCCCCTTCAATTTTTGCCAAATACATCAAAATCAGAAAACAGTCCTAAGCTGAGGAAATATGTCTAAGGGTCATGGTTTTAAATTATGAAAATGAAGTCCAACTTCTCCTTTTCCAGTATGCAAAACATCAACTAGAAAAAAAATACTGTAAATTGTAACACTAACACTAAAATTGAAAAGGATAATAAACAGCCAAAAACATGTAAACGATAAATAGAACCTGAAGCCAGAAAATAACATGAGAAAGCGCATCTTTCCAGTGCTCGTGCAGATTAAATAATAAGAACTTTGGCCATAACTCGTATATGTGACATAAATAATGAAATTCGTTCCCGCAATTTCTTGACCAGGAGTGACGGATATCACAATACACGAGAGTTTTATTTATTTATTTATTTATTTTTCGAGAATATATAAGCCAAAAAATGAAGAAGAGTCCTTCAAGCAACGGGTCAAATGGGAAACATGAATGGATTCTATTATAAGAGCTTAAAGCAGATAAATACATTTTGCGAGTAAAAACCTCCCTCAGATGAGGAAAACCCAGATTGTGTAAATAAGAACCGGGAAGGGGTTGATGGATATATTATTGTATTCTTTTCTTTTTCTTCTGTATTATAATGTACACAACAGTCTGCACTGGTGGAGTCGCATCTGCGGTTGCGGGGAGTGCCGACTGTAGAGTTCACATTTGACATTATTCAAATTCGAATTAAAATTAAAACAATTAAAACATTAAAACAATCTTAATCTTAATCTTAATTCTTAATTCTTATTCTTAATTCTTAATTCTTACTAATTTCTTATTTCTTAATATGTAAATTTAAAGGAAAAATTATAGAAAGTCTTGCCAATTGGCATCTTCCAAGCATATCTTTATTTTAATGAATTTGAAATAGTTACTTAAATTGGTAATATATGATATTTTACTTAATTAACCTTGCTTAATTTTGTATTAAATATCATATTAACCTTACTTATTAATTAACCTTGCTTAAATATCATATTAACCTTGCTTCTTTGTTTATTTCCAAAAAAACCCATTAAATTCATATCTAAATTTTTCTATCACCTATTTCAATATTGCCCTTTTACCAAAAACACAACATAAAATATCATAAAATATCACCTATTTCCAGTGCTCGTGCAGATTAAATAATAACAACTTTGGCCATAACTTGTATATGTGACATAAATGGAGTACTATCTTTTATGTTGTGTTTTTGGTAAAAGGACAATATTGAAATAGGCGATAGAAAAATTTATTGATATGAATTTAATGGATTTTTTGGATTCTGTAGCTAATTCAATGAACTTTAGTTGCTCGAGGTAATATACATCCCCTCATGCATTTGATTCAGATATTTTCATTCAATGAATTGTGAAACGATGACATGATATGGCAAAGAAAAATGTTGAATATGTACTCCCTCCGTTTCATTTTAAGTGTTTTTTTGGACTTTTGCACATAAATTAAGAAAGTGTTGATTAGGATGATTATTGTAAGTTTTATGTGTATTTTGTCAAAAATACCCCTATTTAATATTTTTATTTTGTCAATGCATCATTACTAGTATTACAAATTTCAAAACTAAAACAACATTATATGTAAGGGTAAATAAGGAAAAACAGTATTAAATGTTGCCTAGATTTGGTAAAAAGACACTTATTTTGAAACAAAATTTTGATGTTAAAAAGACATTTAAAGTGAAACGGAGGGAGTAAATTATAAGAAATGAGAATCCACCTAGCCAAAAGCAATTTTAGGTGAAAATGATATTATTGTTGTAGCGATTTTAAAACCCTAATACTAGCCCATGCGAAACAATGGGTGGTAGATTTTGGCACTATCAGGCAAATATGTTACCTTCTACAACTCTATAGGTGTAGGAGAAGAACTAACTTTTCTTGGTGATTCCCAAACTACTCATGTTCTTGAAAAAGAAAAAGTTCTCATTGGCAATATCTGACAAGACAATTTCCCCTACTGACCTACTGAAATATTGTATGACATTTAGGGTTAATATGACATTTGTAGCAATGTTAGGAAAAGTGGGTATTGTGATCAAAGCCTATTGATCATAGCACACTAATTATACTTAGTTTTTAACTTAATTTCTTTATTGACCAAATTATTACCTAACTTCGAAATTGAAATCTTAAAAAGGCAAAACTACTAGATTGGGTCCTTAAATTATTTTTAGGTAACAAATCAGTCCCTTTTAAGTTTTTTTTTTTTTTCAAATAAGTCTCGTAAGTTATTGCCGTCTAACAAAACCGTTATTTCCGTTAATTTTTTCATTAAGTGACATGTGTCATTCAACTAATGGTATCACATGTTTAAAAAAAATGGTTGAATGATTTTTTTAAAATTTTTTTTATTGTGTCACATGTCACTTAACAGAAAAATGTACAAAAGGATTGATTTGTTGGATGACAACAACTTACTGGACTTACTTAAAACAAAAATAAAATAAAATAAAATAAAATTAAGGGACTGATTTGTACCTAAAAATAACTTAACGGACCAATTTAATAGTTTTGCCTTTTAAAAATATACCACTGTATCCGGTAATGATATGGGATGGTAATGGTTGTTTTGTTCTTGAAATTATGAACACATGTATGCATTTCTCATGAATCATTAAGTCTAATTACAAAGTATTGTGACGTCAAAACTGTTGTGTGGAAATAGGTTTCAATCCTATCATGTCTACTCTTCATAATCAGGAGTCATATCATCAAGTAGCATATTGCCAGTTTTATCCCCTAACGTTACTTAGAAGAGTTTACTGAATCCTAAAACTCATTCTAGAGCGCAAATAGATTCTTAAAAATAGTATTTACGACGCGCCTCAAATTGTTCTTGGTGCAGTGTTCAACAACAATTTTCACTACAGTTTTAAGAATATATGGAGAATCAACCCAACTAGTCGCAAAAAAGGTAGATTAGTCATTAGTGGGCTTAATATAGCTGAAATAAATACAGAATAATAATTAACTTAAATTAAACAAAATATTTTAGAAATAAAACAATAAAATTTACAACAGACTTTTCCCTGCAACTAAGCATGCATGATTACTAGATAAACTAAGGAGTAGCGAAAATGATACCCAAATAGGTCTCTTTCCATGAATCTCAGTTTGCTGAAAAATGCCATAGGATCGTCTTCATCTCTTAACTCTGAAGTAAGTACCCAACTAGAATTGCATTTCATGAGGCAACAGTTTTATTTGGGAGACTGTCATAGACCACTCTTGCACACTGCAGACTCCTGCATTTAGCAAACAAATCTATTAAAGCAGTACCACAATTTACATTGCAGATATGACCAAGTTTTTTAAGTCCATGAATTTGAAGCCAAAATTTCAAACTATTGCACTTTGAAAGCTGAAGCATCCAGAATCAAGAGGCATACCAATCTCAAGCATATATCAGAAAAACTCAATGTCTCTGTTAGCATAACTGATAACTGTTTTTCACAAATGCTGATAAAAGTAAAGACCAAGCAATCAAAGCCCTCCCTTCCATTTCAAAAAGTACCCCTTCAGCCTCTTTGACCATCCCATGCTACCCATTCATTGTAATTAATGCATTTAAAAGAGATGTTTGGCATATAAAACCATATTTCACTGCAAGCACATGTAGTTACCTCCCTTTGTAGAGTCCTAATGAGTAATGTCCTATGCTTGAATCACATGCAATTATCAAATTCGAAAACACATAATCACTTGGGTTCAATCCAGAGTGCAGCATATCCACAAAGATCTGAAATGCCTTATTCCCCTAGCCTGCCTTGCCATATTCCAAAATCATACTTTATTTATAAACTTGGCATCGTAAACACTTATACCACACAACACTTTTTCTGCATGACCCAAGTGGCCACTTCTAGAGTACATAGAAACCAATGAAGTGGCCTCAACAACATTCTCCTTAAGCCCATTTTTGACCACAAAAGCACGAATCTGCTAGGCAAAAACATGGTCTTCTGGGGATTCACATCCTTGCACTCTTGCAGGGCCACTGCAAGTATGCTCGTTATAAATATTCCTCAGTTCTTCTCAAACTTAGACCTATAACCTTGGTCGGTCTATATTTTCTTGTGCACTAATATTTCTCTTTATCCCCTGCAAATGGTGGAATCGCACTCTATTGTTAAATTGATAGCCAGATTTCAGCCTTATCATCGAACATGGATCAAAAGATCCAAGAGCCTCTATTATCATTCAGGCACCTTCCATGTTCACCAAGTCCTCTCTATAAGATCATCTCACCAATAATCTCCACAAGAACATTTTCCTCCAACAAACCGATGAAATCTATTTTTATCCCTCAAAGACACTTCTCTTCCATATATCTTGGAGATAAGTTTAGCAAAATTATGGCAATCAACACAAATTCGGAGATTTTTTATAACACGGATTGGCACACTTTCAGGAGTAGCAATTAGCCCAAAAGACAAAGCCAACTTTTCACTGTGGCCTAAAAGTATCTTCTCCTTCTGCTCCTCATCAACATCATGTAAAACACAACTCAAATCAGGAACATAACCAGCTTCTTTAAACTTGATTGATAATTCCTTCACTTTTCCAGATACTTCTTCTCTTCTAGGATGGGAGCGATCACTGGCATGGAATGTATGAAGTACTTGATCAAGCTCGATCCAGCTTCTTCCAGGTTCTTTTATTACTGCCTTATTCAACATCTGGTCTCTTAGTGATCTTACATCTTCCCATCTTCCAGATGAAGCATATAAATTAGAAAGAATAACATAATTTCCAGCATTTTCAGGTTCGATTTCGAGAAGCCGATGACCCACAAACTCACCAATGCCAACATTTGAATGAACTCTGCAAGCACCTAAAAGGGAACCCAAAATAGCAGCTGTTGGTTCAAAAGGCATCTTTTTAATGAACTCAAAAGCCTCTTCTACTCGACCAGCACGACCAAGCAAATCAACAACACAGCCATAATGCTCAGTCTCTGGCTCAACTTCAATCTTCCCACTAGTCATATCATAAAAAATATCCAACCCCTTGTCCTCCAGTCCTCCATGACTGCAGCCAGATAACACAGCCAAAATTGTGACACTGTCAGGTTTGACTTTCTTTTCTTCTCTCATTTTCATGAAAAGCTCAAGGACTTCTTTTCCCTCTCCATGTTTGCTATACCCAACTAGCATTGCATTCCAAGAGATAACAGTTCTCTCATGCATGGCATCAAAAGTCCTCCTTGAGTAAGTGAGGTTTCCACATTTTGAGTACATGTCAATCAAAGAGTTTTGAAGAACCACAAATGAGGGCACTTCACTGCGAAGAACATGGTTGTGTACTTGCTTGCCATGATCTAGAGCAGCAAGCCCAGAAAGTGCAGTTAAAACACTAGTATATGTAACATAATTTGATTGCATTCCTTCCCCTTGCAATTGACGAAATAGCACTAATGCCTCTTCATCTAGACCCAGTTGAGCATAGCCAGATATTATGGCAGTACAAGAAACTACGTCCCTTTCAGGCAAGCATTCAAATATGCTTCGAGCTTCATGAACTTTACCATCTTTGGCATACATGTCAAGAAGTGAGCTTCCTACATAAACATGGGCTTCATAGTTGCATTTTATGATAAGAGAGTGGATTTGCCTCCCTGAGAAGAAACCCATAGAACCTGCGCATGACGTAAGCACAGAAGCAAAAGTGAACTCATTAGGTTCTGTACCTGCAGAAAGATAAAGTTAGTGTCAGCATCGAGAAACCATCAGACAAATGTGTCAACAAGACAATCAACATGCTTGTCATAGGCTCAATAGCTTCTTCAAACTCAATGAAAGTCCTTCTCAACATAAGTATTGCGAATTAACTCCTCCATTAATGTGTGTGTCTGTGTGTTTGTATATATGTGATCATATGGAATTCTAAATTATCAACTTGGAGTGTAACAACACATCTCCTTCCACATAAAAAGGACACTCGAAAAAGCAACTTCAAGCAATAACTTTAAAACAAAAGTGTGAATTTCGAATCGATTTTGCTAACAGTTGTTTTAAAATACTCATAAAAAAAGTGGTTTTTATTCAAAAGCTTTGATTTAAACCCGAATTCATTCAGCGTTTGGCTACAAAAATTTGTAAGGTATATTTTCATTGAAACTTTATTATCAGTAGCTTTCTTAAAGCGTTTCCAGCTGTTCATGCCTTCTTCCTTTAGAAAAAGCTCAGCCAAACAAACATAATTGTGTGCTCTTTGTTAGAAAAAAGGTGATTTTCCATGAAAAAAAATTCGACACAAACAACCCCAAATAATTTTCAAAGAGACCTGATCTTAACATCTGCACAAAAAGATGCAAGGCTTCATAAGCATACCCCCTCTGAGAATAAGCAGATATCATAGCAGTCCACGACACCACATTCCTCTCAGGCATTTCATCGAGCACGCGGCGGGCATCTTCCAAACAGTCACACTTGTTATAAAACACAATCAACCTTGTCCTGAGGTACACGGATTGAGGGTAATGAGTTTTGATGATGTGGGCATGCAGTCTCTTCCCTTCTCTGAATGCCCTTTTGGCCACACACTCGTTCAAGAGTGCGTTGTAGTGTCGGAAGTTGATGGCGTGGCCTCGAAGGGACATTTGTAGAAGGGATTGGTGGAGGTTAGAGGTGGTGTCATTGGTGAGAAGGGCATGCTTTGAATTTGATAGGGAAGATGGGAGGTGGAGTTGTTGTTGTTGGATTAAGGTTTTGGAGAAGGAAGGTAAGACACGTCTGGCACGAAGCATGTTAAGGAAAAGGGGGGAAGGTTTCAACTTTCAATTCAAGTACAGCGACGGTGGGTAACATCTTAAACAAAAATGATGTAAAGAACTAATTATTCTACAAATCAACCTACATCATCAAAAGACTTGTTTATCATTGATATGGTTAACAAGTGTCTTATCAAAAAAATTTATATGGTTAACAAGTGACATATATCAAATGCTTGTGATATAGATTGATATGTAGGTTCATTTTGTAAATCTTAAAAAAAAAATCATATTAGAAAATATTGCAAACCCTGTATTTAGTTAATCATATTTCATCAACCATGTCCCAAACCTATACTTAACCATAGGCGACAATGTGGGATCAGGATTCTTTGTCTCCAACCATGTCCCCAAACCTTGTACTTAACTAATCATATTTCATCAAATATTAAAAAATACATAACATTTGAAAAGTTATTTTTTTGTTTACTAGAATCTGTATGAAAGGTATATGATTTGGGATAGAGGATCTTGATTCTGTTTTACGACGAGGATAATTGATCCTTAAACTTTGAATAACTCCATGAGTGTTTTGAAAAATGCTATGATATTCCTTTGTAGAGTTTTCTGTATTCGTTATTATGGTAGAAGTTGTGAGTGGGGTTAGTAATTTAACGTCCTCACACACAACGTCATGTAAGATTTTAATATCTTAGTATGTCTCATGTGATGTGCATGTGACATGTAATGATGTGTGTTTAGTAAATAAATAATTAAATATTAATGAGCTAAATCATAATTAAATACTCCCTCCGTTCCAATTTAACTGTCACTTTAGCAATTTCACACAGATTAAGAAAGTCATTTAATATTTCAATTTTCAAGAGAATTATTAAATAACTTTACTATAATACCCTCAAAGTACATTAATTATCACTCATTTCACATATTTCAACACATTAAATGCAAGGTTAAAGGTGGAAAAAATCAATTAATACATCCTCGAATTCCTAAAGCGACAAATAATTTGAAACAAGTTAAAAATGCTAAAGTGACATATAATATGGAACGGAGGGAGTATAAGGGAGGTTGTTGCTAAAAGCTCATTAGCTTCCATCAAGCCATAGGGTTTTTACCTATTTATAGAAAACAGGTCTTGTTCCTGGCAATAAGGTATTCTTTTCTCTCCCCATCACAAAATGGCTAAACAAACAACATAGAAAAGAATAACATAGGAGGCAAAGGAATAGAAACGTGTTTTGTGGCTTTTGATTAAAGGGCGTTTGGAGAACTATCTTTCAACTCTAGCAATGGATAGAAGTTAGTAATCGTATTCCTTATTGTCTCTATAATATGTTAAAGTCATGTAATTTCAAGATCCTTATTATTGTAGTTGTAACGAATAAATTAAACTACAACTTATATGTGGTATCAGAGTCACGTTAAGAAATTCATGACTTTCCAATTAAGATTTAGGATTTGGATTGAATCCTAATTATGGTGTTTAGGGAATGAATTTTTGCATAAATCCAAATCATGAAATTTAGGAACTTTGAACCATAATTATGAAATTTAGGGCTTTGTTTCAGTATATATCCTTACTATGAAATTTAGACTTTTACGCTTCCGCATTATTGTTGAATGAAATATTAGGATTATTTGAAATTTGATTGCTTATCGATTTGTTTTACCCGTCAAAATTGTTTTCCAATTGGGTGTAATGTATACCCAGTGTTTCAATTATATATTTTTAAAGTTCATCAAGTTTTTTCTAATTTGGGTAAAACTATTAATATTGATATATGTGAAAAGCATTAAGTATTGTTTCTATCACTATTTAAGATTCGTTTTACTGTATAAAAGCACATTACAGTGAATAACGAATAATTATATATTCCTTTTGCATAATAATGAATATATATATATATATATATATATATATAAAGTTCAGCATGTCATGGACAATTTACGTTTATATATATATATATATAAAAAGTCCAGCATGTCATGGACAATTTACGTTTATATATATATATATATATATATATATATTTGGGATTAATATGAGTTTTTTAGTAGCAAAAGAAATTTTTGAATTGCCATTGCTTGATTTGATATTAATGTATGATGATTTGATCATCATTAAAGTTGTCAAATCATAAAGATATTAATTTCGATTGTATAATTTTTATTATAATAATGAATTTGATTTGAAGTTAATTGTATGTTGATTTTGTTAATCACCAAAGTGGTCAAATCAGTAAGTAAATTAATTTCAAATCATATGATGATTTTTCAATTACAAATAAATTTGATGTTATATGAATGACATAATGGTTTGATGTTCTATGAGTATATTGTAGTTCATTGTTATAAGGCATTTATAGATTGTCCAAAGATTTGATTAGTTGTTCTTATAATTAATGGACATGACTGTAGGCAATATGTTTGTGCTATTGGTTTATTTATACATCCAAAGACAATAGATAATACTAATTGGTGCAAATATCATTGCCAATTATTGATTATTAATTTTATTAACATCGTTATGTTTGAATGTCGTGTACTAATGTGTAACCCAAAGGAGAGCGTTAGTGTACATTAATTGTTTAAGTAACGTGTACCTTATGTCTTAAAACATTTATGTTATGTAGTACATGTTCTTAATTTTCTGCATTCTCATGACTTGTATGTGTCAGTGTTATTTGTTAAACTTTCTGACTAGAGTTTGCAAGTCTTTCTCATCAGCTAGAGAAAATATTGTTGCTATTAATGGTGTTAGCAACCATAAAGATAAAGTTTACCATAAGATTTGAGAAAGATTTCACTATGTTCATGAGGATAAATGTTGCAGATAACATTAAGATAATTCTCTCAAAAATTGAAAGTAATTAAAAAAATTAAGTGAATTTTGTGAGAGAGTGCCTAATATTTTTGTGAGTCTCTTTCATGGACATTAATGAGTACCCTAACCTCATAAAGTTTGGTAATTTGCATACTGTTTATGAATGTATCGTTAAGACAACAATTATTGTAGCAAGACTTAAGTTTAAGTCATTGAGAATAGTTGTGGATGGGAACTTCTTATTATAGTTTATCCTCGCTCATTACCGATTGAGTGTTACTTGTTTTTGAATGAGCTACAACGCCATGAAATATAATGGGTTGTGCATGATCATGAATTGCACAATTTGTTAGTTCAAGAGGAAATTAGACTTAAGATTATAAGAAGTCTCTTGATCCAACCTTTAAAGACATTAAAGAGCTGGAAATAAATGTGTGAAGAAACATGATAAGGGCAAAGGGTCACTTAGAATTAATGAGACATATGTGAAAATTCATATGAAAGAACCTCATTGTTATGGACCGTATATATTATACTGGCATACCGGTAAGAGGCCTAAGTGGCCCAATTCTCCTGATACCGGCATACCGGTAAGAGGCCTTAGTAGCCCAATCCTATCTATACCGGATACTGGTAAGAGGCCTAAGTCGCCCAATTGTTCTGATACCGGCAACCGGTAACAGGCCTTAGTGGCCCTGTGACACCCTTGATATAATACTTAGAAATTAGAGTAATGAATAGACTATTACTCAGTTGGATATGGACTTGTTTAGTATTAGAAAATACATAACTTAAATTTTCCTTTTCATTTTCTAAAGAAACACGTGCACAAAACCAAATATGGAATTCTTGGAGATTAGATTTTGTATCATTTAAAAACATCATACTGAATTCGGCGTTTTCTAAGACAAGGAAATATTTTCACAATCCAGATAGCATATGTTCTTAGAAATTGTATTTATGTAGTAAAAACTTAAGTGATGCCATCCATTCTTTCGTTTTGCGGAACTGATACCATTTTCAAATATCGAAGCCGAACTCTTTAAAATACTTTTATCAGAGTGAGCGAAAATAGCAGGACTATGCACAAGTTGTAGTATGAACATAAGATATATGTTTATATATATATATATATATATATATAGGTCATGAGATACATAGTCCATAGGTCATGTCTCCAAGATTCAATACAAGTCCATAACAAAATAAACCATAACTCTAGAGTTCTGATAAGTATATCTACAATATATATACATCTCAAAATATAAAACTCCAAAGCTGGTCATGTAAGACAAGTAGCAGCAGTAGTAGCAGTAGCAGTAGAAGTCTCCTAGAAGCAGCAGTAGTAGTCATCAGCCAACAATAACAACAGCATCTCCTCCACATCAGCCAACACACCAAATCCTGATCCTCATCATCTACCCTATGCACATACCTAGGGATCATCGTCCCTCCACTGGCTCCCGGTAGAGTGAACGACAGGCTCGCCTCCGCTCTCGTCCTCCACAGAGTCCTCCTCTATCTCATCCGATGGAGTGGGTACCCTTCCACTGGGCACAGGGTCTGGTGATGGCGAGACCCTAACAGGACTCCTCGGATCAGATAGGGGAGTCTCCTCTTGGACGACTCTAGAAGTAAAAGGGTGTGAGCGGGTAGGTCAGAATCGAAAACTGTGATATGAGCGAGCTGGTCATGTGGGAGGTGGTTCATGGTAAGTGTAAAAGGGTGGTACATGCATAGTGTATATGATGGGGATCCTAAACGTACGAGGACGAAACCGAATCAGCGGGTTGGGGTGGTAGAAGGTAATCTCTACCTCACCCTCAAATACTGCTCGGTGATCCTCGTAGATCCATATGCCACTAGGAAGTGGCCGGATCTCGATGCAAGCGATGTAACGTGACATCACCTACAAGGGCACAGGGATAAACAATTCTATACACATAATAAATAGATCATAAATAATTGAACAACATAAATATGAATGTAAGCAGCAATAAACAACAACCACATTTAGCATTTAGCAATTATTTTATGCAAATAGAATGCTCATACTTATTTTCAGTTATCAACTTTAAATTAGATGAGTGGCATGATGTATGAGTCTAACTCTCAACCCTAACTCCATCAATCTATGTCACTCTCTGACGTCCATCCTTTACTTCATACCAGCACTCAACAGTGCGTTGTACTCCTAGGTGTACAACATTCGTACATTCACCAAGAATGTACACGACAAGCTTGGAAATGGTACATAACGTGCTCCTCGAGCAACGTCCCGTCGTCTCAACGGAATAACCTTATCATCAGCATCTCACTTTCGCTGGCCACATCGTCAACCATAATGTGTCATCAAGCAAGCCGTCAATTGGCACTCCCAGAGGCCCTCCTCATGTTACCAAAACATGAAAAATGATCTAACAGCCGAACTCCAGGATGAATGCAATTTCTCAACTTAAAAGAATTGATTGGTATATCTCAATTAATAATATCTCACATTATTAATCCAACAGTTTCATACCATCATCAATCAATTACTTTTAAGTCTTAGATCACTTGGATTATTATCATTTAAATATTAACAGAATGATTCAGAATTAAAAATGACATTCTTAATTTTCTGGACAGAAATACTCGAGTATTCTTCATAATACTCGAGTAGTTCTTCAGTCTTTCCAAATTACTCGAGTAGTTCACAAGCTACTCGAGTCGTTCATGCATTTCCATAAAAGTCAGGTTTCCAGTCTTCTAAAAATACTCGAGTAGTTCATGAAATACTCGAGTCGTTCATCAACCCAGAATACTCGAGTAGTTCATGCATTACTCGAGTGGTTCATCATAAAACACTCTTTCTGCATCAGTCAATACTCGAGTCCTAGACCTGATACTCGAGTGTTGGTGCAAAGAGATGCACTTGTGCATCACGAAATACTCGAGTATCGAGCCATGTACTCGAGTCTTAACAGACAGTACAAACTGAAAATCTGGTTTTAACATACCATTTTCAATTCTAACCATTTCTAATCCAATCCAATGATCAACAGAGTTCGTATATCATATATTAAACATGTTCAAGCACTTAGAACACATTAAATTACATAATTAACAGAGATTCACAAGATTATGCATAAAACTTATAAAATCCACAACTTAACATACCAATTTGCATAATACACAGAATACTCATGATTTTAAGTTCTAAATAGCTTGCATGCAACATATCAAACATGCTCAGAATAACTTTAGAGCACAGGTTGGTCTCCAAACCAATTTCCCTATTCAAACTAAGCCCTTAGAGCCTCTTGATGGCTCTCTAATCAAATTCATGTAATTTAAACTCTATCTCGTGAATAGAAAGCTTTCCCCTTACCTCACAGACGTGTACCAACAGAAAATTTTGAAAGAAAAGCTCCCCAACACAGAAACCACTTCAAGCACCAACATGCAAAGCAGTTTGAGTGGAGCACCAAAATTGAATTCGTTGATGGGGGTGTTCATGGATCGGTTCGGTTCGGTTTTTGTGAAAAAAATCATCCGATCCAAAGATAAAAATTAACATCGGTTCGGTTCGGTTCGGTTCATTTAGCTCAAGACATCCAATCCGATCTGATCCGAAAAAATACATTCGATTTCAGCTCGGTTCATTCCTTTTCTTTTCAATATAAAAAATATCTAGTATTAACCTAAGATGAAAATATATTTCCCCCAAAAATAATTCAAAATAAATAAATAAATCATGCTTCAGTAATCAGTATTGCAATACTAAAAATAATTGTGAAAATAAAAATCTGCAGTGTGGATAGAGATGGGAGGGTGTCACAGAGACGAGGCTAGAGCCTCCTCCAACCGCAACGACGGTGACGGTGCAAGGGAGGGAGACACGGAGGAGAGAGGGAGACACGGAGGAGAGAGAGAACGCGATGGTGCACGATCTGCGAGCCTCCTCCATTAGCAACAATGGTGACGGCGCGAGGGAGGCACTGGAGTAGGGGGCAAATCGAAGGAGAGAGGAAGTCACGGAGGAGAGAGAGAAAGCGATGGTGCACGATATGCGAGCCTCCTCCAACCGCAACGATGGTGACGGTGCGAGGGAGGAAGGGAGCACTGGAGCAGGGGCAAATCGAAGGAGAGAGGGAGACACGGAGGAGAGAGAGAATGCGATGGTGACTTCTGGGGGGAGGGTGGGTGGTTAGTGGCGACTGCGAGATCGGAGTAGGAGGCGGCGGAGAGAGACAAAGAGAGAAAGCAAGGGACGGAGGTGGAGGAATGAGAGGAACAGAGGTACTGATTGAGGAAGTTTTAGGGTTGGAAGTAATGAAATTGGGCTTGGTCCATACAGGGAAAACACTAACACACACTAAGGATCGGTTCGGTCCGGTTCGGTCCGGTTATGAAACTAAGAACCGAAAACCGAACCGAACCAGCCGGTTTTACAATCATCTCATCCGAATTGGTCCAATTTTTTTCGGTTTTTTTTGGATTTCGGTTTTTTGGATCGGTTTTTCGGTTATCCAATGGATCGGTTCGGTTCTGAACACCCCTATATCGTTGACACATGAAACAACAATAAGAATTGGGGAAATTAGTCTCCCTAGATTCTATGCAACACAAACTAACTAAAGAAACAAGTTTGAGACTCAGAGAGTGCGTGAGCTTACCAAAATCAATGACCAAAGTAAGCTCCAAAGACTGTTGACAGCACACAAGCCTTCACTTTCGAGCTCCAATTCTTCCAACACACAAACTCTCTACTCACGATTTTGGTGTCTATACAAAGCTCGAGATGTGAACTTTGTATTGGTGTATAATTTGTGACTCGAATCAAAACAGAGAGGGAGAATCGAATGAAACAATTCAGGAACCCTAAAGCATGCAACCTTCACAATTTTGACAAAATGCTTCTCAATTCGGTTTTAAACGGTTTATATAGGTTGATAGGAGACCCATGCAACTCGACACGATGACTATAGACGTGTTATGGAGGTGTTTTCGTGTCAACGGTGGGGAATCGTTGGTGGTGACTCACCAAAACGCACTAACTCGTACAACTCTGACCAGAATACTCGAGTCTTTTCAGCAATACTCGAGTATTTTGGTCAGTTTTTGAAAAATATTTATTTTACTTTCTTTCCCTCCAAAACCTTTCCTATAATTACTTCTAGGTCCCAAAACAGAGACTAATGTGCAAATTATTTATTTATGCAAAAATATAATTTCCAAATCACATTTACTAACAACATAAACACAGATTTTAATCAAAGATTAAAAATAGAAATAATTAATTATAATAAACTTTATAATTAACATTTCATTAATCTGGGATTAAAATTTTGGGGTGTTACACTACTCCCCCACTTACAAGGAATTTCGTCCCCGAAATTCAACTTATACAAACAACTCAGGATAGTCCTGACGCATTTTATCCTCTAATTCCCAAGATGCCTCCATCACATCACCACAAATCCAGATAACCTTGACCAAAAGAATATCCTTCCCTCTAAGCTGCTTGACTCTTCGATCTTCAATGCGGATAGGCATAGCTTCAAAGGTTAGGTTCTCACGTATGTCTAGGTCATCAGGTTGGATTCTAAGAACAATGGTGAGATCATGAATATACTTTTTCAACTGAGACACATGAAACACATTATGAAGATTAGCTAATGACAGGGGTAGGGCTATTTGATAAGCTACTAAACCAACTCTTTTAAGAATTTGGTAAGGACCAATAAACTTAGATGATAGTTTTTGGGTTTTCAAAGCTCTACTAACACCTTTGGTTGGTACTATTCTAAGGAAAACATGGTCACCTTCAGCAAATTATAATGGTTTCCTCCTCCGATCAGCATATCTCTTCTGCCTGCTTTGAGCAATCTTCATCTTCTCTTGTATCATCTTAATCTTCTCAGTTGTCCCTTGTACAAAATCTGGTCCGTTAAGAGAACTCTCCCCCACTTGAAACCAGCATAATGGAGTCTGACACTTCCTCCCATACAGAGCTTCAAATGGTGCCATTCCAATGCTCGTATGATAACTATCGTTGTAAGTAAATTCCACGAGCGGCAACATTTGTTCCCAATTTCCTTGACCTTTCAAAACACAGGCTCTTAAAATGTCCTCCAGTGCCTGAATAGTCCTCTTCGTTTGACCATCAGTCTGAGGATGATATGCAAAACTCAACTTCAACCTTGAACCCAAAGCCTTATGTAGATCCTGCCAAAACTTCGATGTAAACCTCGGATCGTGATCTGACACGATACTTGATGGCACACCATGCAGGCAAACGACTTCTTTGATATACAACTGAGTGAGCTTTTCCAAAGAGTAACGCACATTTACCGGAATAAAATGCGTTGACTTCGTCAAGCGGTCTACAATCACCCAGATTGCATCATGACCAGTAGCTGTCCTTGGCAAACCAGACACGAAATCCATTGAGATACTATCCCTTTTCCATAACGGAATCTCTAAGGGAAGTAACTCTCCTCCTGGCCTTTGGCGTTCCACCTTAGCCTTCTGACACACCAAACAATACGCTACGTACCTTGCCACATCTTTCTTTAAACCAGGCCACCAAAATGTCTTTCTCAAATCCTGATACATTTTGGAAGCTCCCGGATGCATACTCATCTTGCTCTTATGCGCTTCATCCAAAATCATTCTCCTTACTTCTGAATTATCGGGCACACAAATCCTTGTTCTAAAGCGAAGAATTACATCCTTCCCTTCTTGAAATTCTAATTCTTTGCCTTCCTCCATAAGCTTCCTCTTTTCCTTAAGCTCATCATCTTCTTGTTGCAACTCTCGAATCCTTTTCAAGAATTCATTTGCAATCTGCAACATCCCCATCTTGATACTTGTCGGCTCCACTTGCATCGTCAAGCTCAAATCTCTAAATTCTTCTATCAACGCAGCTTCTTTGACCATCATCGAACTGATATGCATTGCTTTTTGACTTAATGCATCCGCCACAACATTTGCCTTCCCAGGATGGTAATGAAGCTCAAACTCATAATCCTTCAAGAACTCCATCCATCGACGTTGCCTCATGTTCAACTCTTTCTGATAAAAAAGGTACTTTAAACTCTTGTGGTCACTAAATACCCGAAACGTAGTGCCATAGAGATAGTGCCTCCAAATCTTAAGAGCGAAGACAACAGGTGCCAGCTCTAAGTCATGAGTTGGATAGTTCATTTCATGAACCTTTAGTTGTCTCGAGGCATGAGCTACTACCTTTCCATCTTGCATCAACACTGTAACGTCCTCAATTTAATTTCCCGTTAATGCATTTAATTAATTGTTATGGAAATATATTAAAATTAATTAAGAAAAACTAATAAAAATAATCCAACGAGTATGTGAGGTGCTAGAAAGGAGTTATGAAGGGTAGAATCGAAATTGGAAGTGAATCGGGTTAGAAAGTGCAAGTTTATCTAAGTTAAAACACCTTTCCAACAACCCTAACTTGGAAAATTGTAATTAAATAATTACAACCCCAATCAAGATTTTCACCGTTGGATATGAAGTTAAGGATTTTAGGAAGCTTGCTTTCAAATTTGAGCAAGATCCGTCGGGTAACGAAGAAGTTATCTCGATTTGAAGCAGGAAGAAAATAGGAGGAAATTGAAAAATGAATAAATGGGTACTGGGCAATAATACTCGAGTCTTTTAGAAAAGACTCGAGTGTTCTCAGCCTCTACTCGAGTCTTTGTGAAAAGACTCGAGTATTTTACAGATCCAGAATCGGGGAAAATCTGAGCTCTCAGGTTCACTCGAGTCTTTTAGAAAAGACTCGAGTATTTTTTGGATTCACTCGAGTGATTAGTAAAAGACTCGAGTGTTTTTAACAGATCTGCAAAAAATAAAAACACGAGTTGGGGTCATTTTAACCTCAAATATCACTTTCTCACTCTTCTTTTCTCCGACTTCTCTCTAGGGTTTTCAACCCCAATTCATAAATCAAACAAATCTCCCCAAATTAATCATCATAAATCATCATGGATCATCATTAAGCATCCCTCTTGCACTATTCATCATCATCAAGCTCTTGGATCTCTCTCTCTCCACGTTTTCTCTCTCATCCAGCCAAGAGGATCTTAGCTAAACTTGGTATTTTCTCTTTTAATCTTCAAAATCAAGGTAAGGGGGTTGATTCATGGGCTTGGGAGTTGAATTTTGGGTGTGTATAATTATGATTAAGTTTAGGGTTAGATAATATGATTTTCTCTCTTTAATATATATGTTATTGTTCATGAAATTGCTTGACCCTATTTGCTACATGAAATAAGCATGATTATTAGTTGTATTTGTGGTTTGTTTTGTATTAGTTGTTTACCTTGCAATTAGTTGAGGAATTTATGGACATTGTAAGTAATAAGTTGAAAAAGGAATTTATGAGAATAAGGAGTAAGAAATTGTTTATGTTAGTAAATATGTAATTATGTAACTTCAAGTGAAAAAAATGAGATGTTTTGAAAGGTTTATATGAATTGGAAATGAGAAGTGTTACTTTGCAAATTATGAGTATGAGAAATGAAAGAAATAAAGTGGTAATGCAAAGTAAGGAAAAATAAGAAGGTCTGCAGCTATTAATCGCGTTTTGGTATCCACACCCATTAGGTGCACACGGTTAGGACAGGGTCCTACTAGCAAAGTAGGCCCGAATTAGCCCCAATAGGTACAAAGCTCGCTCAGGAAAAATCCCCATAAGATCAAAGGCTCGTTAGGTTACGTGGATCCTACGCGATGATTAATAGCTGCATTACCAAATATAAACATGAAATATGAATAAATGAGAATATATGAAAGAGAGTGAAAAAAAGAAAATAAAGAAAAGGCCCTAACGAGGGAAAGGTCTTATGGGTCAAGAAGTCCTGAGTGAGAAGAAGTCCTATTGGGTGAAGATACCATCCTAACCAATTGTGCAACAAGAATACCTAATGGAATTCATAATGCAAGCAAAGTTCAGATACAAAAGTTAAAAGCTTGTGAAAGTAAAAGTCATGTTTAAAGTTGAAGAAAAACCAAGAGTGATTATCATTGATATATGATTTAATTTCGAACCAATAAGGTGTGCAATGAAGCATGATTTATGTATGTGTGTGAATTGATTGTTGCATGCCTTAGTTGTTCTTATGCCTCTTTAAAATGACATTTCTGGGTTCGTAGATTTCTCACCCCTTACGCCCATTTTTCAGGTTCAGAGTTAGATTCCGAGGTCCCAACCGAGCAGGATCACTCTCCCAACTAGGGAGAGTAGTGTTTCATGCCATTTTATTAGTTTGGAACTTAGGTTGTTTTGAGATTGTATATATATATAAAACCACGTTTATACTTTCTCTATAACTTATTATTTTTGTGGTGCAATGTGTAGGCACCTTTGGGCCGGATTTCCTCCGTTATGACGGGGATGTTCCGTGCATATTTTGTTGTAAGTAATACCTAATCTTTTTGGTGAATCTAAACCATGCAGGTACATAGAATGAACTAGGGAAACACCCTAGTGATGCATAGAGGTTATATGAACTGGACTGGAAAAATATAAAATGAACTTGCAAGCAGGTATCAGGTTTTCAAGAAATATGGGAAATATCCAATAAACAGAGGAGACTCTGTCGGATTTTTCCTAGAATTCCCTATAACTAAATATTACTAAATGTACTTTCTAAATAAGTATAATTAGGTAATTCCGCGTGTGAGCCCTATGTTTTGAAAAGTTAGGAAAAGGAAAATTTTAGACCACTATTTTTATTAATGAATTAGGCTTCCCCACTCTGATAATGGAGTTAAAAACTAAATTATTAAGCAAAACTCACAAAAATATTTGATTAATTTTATTATAGAACTTAGGGTGTCACAAACACACTCCCAAGTCCTTGTTTTGATGCATCACAGTACACCTCAAAATTCTTCTGTGGATCAGGCAAAATCAACACAGGAGATGATGTCAATCTTTCCTTCAATTCTCAGAAATTCCTTTCACACTTCTCATCCCATATAAATGGTTGGTCTTTCCGAGTTAACTTCGTCAATGGTAGCGCAATCTTCGAGAAACCTTCTATGAATCTTCTGTAGTATCCAGCCAAACCAAGAAAACTTCTCACTTCCATGACCGACTTCGGTTGTTCCCACTGTAGAACCGAACTTACTTTCGCCGGATCAACAGCTATTCCCTAGTTTGATATCACATGTCCTAAAAACTTAACTTTCTCCAACCAGAACTCACACTTTGCAAGTTTGGTGTACAATTGCTTCTCCTTTAGGACATTCAACACTATTCTTAAGTGTTCAGCATGCTCCTCCGGACTTTGGGAATAAATAAGGATATCGTCAATGAACACAACCACGAATGAATCTAAATGGGGTCTAAAGATTCGATTCATGTAGTCCATGAAAATAGTTGGTGCATTAGTCAATCCGAACGACATCACAACATACTCATAATGCCCGTATCGGGATCGAAATGCAATCTTAGAGATATCCTCTTCTCTAATCCTGATCTTGATTGTGACCTTATTCAACTGCCGGTAATCGATACACATCCTCATGCTACCATCTTTCTTTTTTGACGAACAAAACCGGAGCACCCCAAGGTGACACACTTGGTCGGATCATCTGCTTCTGCAACAACTCTTCAATCTGTTTCTTCATCTCAGCCATCTCCGGTGGTGCCATTCTATAAGGAGCGATAGAAATGGGACCAGCTCCCGGAACTAAATCAATCCCAAATTCAATCTCTCTCTTTGGTGGTAAACTCGGTATCTCGTCAGCGAATACCTTAGGAAAATCTCTGACAACGGGAATCTCTTCAATCCTTGGGCCATTCTCTTTTATTTCGGTGTTGAACAAACACATATAGCCTGAAGGTTTTGGGTCTCTATAGATCACTATTTTTCTATCACAATCAATGATCACTTGATTTCGACTTAACCATTCCATTCCCAAGATCACATCCAATTGCGATAAGGGTAAACAGATCAAATCTACCCTAGAGGTTTGTCCTAACACTTCTATACAACAGTTAAGACATGCTTTAGAAACAACTACAGGAGCATTAGTAGGGGTTTCTACTTTAAGAGTATATGACAACTCAGATATGGGTAAACTCAAACGATTTACACATTCATAAGAAACAAATGAATGTTTTGCACCAGAATCAAACACACATTACAAAGCTGACCATTTAGCAAGTAATTACCTTGCACAAGATCAGAGGATTGGCTTGCCTCCACACCACTAAGCGTGAAAACCCTTCCTTGAACCACGGGCTTGTCAA
This sequence comes from Crotalaria pallida, assembly GCA_037953625.1. NCBI lineage: Eukaryota > Viridiplantae > Streptophyta > Magnoliopsida > Fabales > Fabaceae > Crotalaria > Crotalaria pallida. The sequence goes on from CM075652.1 coordinate 50,286,099, forward strand.
CTATCCCTCTCGAATTAGTCTTGGCCGGTTCTTTATTGTCCTTCGCAAAATGTCCCGGTTTTCCACAATTGAAGCAGCCACTTGTCGCCCAACAAAAACGACCATGATGACGACGTTTACACTTGTCACAATAGGGAGCCTCACTTTGGAAATTTCTTCCATCATTACTTTCAACTTTTCCTTTGCCTTTCCCTCGGCGATCATATTGTCCTTTGCCTCGATTATTGAAACCTTTGCGTCTTTGGGGCCCATAACTCTGATTGTCTTTCTTCTCCGAAGTTGGCAACCCTTTTGCCTTTTTATCGTCCTCATACATCCTACACATATCCACCAGTGCAGGAAAACTCTAAATCCGTTGATAGCTAAAACTAGACTTCAATTTAGGCCTCAAGCCTCCTTCAAACTTGATACACTTGCTCCTTTCATCTTGATTGTTCTGGTAATATGCAGAGTAAATCATCAATTCCTCGAACGTGGTTGCATACTCACCCACACTCATGTCTCCTTGCTTTAGCTGCAAGAAATCAACTTCCTTCTTTCTCCTCAAATCTTCTGGGAAGTATTTATTGAGAAACTTCTCCATAAACACACCCCAGTTCACATCCCTTCCTTTATAATGCAAAAGCTGAATTGTATGGTTCCACCAATTCTCAGCCTCATCTTCTAACATATAGACTGCATATGCCAACTTCTGAGCTTCCGTGTAGTCTAATGTTCTGAAGATTTCATCCATGGTATGAAGCCACTTATTAGCCTCTTCAGGTTTAAATCCTCCTTCAAACTTGGGTGGATTACAACTCCTAAAATCCACCAAACTCTTAGCCTCGGTATTACCAACATTACACTGATGAGGTGGATTAACTGGTTGCGGTGGTTGCTGAGATTGCTGTTGTTGTCGTTGCTGCATAGACTCCAACACAGCGGTGATTCTCTCAAGCATCGCGTTAGTATGATTTTGGTTTCTAGTTGTCATAATAGACCTGCACTATGGGCTTATGGTCATATATGATAAACTAAAGAAATATTCATCACACCACCTATACTAAGGCTTTAACCATAACCTCAGACAAAGCATTCAATTGTATCTATTGCTCAAATCAAGCAAGATACTAGCATTCAAAACAATAAATATGCCCTGTGGATACCTGCTTGATGTTGATGACTACCTTTCTCGGACTACTTCAACTACTACGGGATCTGACCTTTGCTCTGCTACCACTCAGTGTGACACCCTTGATATAATACATAGAAATTAGAGTAATGAATAGACTATTACTCAGTTGGATATGGACTTGTTTAGTATTAGGGATCATCGTCCCTCCACTGGCTTCCGGTAGAGTGAACGACAGGCTCGCCTCCGCTCTCGTCCTCCACAGGGTTCTCCTCTATCTCATCCGATGGAGTGGGTACCCTTCCACTGGGCACAGGGTCTGGTGATGGTGAGACCCTAACAAAACTCCTCGGATCAGATAGGGGAGTCTCCTCTCGGATGACTCTAGAAGTAAAAGGGTGTGAGCGGGTAGGTCGGAATCGAAAACTGTGATATGAGCGAGCTGGTCGTGTGGGAGGTGGTCCATGGTAAGTGTAAAAGGTTAGTACATGCATAGTGTATATGATGGGGATCCTAAACCTACGAGGACGAAACCAAATTAGCGGGTTGGGGTGGTAGAAGGTAACCTCTACCTCACCCTCAAATACCGCTCGGTGATCCTCGTAGATCCATATGCCACTAGGAAGTGGCCGGATCTCGATGCAAGCGGTGTAACGTGACATCACCTACAAGGGCACAGGGATAAGCAATTCTATACACATAATAAATAGAGCATAAATAATTGAACAACATAAATATGAATGTAAGCAGCAATAAACAACAACCACATTTAGCATTTAGCAATTATTTTATGCAAATAGAATGCTCATACTTATTTTCAGTTATAACATTTAAATTAGATGAGGGGCATGATGTATGAGTCTAGCTCTCAACCCTAACTCTATCAATCTATGTCACTCTGTGACGTCCATCCTTTACTTCATACCAGCACTCAACAGTGCGTTGTACTCCTAGGTGTACAACATTCGTACATTCACAAAGAATGTACACGACAAGCTTGGAAATGGTACATAACGTGCTCCTCGAGCAACGTCCCATCGTCTCAACGGAATAACCATATCATCAGCATCTCACTTTCGCTGGCCACATCGTCAACCATAATGTGTCATCAAGCAAGCCGTCAATTGACACTCCCAGAGGCCCTCCTCATGTTACCGAAACATGAAAAACGATCTAACACCCGAACTCCAGGATGAATGCAATTTCTCAACTTAAAAGAATTGATTGGTATATCTCAATTAATAATATCTCACATTATTAATCCAACAGTTTCATACCATCATCAATCAATTAATTTTAAGTCTTAGATCACTTGGATTATTATCATTTAAATATTAACTGAATGATTCAGAATTAAAAATGGCATTCTTAATTTTCTGGACAGAAATACTCGAGTAGTTCTTCAGTGTTTCCAGATTACTCGAGTAGTTCACAAGCTACTCGAGTCGTTCATGCATTTCCGTAAAAGTCAGGTTTCCAGTCTTCTAAAAATACTCGAGTAGTTCATGAAATACTCGAGTCATTCATCAACCCAGAATACTCGAGTAGTTCATGCATTACTCGAGTGGTTCATCATAAAACACTCTTTCTGCATCAGTCAATACTCGAGTCCTAGACCTGATACTCGAGTGTTGGTGCAAAGAGATGCACTAGTGCATCACGAAATACTCGAGTATCGAGCCATGTACTCGAGTCTTAACAGACAGTACAGATTACTGAAAATCTGGTTTTAACATACCATTTTCAATTCTAACCATTTCTAATCCAATCCAATGATCAACAGAGTTCATATATCATATATTAAACATGTTCAAGCACTTAGAACACATCAAATTACAGAATTAACAGAGATTCACAAGATTATGCATAAAACTTATAAAATCCACAACTTTACATACCAATTTGCATAATACACATAATACTCATGATTTTAAGTTCTAAATAGCTTGCTTGCAACATGTCAAACATGCTCAGAATAACTTTAGAGCACAGGTTGGTCTCCAAACCAATTTCCCTATTCAAACTAAGCCCTTAGAGCCTCTTGATGGCTCTCTAATCAAATTCATGTAATTTAAACTCTATCTCGTGAATAGAAAGCTTTCCCCTTACCTCACAGACGTGTACCAACAGAAAATTTTGAAAGAAAAGCTCCCCAACACAGAAACCACTTCAAGCACCAACATGCAAAGCAGTTTGAGTGGAGCACCAAAATTGAATTCGTTGACACATAAAACAATAATAAGAATTGGGGAAATTAGTCTCCCTAGATTCTATGCAACACAAACTAACTAAAGAAACAAGTTTGAGACTCAGAGAGTGCGTGAGCTTACCAAAATCAATGACCAAAGTAAGTTCTAGAGATTGTTGACAGCACACAAGCCTTCACTTTCGAGCTCCTATTCTTCCAACACACAAACTCTCTACTCACGATTTTGGTGTCTATATAGAGCTCGAGATGTGAACTTTGTATTGGTGTATAATTTGTGACTCGAATCAAAACAGAGAGGGAGAATCGAATGAAACAATTCAGGAACCCTAAAGCATGCAACCTTCACAATTTTGACAAAATGCTTCTCAATTCGGTTTTAAACGGTTTATATAGGTTGATAGGAGACCCATGCAACTCGACACGATGACTATAGACGTGTTATGTGTAACACCCCAAATTTTAATCCCTGATTAATGAAAATCAATTATGAAAGTTTATTTATAATTAATTATTTTCATTAATATTCTTGATTACAAAGTGATTTATTATGAATGATAATATTAGATAGTTTTTAATATGAGAAAATAAATATTTTGCATATTAGTCCCTGGTTTGGGACCTAGAGGTAATTATAGGAAAAGTTTTGGAGGGAAAGAAAATAAAATTAATATTTTTCAAAAACTGACCAAAATACTCGAGTGTTTCTGAAAAAAATCGAGTGTTCTGGTCAGAGTTGCACGAGTTAGTGCGTTTGGTGAGTCACCACCAACGAGTCACCGCCGTTTGACACGAAATCACCACCCCAACACGTCTAAGGCCTCCGTGTTGAGCTGCATGAGCTTAGTGGAGGGCTATTTAAGCTTTGGTTGATGAATCAACCCCTCCATTTGCCAAATTCGTGAAGTTCTGCATTGGTTAGGGTTCCTGAATCGTTCCAATCGATTCTCCCTCCCTGTGTTGATTCGAACCACAAACTATACACCAATACAAAGCTCACATCACGATCTTTGTATAGACACAAAATTTGTGAGCTGAGAGTGTGTGTGTGTTGGTAGAATCGAAGCTGGGAAGTTGAGGTTCGTTTGCTGTCATCAGTTCTGGGAGCTTACTTTGATCTCTGATTTTGGGAAGCTCACGTATTCTCTGAGTCTCAAATTGGTTTCTATAGTTAGTATGTGTTGCATAGAGCTTATAAATACTAATTTCCCCAATTTTTATCTCTATTTTCTATGTCAACCAATTCGGTTTTGGTGCTCTGCTCAAACTGTCCTGCATGTTGATGGTTGAAGTCGTTTTCGGTGTTGGAAGGATTTTCTTTGCAAATTCTTTGTTGGAACACGTCTGTGAGGTAAGGGGAAAGCTTTCTATTCACTAGATAGAGTTTAAATTGCATGAATTTGATTAGAGAGCCACCAAGAGGCTCTAAGGGCTTAGTTCGAATAGGGAGATTGGTTTGGAGACCAACCTGTGCTCTAAAATGGTTTTGAGCAAGCTTAATATGTTGCATGCAAGCTATTTGGAACTTAAAATCATGAGAATTCTGAGTTTTATGCAAATTTGTATGTTAAGTTGTGAATTTGCTAAGTTTTATGCATAATCTTATGAATCTCTGTGAATCCTGTAATTTGATGTGTTCTAAGTGTTTGAACATGTTTATTATATGTTATATGAACTCTGTTGATCATTGGATTGGATTAGAAATGGCTAGAATTGAAAATGGTATGTTAAAACCAAGTTTCCAGTCTGCTCTGTATGAAAAGACTCGAGTACTTGGCTTGACACTCCAGTATTTTGTTATAAAACAGTGTGTCTTTTTGCTCCAACACTTGAGTATCAGGTCCAGAACTCGAGTATTGCCTGGTGTAACAGGAGTACTTTCTGATGAACCACTCGAGTAATGCATGAACCACTCGAGTATTCTGGAATTGATGAAGAACACTCGAGTATTCATGAACTACTCGAGTATTTTTATAAGATCTGAAATCTGACTTTTCTGGAAAGCATGAACGACTTGAGTAGCCATGAACTACTCGAGTAATCTGGAAAGACTGAAGAACTACTCGAGTATTCTGAAGAACAGTCGAGTATTTCTGCCCAGAAAATTTAAAATACCATTTTTAATTCTGAATCATTTTGTTAATACTTAAATGATAATAATCCAAGTGATCTAAGACTTAAAAGAAATTGATTGATGATGTGGATATTCCGTTTGGATGACGGGACGTTGCTCGTGTGGCACGTTATATATCAATGAATTCCTTTAAGTTAAGATATTGCATTCATTCTGGAGTTCGGATGATAGATCGTTTATCATGTTTTGGTAACATGAGGAGGGCCTCTGGGAGTGCCAACTGACGGCTCGCTTGATGACAAGTTATGGTTGACGATGTGGCCAGCATAGTGAGATGCTGATGATATGGTTATTCCGTTAAGACGAAGGGACGTTGCTCGAGGAGCACGTTATGTACCATTACCAAGCTTGTCATGTACATTCTTGGTGAATGTACGAATGTTGTACACCTAGGAGTACAACGCACTGTTGAGTGCTGGACGAAGTAAAGGATGGACGTCAGAGAGTGACATAGATTGATGGAGATAGGATTGAGAGCTTGACTCATACATCATGCCACTCATTTAACCTAAAGTTTATAAATGAAATAAGTATGAGCATCTTACTTGCATTGAATACTTGCTAAGTGCTAAATGTGGTTGTTGATTATTGCTGCATGTTTACATATTCATATTACGCATTTATTTATGCTCTATTTATTATGTGTATAGAATTGCTTATCCCTGTGCCCTTGTAGGTGATGTCACGTTACATCGCTTGCATCGAGATCCGGCCACTTCCTAGTTGCATATGGATCTACGAGGATCACCGAGCGATGTTCGAGGGAGAGGTAGAGGTTACCTATAACAGCCCGATTTTCGTAAACCAAACAATTGACTTTCATTCCTTATTGTTGCAAAAATGAGGCCATTTTTTTTTAAAAACAAACAATGTTGAAGGGTTTGAAACATTCTTGAAAAGTTATTAATATCCTTCAACCTTCTCTTTCGAAAACCGAGTTGTTACTTAAAACCACAACTCATTCACCTTGTTTTTCGAAAACATTTTTATTAAGAAAACACTTTGTTTCAATTTAAATAATTCCAATCATTTCTTCAAAAGAACTTAAACATGTTTCATAAAAGAGTGCTCTTACATTCCTTAAAGATATAGGGCATGCTCCAGAGTAACTTGAGTTACATTGATGGTTCATTACTTGGGTAATCCTTCATATAAACAACAATTCATCCTAATTCCACTAATGATCCTCCTTTCTATTAAAGACGATCGGATTCATATTCCTCTTCTTCTCTGCTGGTGCCTTCTTGCCGGATGATGATGCTGCCACACTTGTTGATTCACCTTCGGAAGTTGGTTTAAGCTCTACTCCAAACAGCTTCACGGAGTTCTCCTTAGCTCCCTTCCGAGGCGGTGGTTTGGAATTATATCCCACAAAGGATATACTTTCCAAACACGATCCCGTTGTCCTTCCGCCTAGTTTGTGCTCCGGGTCTGCGATCACCAACTGGGTATGTCCCGTCCATACCCATCCATAGCGTGTAGGTTTCCATCCTTTTCCCTCGCGAAGCCACGTAGAGATCTCCAAGTGATGCCCCATCTGCCCGTTGGAATACCAGAAACACCGATGTACCAACGAACAGGAGAGAGTAAGCGATCCGGATGGCGTAGCGTCGATGGTGTGGAATTACGGTAGGCAAGATAATAGGACCACACAAACATACAATGCAAACACACAACACACATACAGAATCACATGCTAGCATTCTATTATTATCATTATTATTATCCTTATCATTGTTCCTTAGCTTCTCAAACTTGTCGTCATTCCATTACTTTCATCCATATTCCTCTTCACGGGGTTTCACTTACTTTTTCATACATTCAATTCTCGTTATCCACACTTCTTAGATGTTTGTTTCTTACAATTATGAACCTTTTCTTATCATGTCTTATTGAATTACAACCATCGATGATCGGGGAGTTAAAGCATCATCGAGGTACGCGTTTCCTTCGTAGTTAGCCCTCACGTCTCAAGTCTACATCTCCTCGACCATCCATCCAACCTAGTCGGAAGCAAACAGGAGTACAGGACCTATACCATGCGGGCACGATAGCTATCTCACAACAAATGGTCCCAGACCAGGAGGACTACAGCCTCAATTCAATAATATCAATTTATATATACAAGGCACACTGTCTCATCTCACAGTGGCAATCTCAGATGCCCCGTTCCAGTCCCTCTCACTGTTCTAGATTTTCAATCTAGGGGGCGACAATACTGTTCTAGTGCGCATGCAGAACTTGCCACGGCATTGGACCCGGTCCCTACCACGTTAGTACGCCACATGTGGAGTTTGTTCTGTCTAGAAAAGCACTCAAGACTTCTTGACGTTTCACCGTCATCGTCCTCCGCTAATGCAATCTCCACCGAGTATCCGCAGATACCCATAGTATCTTCCTCTCCACTACTTCGGGTTAACTCTCATTCCTCACCGCGTTCGCTGTTAATGTCTTTTAAAGTCTTTTATCTTTTTAATTAACCTAATGGTCGGCCCATCCTTCGTGCATCCCTTCAATGAGTCCCGACCGCTAACTTTGCACAGTCTTTCTCTCATTCCTCTCACGTAGCACAGAGCTGGGATCACCTTGACAACTCATGTCTCATTACTCAATCTTTTTCAGAACAGTTTTTCATAAGCTTTCGCAAAAGTTATGTTTCATACTTTTCTTGAAAATCTCATTTCACAAAAGTTTTCAAAACAAAGTTTCACAATCTTTCTTCAAAAGAGTATTTCACAAACTCTTCTCAAAAGTAATGTTTCTTAAAAATAATATTTCTTAAAAATAGATTTTCACAAGTCCTCTTTCCGAAATAGGGTTTAATTTCCTAAAATCCTTTCAAATATTATTTCATAAACTCTTTTAAAAAAAAAATACATTTCACAAATCTTTTTCAAAAATCTCCTTTTTCAAATCCTTTCAAAAACCTTCTTTCTCAATCTTCTCAAAAATCTCTTTCCAAAAATCTTTTCAAAAATTTCTTTTCAAAAATCTTTTCAAAAATTTTCTTTCACAAATCTTTTTCCAAAGATTTCTTTTCACAACTCTTTACAAAAATTTCTTTTCACAAATCTTTTCGAAAATTCATTTTTTTAAAAACCCTTTTTCAAAAACACCTTTTTGCTGAGCGCTAATGGAGGAGCAAGCTCAACTCAACACTAGTTCCCAGTCTAAAACCGAAAAACAAAGGAGCCCAGCTCCACTCAATTCACCTCCTGTTCCAACAACAACAATACTTTCCCAAGCTCTGGCTCGTTCTCAACATTATTATTAATTCTTTTCCCAATCTCAACTCTTATCTCTTTTCTTCTTATTCACTTTACTTTCCTCAACTTACTTTTCTCATTTTTATTCCTTTCACAATTTATTCATTTTATTTTCCTTTTCTTATCCAGGACGTAACAGACGCCCATTAGCCATTTGCTCATATTAATTAACAGCAATAAATATTATCTGGCATAATGAAATAAAGATATAAAAGCATACTAACAATCATACACTCATCACACAATAACAATGTGGTCATTGTCACCTTCATATAAGTGGCCACACAACACAAGCAATTGCCACTTATACTACTGACTCCGAACCACTTAGTTCCGATCTTTGAGATGATACGGAACGTCCTAATAAATCACCTAACTACCACGGTGTCTTAGGAAAGCTTCTCTCTCACCTGAGGTCCAGCTATTTAATGCGTACCGTCTCCTCGTGTCCTTTTGCTGCCGGCTGCCCCAATCTCTTTTCTATATCATTCCTCGTATTACATAAAACATTTTACATTATTGACTCATATAAGAAAATCTTTCCTTAGTTCAATACTGGTCCCTTTTCTTAGAATACTTTAACATTTTTCTAATACTTTATATACTTTCAAAAATCATTTTGGAAACTTTTAGTTTAAATTATTTATTTTAGTGGCTGATCCGTTTTGGACAGCACCTTAATTATTTTCAAAAGCACCGAAAAATCCGCCGTTTTCGATCCGGGTTTTTTCTTAAATCAATTATCACTTGAAAACTTCACTTTAAATCATATGAAAACGTTTTTGAATATAAAAAGCAAGTCCAAGTAATTCTGGACAGCAAAGAGTCATTTTATAAAAATCATTTTGAGAAAACCCCGAAAACATTGTAAAAACACTTTTCGCTTTAAATAATCCTTTAATTTAAAATCATCATTTAAAAACTCAAGTTTTCTTCATAAAACAAAATTTGGACAGCCACAAGCACAATTTAAAAAAAATATAATCTTAAGTAAATCAAACCAAATTTTCTTAAAATCAACTTATTTTAAAACCGTTCACACACTCACATATTTTTCAAATGTAACTAACATACAACCACAATATGACTCCAAACAAATCAAACCAAATTATTTTATAATCAATAAATCCTAACATTAGCCACATATTTAATCATCTTTCAAGCGTCACTCCACACACAACAACAAACAACACTTTAATAATTTATTAGAAGCATCTAAACAATTTAATCAACATCAAAGCAATTATGCGACTCATACATAATTCACAACATAAAACACTTAGGCATGCAAGTATTCATAAACCAATTTGAATCAAGTTTCATGCCAAACACATCAATATTTATTTTCCCTACTTTAAACAATTCATATCCTTCTCAAAAATTATCATGCACATGTTATTAAACTCCCTAAGCCTATTTAAACTACATCACCGAATGAGATCAAAGAAGGCAAGTAAAGCATCTTAATTTAAATCACATGAATCAACTTGGTTTGTTTTAGGCATTTAAATTCCATTTTCTTTTAATCTTAACCGAATGCACCTACACACACATACATTCATTTAAACACAATATTTCTCCAAGATTAATTTAATTTATTTATTTCCTTTATTTCTAAATAAAGAACCGATTGGAAAATAAATGTTCACAACACAATCTCAAACAATTTATTTTAGTGCAATTTCTCAAAACATACTCATTTCTTTTAGGTCATTTCATTGAAAAGAAATCCTAGTCTAGCTAGCATGAGTTAGGCCGAATATCATCATGATAAAGCAAGGCTTAGTTTTCAAATAATCATCATGCATGCACATAGATCATGGATCAATGAAAAGATCATTTTTCAAGAACTTGTTTCTTTGTTTTTCTTTGTAAAAACCGTGAGGTCTACGAGGGAAAAATAAAATCTTTTATTCAAAACCCAATGCATGTTCCTAAATCTTACAAATCAAGTCATAAATTCAATTAATTGATAACACCAAGGATGAAAATTGTTTTGAGTTGAAAAAGGGATCAAAACCGTGACATGCAAAGAAAATGACCAACTCTTTTGGTTCAAAACACATGCATGCATCAAGGATTAAGCCTTTCAAAGATCAACACAAGATCAAAGCCTTGGTCAAGTTTAAAATCACATCAAGGCATTTTCACTTCTTAGATTAACCTTTTTAAACATAAAAATAGCATGAAATCACTTAGATCAAATTAAAAGCATCTAGACCTATTTCTTCTACTCATGGCCGAATCACTTAGTTTTTGATTTGGTGATTTATGAGTTCATTTATTCTTAGAAATCCAAGATCAAGATAGAAAGAGGACATGCAAAGAAGAACAAGAATCATAAGGCCACAAAATCAACATGCAAAAGAAAATCAAAGCAATATATGAATTTTAAACACAACTTCAAACAAAACCGTGATGAAGAAAAATAACAAGTAAGAGATCAAACTTTCCAACACCAACATTCAAGATCAAAGCATAAAAATAACATGCAAGACACTTAGATCTCAAGATCACTCAAAAATAATTACATGCATCACAAAAATTAAACAAAGTCCATTAAAAGTCCTTTACAACATAAAAATCACTTAATCAAACTCTCTCTACCTTAAATCAAAACTTAAATATTCAAATCTCCTCTTCTCCTCCTTTAGGGTTTGCCTCGCCCTCTCTTCTTCTAGGGTTGATGGGTGGTTTTCTCCTTGATCTTTGAAGAAGAAGGTGGTTGGAGAAAGAAATCAAGGATGTTTGGGTTAGGAATTTGGGTTCTCACTCTTCCTCTCCTCTCCTCTCTTCACGGTTCACTCTCCTTCTCTCTATGTCTCAAGAGTTTGGTGTGCTCTTGAGGTTGAATGTGTTTGTGTTGGTTGTGAAATGAAGAAGGAAATGGACTAACACACACTCACTCACACGGTTTTACATAGGCCAAAGGGCATGGAAATTTCCCATTTTGTCCTCGGTTCAAGGGCTTGGTTCATGGGCAATTCGGTCTAGTCATATTGTTGCATGGGAGGGGTCATTTCGTGGGAACATGGTGGAGAGAAAGTCCTCCCTAGGCATCATGACTCACACCACCTAATCTCCCCCTATTTTCTTATTAAAATTTCATTTTCTTAATGCATAATAAAGTCACTCCTTCTTGATTCTTCTATCCTTCATATGGCCGAACCACACACACATGCACACACAAACACACACACACATTCAATTTATTTTCATGTTCAACACATAGCATGAATCCATGGAATAATGCACACACTTATACATATATACAATAAATACTTTTAAGGCATCATGTTCACATGACATACACACATATACATGCACGTATTAGACATATAGATACATACATTCATGCATCATACACATACTCATATTTCTTCATTTATTTAATTCCTATGTAATCCTAAGCATGTACACATACCAAAACCGTGTATACACACACACATGTCTAGCAAATAATTCTTGTTCATACAAGGTGACTCATACAAAGATTACAAATATTTTTATAAAAACATCAAGCATATAGACTTTTCCAAAACTCAATTTCTAAACTTTGGACATTATTTCAGAAAATCTTTTCTTTAAAATCCTTTATTATTTTGAAAACGTATATTTAAGAAAATCATTTAAGAAAATACTCTTTCAAAACACTTTTCCCAAAAATAATTTCTTTAGTATTTTAAATTAATACGAGGAATTTTCGGGGTGTTACATTCTCCCCAACTTAAAGATTTCTCGTCCCCGAGAAATGCGTTGTAGATTGGGCAGCAGGGCACAAAAATTCACTCATCATTGTGGCTCTCATGAGAACGCTCTCCCTCCGCTTCTTGGTCACACTCTCTTTTGCTGGCTTATTTCACTTTGTCGTGCTCCTTGCTCGTTGCTTTTTGATGAAGAAGTCTCATTCTCACATCCGCTTGCGTGTCGAATCGGGTTAAGTCCAATGGACTAACCGAAGAAGATGTCGCTCTCTTAGCTGATCGTCATCACAAAAAGTCCAACCATAGGTACGGACTTAGGGAAATCAAGCAAACAAACATTCATACATCTCCAAAAGTATAGAGTTTTACCTAAAAATTCTTAAATATTCACTATTCACTGCGACTCAGGTTCCTATTACCTCACAACAATCACTCCTTCCTCAATTCTCCTTCTAACTCTAGGGTTTTAGTCTATCCTTTTTCTAACTTAAGGGGATTTCTATTACAATCTAAGCTCACCTACTTCCTTAAACAATCTCCCTTTTCTCCTTAAATTCACCCTAGACATTGATCAAACCCATCACCTTTGATCATCCCGTCCTCTAGTTAGGGTATAAGGTAATTCTAATCCTCAAATCTTCCTCAAAATTTTTCTAAGAACCGGGAACATACGCCTCTTTTCCTCCTTGTGACTCCCCAACTTTGATCAGATCTATCACTAAACCCATTATGAGCTTATATCCTTACTTAACTTAAACTATTTATCCTCCCTTAATCGTTCAAGCCTAAACCATCTGGGTAACTATGGCACTTTTAATTCCATAATTTGGGTTAAAGAGTTTTAAATAGGATCGGTACGACTACAGTTGATAGAGGTTCATGAAGGAAAAGGTTCGAAACTTAATAACAAAAACTGCTTTGTTGAAGCAATTCAACAAGCACAGAATTCCAGGTAGGATATACCGAATTCTCAGAGGTACTAACTATCCCTAGATAAAAGGATACGCTAAGGTAAACAATCCTAAGTCTAACAATTACTAATGAAACATCAGGGGTACTGGGTCTTAATCTCAGGATCTATTCAGGTTCTACTCCGTCAAGCTATAGAACCAAAAGGTTCCTTAAACTAATCACAGTCGATACTAAGCAACCAACTAGTTTCATATCCTACGAGATGAAGACTTAACCTAATACTCCTACCCTGATACTAACAAACACACAGAGTCACACACAAGCAAAGCATGTAAGCATGGGCTTAAGGCCACAAAGGATTACCATAAGCTCTGATACCACTTCTGTAATAGCCCGATTTTCGTAAACCAAACAATTGACTTTCATTCCTTATTGTTGCAAAAATGAGGCCAATTTTTTTTTAAAAAAAAACAAACAATGTTGAAGGGTTTGAAACATTCTTGAAAAGTTATTAATATCCTTCAACCTTCTCTTTCGAAAACCGAGTTGTTACTTAAAACCACAACTCATTCACCTTGTTTTTCGAAAACATTTTTGTTAAGAAAACACTTTGTTTCAAATTAAATAATTCCAATCATTTCTTCAAAAGAACTTAAACATGTTTCATAAAAGAGTGCTCTTACATTCCTTAAAGATATAGGGCATGCTCCAGAGTAACTTGAGTTACATTGATGGTTCATTACTTGGGTAATCCTTCATACAAACAACAATTCATCCTAATTCCACTAATGATCCTCCTTTCTATTAAAGACGATCGGATTCAGTTTCCTCTTCTTCTCTGCTGGTGCCTTCGTGTCGGATGATGCTGCTGCCACACTTGTTGATTCACCTTCGGAAGTTGGTTTAAGCTCTACTCCAAACAGCTTCACGGAGTTCTCCTTAGCTCCCTTCCGAGGCGGTGGTTCGGAATTATATCCCACAAAGGATATACTTTCCAAACACGATCTCGTTGTCCTTCCGCTTAGTTTGTGCTTCGGGTCTACGATCACCAACTGGGTATGTCCCGTCCATACCCATCCATAGCGTGTAGGTTTCCATCCTTTTCCCTCGCGAAGCCACGTAGAGATCTCCAAGCGATGCTCCATCTGCCCGTTGGAATACCAGAAACACCGATGTAACAACAAACAGGAGAGAGTAAGCGATCCGGACGGCGTAGCGTCGACGGTGTGGAATTACGGTAGGCAAGATAATAGGACCACACAAACATACAATGCAAACACACAACACACATACAAAATCACATGCAAGCAATCTATTATTATCATTATTATTATCCTTATCATTGTTCCTTAGCTTCTCAAACTTGTCGTCATTCCATTACTTTCATCCATATTCCTCTTCACGGAGTTTCACTTACTTTTTCATACTTTCCATTCTCGTTATCCACACTTCTTAGATGTTTGTTTCTTACAATTATGAACCTTTTCTTATCATGTCTTATTGAATTACAACCATCGATGATCGTGGAGTTAAAGCATCATCGAGGTACGCGTTTCCTTCGTAGTTAGCCCTCACGTCTCAAGTCTACATCTCCTCGGCCATCCATCCAACCTAGTCGGAAGCAAACAGGAGTACAGGACCTTTACCACGCGGGCACGACAGCTGTCTCACAACAAATGGTCCCAGACCAGGAGGACTACAGCCTCAATTCAATAATATCAATTTATATATACAAGGCACACTGTCTCATCTCACAGTGGCAATCTTAGATGCCCCGTTCCAGTCCCTCTCACTGTTCTAGATTTGCAATCTAGGGGGCTACAATACTGTTCTAGTGCGCATGCAGAACTTGCCACAGCATTGGACCCGGTCCCTACCACGTTAGTACGCCACATGTGGAGTTCATTCAGCCTAGAAAAGCACTCAAGACTTCTTGACGTTTCACCGTCATCGTCCTCCCCTAATGCAATCTCCACCTGAGTATCCGCAGATACCCATAGTATCTTCCTCTCCACTACTTCGGGTTAACTCTCATTCCTCACCGCGTTCGCTGTTAATGTCTTTTAAGGTCTTTTATCTTTTTAATTAACCTAATGGTCGGCCCATCCTTCGTGCATCCCTTCAATGAGTCCCGACCGCTAACTTTGCACAGTCTTTCTCTCATTCCTCTCACGTAGCACAGAGCTATGATCACCTTGACAACTCATGTCTCATTACTCAATCTTTTTCAAAACAGTTTTTCATAAGCTTTCGCAAAAGTTATGTTTCATACTTTTCTTGAAAATCTCATTTCACAAAAGTTTTCAAAACAAAGTTTCACAATCTTTCTTCAAAAGAGTATTTCACAAACTCTTCTCAAAAGTAATGTTTCTTAAAAATAATATTTCTTAAAAATAGATTTTCACAAGTCCTCTTTCCGAAATAGGGTTTCCTAAAATCCTTTCAAATATTATTTCATAAACTCTTTTAAAAAAAATACATTTCACAAATCTTTTTCAAAAATCTCCTTTTTCAAATCCTTTCAAAAACCTTCTTTCTCAATCTTCTCAAAAATCTCTTTCCAAAAATCTTTTCAAAAATTTATTTTCAAAAATCTTTTAAAAAATTTTCTTTCACAAATCTTTTTCCAAAGATTTCTTTTTCACAACTCTTTACAAAAATTTCTTTTCACAAATCTTTTCGAAAATTCATTTTTTTAAAAACCCTTTTTCAAAAACACCTTTTTGCTGAGCGCTAATGGAGGAGCAAGCTCAACTCAACACTAGTTCCCAGTCTAAAACCGAAAAACAAAGGAGCCCAGCTCCACTCAATTCACCTCTTGTTCCAACAACAACAATACTTTCCCAAGCTCTGGCTCGTTCTCAACATTATTATTAATTCTTTTCCCATTCTCAACTCTTATCTCTTTTCTTCTTATTCACTTTACTTTCCTCAACTTACTTTTCTTTTTTTTATTCCTTTCACAATTTATTCATTGTATTTTCCTTTTCTTATCCAGGACGTAACAGACACCCATTAGCCATTTGCTCATATTAATTAACAACAATAAATATTATCAGGCATAATGAAATAAAGATATAAAAGCATACTAACAATCATACACTCATCACACAATAACAATGTGGTCATTGTTACCTTCATATAAGTGGCCACACAACACAAGCAATTGCCACTTATACTACTGACTCCGAACCACTTAGTTCCGATCTTTGAGATGATACGGAACGTCCTAATAAATCACCTAACTACCACGGTGTCTTAGGAAAGCTTCTCTCTCACCTGAGGTCCAGCTATTTAATGCGTACCGTCTCCTCGTGTCCTTTTGCTGCCGGCTGCCCCAATCTCTTTTCTATATCATTCCTCGTATTACATAAAACACTTTACATTATTGACTCATATAAGAAAATCTTTCCTTAGTTCAATATTGGTCCTTTTCTTAAAATACTTTAACATTTTTCTAATACTTTATATACTTTCAAAAATCATTTTGGAAACTTTTAGTTTAAATTATTTATTTGTGATCCATTTTGGACAGCACCTTAATTATTTTCAAAAACACCGAAAAATCCGCCGTTTTCGATCCGGGTTTTTTCTTAAATCAATTCTCACTAGAAAACTTCACTTTAAATCATATGAAAACGTTTTTGAATATAAAAAGCAAGTCCAAGTAATTTTGGACAGCAAAGAGTCATTTTATAAAAATCATTTTGAGAAAACCCCGAAAACATTGTAAAAACACTTTTCGCTTTAAATAATCCTTTAATTTAAAATCATCATTTAAAAACTCAAGTTTTCTTCATAAAACAAATTTTGGACAGCCACAAGCACAATTTAAAAAAAATCTTAAGTAAATCAAAACAAATTTTCTTAAAATCAACTTATTTTAAAACCGTCCGCACACTCACATATTTTTCAAATGTAACTAACATACAACCACAATATGACTCCAAACAAATCAAACCAAATTATTTTATAATCAATAAATCCTAACATTAGCCACATATTTAATCATCTTTCAAGCGTCACTCCACACAACAACAAACAACAATTTAATCAACATCAAAGCAATTATGCGACTCATACATAATTCACAACATAAAACACTTAGGCATGCAAGTATTCATAAACCAATTTGAATCAAGTTTCAAGCCAAACACATCAATATTTATTTTCCCTACTTTAAACAATTCATATCCTTCTCAAAAATTATCATGCACATGTTATTAAACTCCCTAAGCCTATTTAAACTACATCACCTAATGAGATCAAAGAAGGCAAGTCAAGCATCTTAATTTAAATCACATGAATCAACTTGGTTTGTTTTAGGCATTAAATTCCATTTTCTTTTAATCTTAACCGAATGCACCTACACACACATACATTCATTTAAACACAATATTTCTCCAAGATTAATTTAATTTATTTATTTCCTTTATTTCTAAATAAAGAACCGATTGGAAAATAAATGTTCACAACACAATCTCAAACAATTTATTTTAGTGCAATTTCTCAAAACATACTCATTTCTTTTAGGTCATTTCATTGAAAAGAAATCCTAGTCTAGCTAGCATGAGTTAGGCCGAATATCATCATGATAAAGCAAGGCTTAGTTTTCAAATATTCATCATGCATGCACATAGATCATGGATCAATGTAAAGATCATTTTTCAAGAACTTGTTTCCTTGTTTTTCTTTGTAAAAACCGTGAGGTCTACGAGGGAAAAATAAAATCTTTTATTCAAAACCCAATGCATGTTCCTAAATCTTACAAATCAAGTCATAAATTCAATTAATTGATACCACCAGGGATGAAAATTGTTTTGAGTTGAAAAAGGGATCAAAACCATGACATGCAAAGAAAATGACCAACTCTTTTGGTTCAAAACACATGCATGCTGTAACACCCTATGAAATAATTACCCTTAATTACCCCAAAATTAGGATTTAAAATTTCTTTTAATATGGATATGATATTCGCCAAAATAATATTTCCTTTCATTAATAACAAAACATCATAGTTAATAAAGCGGAAGACTTAAAGACATCAAATTCATAAAGTATAAGTTTAGGTACATTCAGTTCGGTCATTCAAAATACAATCAGTGTTTTAGCTCGGCCCAACTGGCCGAGACCCAATACAAAACAATGTTCTAGCTCGGCCCAACTGGCCGAGACCCATCCACCTATCTAACTCTAAATAACTTACTCTCCCTGTGAGGGAGAGTGATCCTGCTCGGCCGGGGACTGCGTCTGCTCGGGCTCAGTACCTGAATAATGGTAAGGAGGTGAGCATTACATAGAACTTAAGTAAGCAATTTCTAAAATGACATACCGAACTACCAAGCCAAACACAAATAGTCAAATAGCAAATAAATCACAAGTAATCAAACCCATGTATCTCATGCATATATCAACATTTAGCTCGGTTCACATCATACAACAGCTTACCCATTACCTATTAAGTCTCCCTCGATTCATTTCGGCCACTAATCTCTTTCCTCGTATTCATTATTCACTATTCCACTTTTACATGGCTTCCAATCTTTTACTCTTCTCGGATGCATACTCCCGGTGCATGTCTTACACCATTTAAGTCGGATATTGGAGTGTCCATAACTGCGAGCACCACAATACTCGTCTTACAGCTGCGAGCACCACAATGCTCGGCTTACGCGATCAATGCACGCACCCAGTACGCATCTGCTATGACCAGGAACACTACCGCCGATCATTCTATAGAGTAAGGAGTGTCCATAACTGCGAGTACCACAATACTCGTCTTACAGCTGCGAGCACCACAATGCTCGGCTTACGCGATCAATGCACGCACCTAGTACGCGTCTGCTATGACCAGGAACACTGCCCACCGATTCCGTTCTCGGAACCTTGTGTGAGTCATAATTGCGAGCACCACAATGCTCGACTTACAGCTGCGAGCACCACAATGCTCGGCTTACGCGATCAATGCACGCACCCAGTACGCGTCTGCTATGACCCGACCACACAACCATTTCTCTTTAATTCCCCTTATCTTATTAACCATTACTTTTAGTTCGGCCCACCTCAGTTCACCTCTTTAATTTATTCCTCTTTGCATTAATCGCATTATTTATTTAGCTCGGCCTATCTCGGCTCAACCCTTTACCCATTTTCCGATTTCCCTTATCCCTATTATCTATCTCATCTACCTATCTCATTATATAACATATTAGTTTGTCCTTTCGATCCACCCTGGTTACCATTCCTCTCATTCTCCATTCTCACCCTCTCTCGGCTCGGCCCCAAATACAAATACCAAATATCAAAGCATCATAAACACTTATACCTCAACAATCACATGAACAAAACATTTAGTCAATCCATCATATAAAATGCAGCATATGAAATATAGCATGTAATCAAAAGTGATATTCCATCTTCACCTAAAATCCATGTTTCTATTTCATTCATTAATTCCCTTTTTACCCTTTTTACCATTTCTCTTCTAACATTAACCTATGTCCATTCCCTAATCTAATACCCACTCTTAGTACCCTTTATGAACACCCTAGAAACCCAAACTCAAGTAGAGGTAACACTCACTCCTTACCTCAAACCGTGTGAGATACTAGTTGAGAGTTTGAGGATGGCTTCCTTGACCTAGACCTTGACCTTGTGAGCTTCGCACCCTTGAATCCGTGTCCTCCTTGCTGCCTCCACAACAATACGCCGGTCCAGGGACGCCGGAACAGAAGAAAACAAGAGGGAGGGTCTCCAACCGGTGAGACTTGGTGGAAGAGAAGAAGGGATGTGTGAGAAAGAGGGATCTTCGTGAAGGAGAAGAGGAAGTATGAGAGTTGTGTGTGTTGGAGCTTTAGAGAGAAAATGAGAGAGAGAAACGAAGGAGAGAGAGAGATTAGAATTGCAAAGTGTGTTATGTTGTGTTTGGGCTTTCTTTTATTCTTTTTAGGGGAATTATTTGTGTGGCCCTCATTGGAGGCTTCCTTGAGAAGCTAAAACATGTGGCTAGGATTCATTGGCTTCTTGGGAAAGCCATGAATAGTACTTGAAAGGGACATAAAGCAATGATAATGACATAAAGTGAATGGCCAGGACAGTGTACGGATGGTACGAATCCCAAAGGGGTACAGCTCAACATGAGTTGGCACGGAGGAGCTAGGACGTGTCGGCTCGAGTACGTCGGTTAGGATACGGCGGCTCGGTTTGTAGGGACAGCAGTAGTCCGAGCTTCCATCTCGGATAATAGGGTGAGGTATGCTAAGGTCGGCTAGTCCGGACTGGACCACGGGTTCCACGTTGGGTTCCCATCCAGCTCGGTTCATATGCACCCAATCTCATCTAACTCGGTCGGGATCGGACCGAGGTCCTATACTTACATCCTAGGTCGGCCTATGCTCATACTACCCTTCTAATCCTTGTACAATTTCTAAGGCTTAATCCTATCCTTACATAAATATTTATATACTAAAATTATATTATTTAATATTAATTTTCAGGATGTTACACATGCATCAAGGATTAAGCCTTTCAAAGATCAACACAAGATCAAAGCCTTGGTCAAGTTTAAAATCACATCAAGGCATTTTCACTTCTTAGATTAACCTTTTTAAACATAAAAATAGCATGAAATCACTTAGATCAAATTAAAATTATCTAGACCTATTTCTTCTACTCATGGCCGAATCACTTAGTTTTTGATTTGGTGATTTATGAGTTCATTTATTCTTAGAAATCCAAGATCAAGATATAAAGAGGACATGCAAAGAAGAACAAGAATCATAAGGCCACAAAATCAACATGCAAAAGAAAATCAAAGCAATATATGAATTTTAAACACAACTTCAAACAAAACCGTGATGAAGAAAAATAACAAGTAAGAGATCAAACTTTCCAACACCAACATTCAAGATCAAAGCATAAAAATAACATGCAAGACACTTAGATCTAAAGATCACTCAAAAATAATTACATGCATCACAAAAATTAAACAAAGTCCATTAAAAGTCCTTTACAACATAAAAATCACTTAATCAAACTCTCTCTACCTTAAATCAAAACTTAAATCTTCAAATCTCCTCTTCTCCTCCTTTAGGGTTTGCCTCGCCCTATCTTCTTCTAGGGTTGATGGGTGGTTTTCTCCTTGATCTTTGAAGAAGAAGGTGGTTGGAGAAAGAAATCAAGGATGTTTGGGTTAGGAATTTGGGTTCTCACTCTTCCTCTCCTCTCCTCTCTTCACGGTTCACTCTCCTTCTCTCTATGTCTCAAGAGTTTGGTGTGCTCTTGAGGCTGAATGTGTTTGTGTTGGTTGTGAAATGAAGAAGGAAATGGACTAACACACACTCACTCACACGGTTTTACATATGCCAAAGGGCATGGAAATTTCCCATTTTGTCCTCGGTTCAAGGGCTTGGTTAATGAGCAATTCGGTCTAGTCATATTGTTGCATGGGAGGGTTCATTTCGTGGGAACATGGTGGAGAGAAAGTCCTCCCTAGGCATCATGACTCACACCACCTAATCTCCCCCTATTTTCTTATTAAAATTTCATTTTCTTAATGCATAATAAAGTCACTCCTTCTTGATTCTTCTATCCTTCATATGGCCGAACCACACACACATGCACACACACACATACACATTCAATTTATTTTCATGTTCAACACATAGCATGAATCCATGGAATAATGCACACACTTATACATATATACAATAAATACTTTTAAGGAATCATGTTCACATGACATACACACATATACATGCACGTATTAGACATATAGATACATACATTCATGCATCATACACATACTCATATTTCTTCATTTATTTAATTCCTATGTAATCCTAAGCATGTACACATACCAAAACCGTGTATACAAACACACATGTCTAGCAAACAATTCTTGTTCATACAAGGTGACTCATACAAAGATTACAAATATTTTTATAAAAACATCAAGCATATAGACTTTTCCAAAACTCAATTTCTAAACTTCGGACATTATTTCAGAAAATCTTTTCTTTAAAATCCTTTATTATTTTGAAAACGTATATTTAAGAAAATCATTTAAGAAAATACTCTTTCAAAACACTTTTCCCAAAAATAATTTCTTTAGTATTTTAAATTAATACGAGGAATTTGCGGGGTGTTACATTCTCCCCAACTTAAAGATTTCTCGTCCCCGATAAATGCGTTGTAGATTGGGCAGCAGGGCACAAAAATTCACTCATCATTGTGGCTCTCATGAGAACGCTCTCCCTCCACTTCTTGGTCACACTCTCTTTTGCTGGCCCATTTCACTTTGCCGTGCTCCTTGCTCGTTGCTTTTTGATGAAGAAGTCTCATTCGCACATCCGCTTGCGTGTCGAATCGGGTTAAGTCCAATGGACTAACCGAAGAAGATGTCGCTCTCTTAGCTGATCGTCATCACAAAAAGTCCAACCATAGGTACGGACTTAGGGAAATCAAGCAAACAAACATTCATACATCTCCAAAAGTATAGAGTTTTACCTAAAAATTCTTAAATATTCACTATTCACTGCGACTCAGGTTCCTATTACCTCACAACAATCACTCCTTCCTCAATTCTCCTTCTAACTCTAGGGTTTTAGTCTATCCTTTTTCTAACTTAAGGGGATTTCTATTACAATCTAAGCTCACCTACTTCCTTAAACAATCTCCCTTTTCTCCTTAAATTCACCCTAGACATTGATCAAACCCATCACCTTTGATCATCCCGTCCTCTAGTTAGGGTATAAGGTAATTCTAATCCTCAAATCTTCCTCAAAATTTTTCTAAGAACCGGGAACATACGCCTCTTTTCCTCCTTGTGACTCCCCAACTTTGATCAGATCTATCACTAAACCCATTATGAGCTTATATCCTTACTTAACCTAAACTATTTATCCTCCCTTAATCGTTCAAGCCTAAACCATCTGGGTAACTATGGCACTTTTAATTCCATAATTTGGGTTAAAGAGTTTTAAATAGGATCGGTACGACTACAGTTGATAGAGGTTCATGAAGGAAAAGGTTCGAAACTTAATAACAAAAACTGCTTTGTTGAAGCAATTCAACAAGCACAGAATTCCAGGTAGGATATACCGAATTCTCAGAGGTACTAACTATCCCTAGATAAAAGGATACGCTAAGGTAAACAATCCTAAGTCTAACAATTACTAATGAAACATCAGGGGTACTGGGTCTTAATCTTAGGATCTATTCAGGTTCTACTCCGTCAAGCTATAGAACCAAAAGGTTCCTTAAACTAATCACAGTCGATACTAAGCAACCAACTAGTTTCATATCCTACGAGATGAAGACTTAACCTAATACTCCTACCCTGATACTAACAAACACACAGAGTCACACACAAGCAAAGCATGTAAGCATGGGCTTAAGGCCACAAAGGATTACCATAAGCTCTGATACCACTTCTGTAACAGCCCGATTTTCGTAAACCAAACAATTGACTTTCATTCCTTATTGTTGCAAAAATGAGGCCAATTTTTTTTTTTAAAACAAACAATGTTGAAGGGTTTGAAACATTCTTGAAAAGTTATTAATATCCTTCAACCTTCTCTTTCGAAAACCGAGTTGTTACTTAAAACCACAACTCATTCACCTTGTTTTTCGAAAACATTTTTATTAAGAAAACACTTTGTTTCAAATTAAATAATTCCAATCATTTCTTCAAAAGAACTTAAACATGTTTCATAAAAGAGTGCTCTTACATTCCTTAAAGATATAGGGCATGCTCCAGAGTAACTTGAGTTACATTGATGGTTCATTACTTGGGTAATCCTTCATACAAACAACAATTCATCCTAATTCCACTAATGATCCTCCTTTCTATTAAAGACGATCAGATTCAGTTTCCTCTTCTTCTCTGCTGGTGCCTTCGTGTCGGATGATGATGTTGCCACACTTGTTGATTCACCTTCGGAAGTTGGTTTAAGCTCTACTCCAAACAGCTTCACGGAGTTCTCCTTAGCTCCCTTCCGAGGCGGTGGTTCGGAATTATATCCCACAAAGGATATACTTTCCAAACACGATCTCATTTCAAGGGCTTGGTTCATGGGCAATTCGGTCTAGTCATATTGTTGCATGGGAGGGTTCATTTCGTGGGAACATGGTGGAGAGAAAGTCCTCCCTAGGCATCATGACTCACACCACCTAATCTCCCCCTATTTTCTTATTAAAATTTCATTTTCTTAATGCATAATAAAGTCACTCCTTTTTGATTCTTCTATCCTTCATATGGCCGAACCACACACACATGCACACACACACACATACACATTCAATTTATTTTCATGTTCAACACATAGCATGAATCCATGGAATAATGCACACACTTATACATATATACAATAAATACTTTTAAGGCATCATGTTCACATGACATACACACATATACATGCAAGTATTAGACATATAGATACATACATTCATGCATCATACACATACTCATATTTCTTCATTTATTTAATTCCTATGTAATCCTAAGCATGTACACATACCAAAACCGTGTATACACACACACATGTCTAGCAAATAATTCTTGTTCATACAAGGTGACTCATACAAAGATTACAAATATTTTTATAAAAACATCAAGCATATAGACTTTTCCAAAACTCAATTTCTAAACTTTGGACATTATTTCAGAAAATCATTTCTTTAAAATCCTTTATTATTTTGAAAACGTATATTTAAGAAAATCATTTAAGAAAAAACTCTTTCAAAACACTTTTCCCAAAAATAATTTCTTTAGTATTTTAAATTAATACGAGGAATTTGCGGGGTGTTACATTACCTTCTACCACCCCAACCCGCTGATCCGGTTTCGTCCTCGTAGATTTAGGATTCCCATCATATACGCTATGCTCGTACACCCTTTTACACTTACCATGGACCACCTACCACACGAACAACTCGCTCATATCACAGTTTTCGCTTTCGACCTACCCGCTCACACCCTTTTTCTTCGAGAGTCGTCCGCGAGGAGACTCCCCTATCTGATCCGAGGAGCCCTGTTAGGGTCTCGCCATCACCTGACCCTGTACCCAGTGGTAGGGTACCCACTCCATCGGATGAGATCGAGGAGGATCCTGTGGAGGACGAGAGCGGAGGCGAGCCTGTCGTGCACTCTACCGGGAGTCAATGGAGGGACGATGATCCCTAGGTATGTGCATATGGTAGATGATGAGGATCAGGGAATCCGGTGTGATAGATGTTGTGGAAGAGATATTGCTGCTGATGATGATGTTGGCTAATGACTACTACTGCTACCTGGATATTTCTACTACTACTACTGCTGCTACCTGATCTATGTGACCAACTCTAGAGTGTTATATTTTGAGATGTATATATATATTGTAGATATGC
This sequence comes from Crotalaria pallida, assembly GCA_037953625.1. Lineage (NCBI taxonomy): Eukaryota > Viridiplantae > Streptophyta > Magnoliopsida > Fabales > Fabaceae > Crotalaria > Crotalaria pallida. The sequence continues at coordinate 50,311,819 of CM075652.1, forward strand.
TTTTGAGAGCTCTAGAGCTATGGTTTTCTTTTGATATAGATCTTTTATTATGGACTTTTATAGGATCTTGGAGTCACGACCTTGGACTATGTATTTCTTGACTTTTATATATATATATCTATATATATCTTATGTTTATATTACCATTGTGCATAGTCCTATTATTTCCGCTTACTCTGATATAGATTATTTAAAGAATTTGGCTACGATATTTGAAAATGGGATTAGTTCCACAAAACGAATGAATGGATGGCATCGCTTCATTTTTACTATGTAAATACGATTTCAAAGTACCGATGCTATCTGGATTATGAAGAGACTTTCTTAACTTAAAAAATGCCGAATTTAATATAAAGTTTAAAATGATATAAAATATAATCTTCAAGAACTCCATGTTTTGGTTTGTGCACCCGCCTTTATAGAAAATATAAAGAAAATTTTATTTCCTACATTTTCTAAATACTAACAAGTCCATAACTATTACGAGTAATATTATATTTATTGTATTAATTACTTGTATTATATTGAGGGTGTCACATTATGGAGGTGTTTTCGTGTCAACGGTGGGGAATCGTTGGTGGTGACTCACCAAAACGCACTAACTCGTGCAACTCTGACCAGAATACTCGAGTCTTTTCAGCAATACTCGAGTATTTTGGTCAGTTTTTGAAAAATATTTATTTTATTTTCTTTCCCTCCAAAACCTTTCCTATAATTACTTCTAGGTCCCAAAACAGGGACTAATGTGAAAATTATTTATTTATGCATAAATATAATTTCCAAATCACATTTACTAACAACATAAACACAGATTTTAATCAAAGATTAAAAATAGAAATAATTAATTATAATAAACTTTATAATTAACATTTCATTAATCAGGGATTAAAATTTTGGGGTGTTACAGGCCCAATCCTGTCTATACCGGATACCGGTAAGAGGCCTAAGTGGCCCAATTGTCCTGATACCAGCATACCGGTAAGAGGCTTCGATTGGCCCACCTCCCTTCGTACCGATATACCAGTAAGATTCCTCAATGATCTTATGTCTACCCCTGGACCGTTATACCGGTAAGATGCTGTCATGTCAGATGCACATGGCAAGGATTCCAAGGAAAGTCGTTATCCCGCTGAGTATTGGATCCCACGCATTATGATACCTGCCATTATGCTCTACCGTTTACAGAATCATCGCCTGCCTCATGATGGCAGCAATCAACACAAATAAAGCGGGTATGCCTATATAAACCTGGTAAGACAAACAGGTATGCATCTGATTGGCTCACACATACACACACAACACCAAGTAAACGACCAGAGTGTGGGTATCTTGGTATTCAAGGTGCCCTATACGTCTGACATCAACAGGTAGAAATGCTGGATACTTGGCCGGATTGTCCAAGTCCAATAATTCTACGACAGAACACTCATTATCATAAATGTCATTTTATGCAAAAATGTTGAATTCAGAAGAAGTGCATAAATGAAAATCTTGATTCTATAAAAGATAAGTTTAAAGCTTATGTATGTTTGAGTCAAACTTAATCAAAGATCCACATAAAATTTGGTGGATTGATCCTGGATTAATCGAAACATGTTTCTTGTGACACCCTTTTCTCAATCCAAGTAAATATTACAATAAATATGTATCACTTGATAATTATATGGACTTGTTATTGAATAAAAAATGTGAATGTAAAATTTCTCTTTTAAAGCAGGTGCACAATCAAAATAGGGAGCTCTTGGAGAAAATAATTCGCATCCTTTGAAACATTATATTGAATTCGGTGTTTACGAAAATAAGAAAATCTTTTCATAATCCGGATAGCACCAGTGCTTTTGGAAACGTATAGACATAGTAAAATTAGGCGGTGCGTATCCATTCTTTCTTTTTTGGAACTGATACCATTTAAATCATACAACCGAAATCGCTAATTTATTTTTATCAGAGTGAGCGGAAAGAGCAGGACTATGAGTAGTTAAAATATAAACATAAGCTATATATATATATATAAAGATATAAGTCAAGTAGTACATAGTCCCCAAGAAATCAAGTCTCCAAGGTCCAACAAGTCCATAACAGATCTACATCAAATATAACCATAGCCCTAGAGCTCTCATGAGCATATCTACATCATATATACATATCAAAATATGAACTCCAGGGTGGTCACGTAGATCTGGCAGCACCAGTAGTAGTAGTGATAGTAGTAGCGGTCTCCAAGAAGCAAAAGGTAGTATCATCATCATCACAGCAGCAGCAGCAGTATCTCCTCCACAGCATCCCCACACTGGATCCCCTGATCCTCATCATGTACCCTATGCACATACCTAAGGATCGTCATCCCTCCAGTCACTCCCAGTAGAATGCACGACAGGCTCGCCTCCGCTCTCGTCCTCCACGGGATCCTCCTCGATCTCATCCGATGGAGAGTGTACCCTACCACTGGGTACGGGGTCAGGAGATGGTGTGGCCCTGACTGGACTCCTCGGATCAGAAGGGGGAGTATCCTCGTGGACGACTCTCGAGGAAAAAGGGTGTGAGCGGGTAGGTCTGAAACGAAAACTATGATAAGAGCGAGCTGGCCGTGTGGGAGGTGGTCCATGATATGTGTAAAACGGGGGTACGTGCATAGTGTATATGATGGGAATCCTAAATCTACGAGGACGAAATCGAATCAACGGGTTCGGGTGGTAGAAGGTAATCTCTACCTCCCCCTCGAACACCGCGCGATGGTCCTCACAGATCCATGTGCCACTAGGAAGTGGCCTGATCTCGATGCAAGCGATGTAGCGAGACATCACCTACAAGGGCATAGGGGTAAGCAATTCTACACACATAATCAACAGAGCATAAATTTGTACAATAAGATTGTGTAAATATGCAACAATGAACAACAATCACATTTAGCACTTAGCAGTTATTGAATGCAATTAGGATGCTCATACTTGTTTCATTTATCACACTTAATTTTAAATGAGTGGCATTAGGGGTGTTCAGAACCGAACTGATCCATTGGACAACCGAAAAACCGAACCGAAAAACCGAAATCCAAAAAAAAACCGAAAAAAAATAAACATTTTTGGATCTGCTGCTGCCAAAACCGACCGGTTCGGTTCGGTTTTCGGTTCATGGTGTTCAGAACCGGACCGAGCCGAACCGAACCGGTGCTTATTACATGTATGTTTCCGTATGGGCCTTAGACACTGAACAAGCCCATTAGTCACAGTGAAACCTAGCTGCCGCCTCACTCCTCAGTTCTCCCTTTCAGTTCCTCTTCTCAATTCTCACATTCACATTCCCTCTTCTCAGTCTCTGCAAAGTGCAAACCCTAGCCGCCGCCTGCCGCCGCCACTCAGCTCCTCCCCCTCTCTCCGTCGTAGATCCTTCATCCCTGGCTCCCTGCTCCTTCGTCCCGCTCCCTGCTCCTTCGTCAATCGTCCCTGTCTGTCGTCCGGTCGTCCTCCAGTGCTCCCTGCGCCGGTTTTCTGCTCCATGGAGGTAATTTCTATTTTCTATGTTGGCTGCCATGGCTGGTCCCTTAATATTTCTATTTTCAGCAGTTCATTTAAGTTTGAACTTGTTTTCCATTTATTTTCTATGTTGGCTGCCATAGCTAGTCCCTTTATTTTTTCCATTTCTGATTGTGCACACATTTTTTTGGAAGGCTGTAAAAGATTTTCGGTTATTTGCTCTTAAGTTTGAACTTTATTTTTTTTCCATTTCTGATTCTGCACACATTTTTTTGGAAGGCTGTAAAAGATTTTTGGTTATTTGCTCTTAAGTTTGAACTTTATTTTTTTTCCATTTCTGATTGTGCACACATTTTTATTTTGAAGGCTGTAAAAGATAGTCAAAGTTGTGAGAGAACAAGTGCTGCCAATGTTGAATCCAACACCAACAACAAACAAAGCAACTTGAACAAAGAGGATGTTTCTAAAGCTTCCAACAAGAAGAGGAAAATTGCAGCAGAATCGGTTCAATCTAGTGATGTTGATGCTGGAAATGCAGGTAAAAAAATAGTTCCACATCTAGATCTTGGGCATGGGAGCATTTCACAAAAGATGTAACAAATCCATCTAAGCCTAGAGCCACATGCAATTGGTGTGGTGATTCTTATGCATGCGATTCAAGTAAAAATGGAACTAGTAATCTTATTACTCACTTAGTAAAAAAATGCAAAAAGATTCCTAAGGACAATTTAGATCCTAGTCAAAAGACTCTTTCCCTTCAACAATTGAAAAAAGAAGATGGGAAAGGAAGTGGTAGTGCTCTTATTGGGGTTGGTTTTGATCCAGATGCATGCAGAAAAGCTCTAGCAAGAATGATAATTGTAGATGAGTTACCTTTTAAGTTTGTTGAGGGTGAGGGATTCCGTTATTTCATGAGTGTTGTGCAACCTAAACTCTCAATTCCGGGTAGGATTACCATTGCTAGGGAATGTTGGAGTCTTTACACGAATGAAAAACATAAGGTGAAAAGTATGTTTAATCATTCGAGTCAAGGTGTATGTCTAACAACAGATTGTTGGACTTCAGTTCAAAATTTGAATTACCTTTGTCTTACTGCACATTTCATTGATGAGAATTGGAAATTGCACAAAAAGATTCTTAACTTTTGTACAATTAAGGATCACAAAGGAGACACAATAGGCAAAAAAAATGAAAAATGTTTAGAAAGTTGGTTGATAAGTAGAGTTTTCACTATCACGGTAGATAATGCCTCTTCCAATGATGTGGCCATCACTTACTTGAAAGAGAGGATGGAAGATTGGAATTGTCATCCATTGAAAGGAGAGTATTTGCATGTTAGGTGTTGTGCACACATTATCAATCTTGTGGTTGGTGATGGGTTGAAGGACATGCATACTTCAATCTCCAAAATTAGGAATGCAGTAAGATATGTTCGTGCATCTCCTAGTCGATTAGATAGGTTTAAAATGTGCATTAAGGAAGCTAGGATACAAGAAGAGTGTTCTGTGCAATTGGATGTTCCCACTAGATGGAACTCCACGTATCTTATGCTTGAAAGTGCTTTGAAGTTTCAAAAGGCGTTTAAGAGGTTGGGTGAGAAAGATAAAGAATTTGCTGGTGGTGCCCCAAAGAAAGAAGATTGGGAAAATGCCCAATACTTTACTAAATTCTTGAAAATTTTTTATGATATCACTAAGAAGATGTCCGGTACAACTTATGTGACTTCTTCTTTGTATTTCAATGAACATTTTGTTATAATGATGACACTTCAAAAATGGATTGCAAGTCTTGACCCTTTGCTTTGTTCCATGGCTGAAAAAATGAAAGCCAAGTATGACAAGTATTGGGGAGACATTCAAAAGATGAATATTATGATCTTTATTGCTGTTATCCTTGATCCTCAATGCAAGTTTCAGTTTGTTCAATGGGGTTTGGAGAAGATTCATGATAAGAAAGTAGCTACTGTTGTGTGTGAAAAAGTTAGGGACACGTTATACACCATGTTTGATAAGTATAGGTCCTTCCTTTCTGCTGGCCAAGAAAATTCTGCACAACCCTCTAATGAAATTAATATGGAGGATCCATATGCACCGGTGGATATTTCGGTTGCCATGAAATTTGAGAGGGATATGGATCTTAAAGAAGTTTTAAATAAAAATGAGTTGGATATGTATCTCAATGAAGCCCGAGAGAAGAAAAGTCCTAATTTTGACATCTTGAATTGGTGGAAGGTTAATTCCACAAAATATCCTATTCTCTCTCACATAGCTAGAGATATCTTGGCTATGCCTGTGTCCACAGTTGCTTCAGAGTCGGCTTTTAGCACTGGTGGTAGAGTGCTTAATTGTTATAGAAGCTCTCTTTCACCGAAGACGGTTGAAGCTTTAGTTTGCACACAAAACTGGTTTCGGTCGAGTCCAATAGCAATGGATGTTGAGGAGTTATTAGCTGATTTGGAAAAACTTGAGAGAGGTAATTTCTAATGTTTTATTTTAACTTTTTATACTCTTACTCATGTATATTTTATGCCAAATTTTAAATTCAAATTCATAATATTTATGTAGACCTTGCCCCAATCCCACAACTCAATGAAGATGATTCAGATGCCGAGTCGGACTAGCTTTGCAATTGATAAGCTAAGAGGTACTTTTTTTTTCCTAACTTTGATGCTTCTATGTTGTTACATTATTAATGTTGTTGGTTAATATTATCTTATTGTTTAAATCATGGTATAGGTAATTAGGTATTGCTGTTCTTCTTGTTGCGGTCAATGTATGGAATTGGACTTGCAGGATTGCTACAATGGACTTGTTGGCTTGTTGAGTTGCTATTCTTCTTGTTGCTGAAGTTGTTCTTCTTGTGACTGTTGTTATTGTTCCTATTTTTGTATTATGAATGTTGAACCAAATCATGTAATTTTTAATTTTATCTTTAAGTTCATGTAATCTTAGGTGGTGGCTAATGGCAACTAGCTTGTCAGTCACTAGACTTTGAATTGTACTTGATTAGTTCATTTAGTTGTACTTTACTGAATTATTTGAACAAAGTGTTACACTTTGTTTCACTTTGTTTCATTTTAAACCAGCGAATCAGCAACAGCAAACAGACTTATTTTTTTTACTTTCACAGCAGCAGGCCAGCATTAAAATATCAAAGCATGTGATCACGCAAATAGTCAGCAGTGATCACAGCAAGCAAAAGTAAAATAGGCAATGCCTTTTGCAATTGCATTAAGCTTTGAATAATTTGGTTTGAACAGGATCAAAGCAGCAGCAGATTTGATGTTTGAACCACAAATAAACAGGATGTTTCATTTTAATATCAAAGCAGCAGCGGATTTTTCTATTATTACAACAAATCGACAAACCGAACGAGCCGAGCCGAAAACCGACTATATTTTTTGGATCGGATCGGATCGGATCGGATGTCTTAAGCTAAATGAACCGAACCGAACCGAACCGATGTTAATTTTTATCTTTGGATCGGATGGTTTTTTTCACAATAACCGAACCGAACCGATCCATGAACACCCCTAAGTGGCATGATGCATGAATCTAACTCTCAAGCTTATCTCCATCATTCTATGTCACTTTCTGACGTCCATCCCTGACAACCCAGCACTCACCAGTGCGTTGTATTCCTAGGTATACAACAATTCGTACATTCGCCTAGAATGTACACGACAAGCTTGGAATCCGTGCCACCCGAGCACATCCCGTCATCCAAACGGTATATCCATATCGGCATCCACAAAGCCGACCACGTCAACAACGCGTCATCAAGCAAGCGTATTGGCACTACCAGAGGCCCTCCCATGTTTACCAAAAACATGATATACGACCTACCATCCGAACTCCAAGATGAATGCATTACCTTTAAGCCTAAAAGAAATTGATTAATATATCACATGCCACCTAGGCACGTTCCGTCATCCAAACAGACCGTCATCCAAACGGTATATCCATATTAGTCAATTTCTTTTAAGTTCAGATCCCTTGGATTATGGTTATGAAATCCTTAACCAATTGTGTTAGAATTGAAAATGGTGTTTCTCAGGTTCTGGGTAAATTACTCGAGTATAATTAAGCATACTCGAGTGTTCTTCAACTTTTCCAGATTACTCGAGTGTTCTTCAGGTTACTCGAGTGTTCATGACTTTCTGGGGATTTGGGTTTCAAATTCATTAAGATACTCGAGTAGTTCATGGGTACTCGAGTGTTCTTCATGATTCCCAGAATACTCGAGTCACCCCTGCATTACTCGAGTGGTTTGCCTTAACATTTCCCCAGGTATCACTTGATACTCGAGTACTGGACACAATACTCGAGTGTTCTTGCTCAAATTACATTATTTTACAAACATTTTACTCGAGTACCCTGTCCAATACTCGAGTGTTTCTCAGCAGAACAGACTGAAGTCTTAATTTTAACACACCATTTTCAGTTCTACTCATTTCTAGTCCAATCCAAGGATCAACAGTGTTCACATACCAGATAATGAACATGTTACAACACTCATTTCATATCAAATTACAGATTTGACAGAGAATCAATCATTAATGCATAAAATACACAATTTGACAACTTAACACCTCAAATTGCAAAATAAGCAACAAATTCATGAATTAATGTTCATTATAGCTTGCATGCATCATGAGAAACTTTCTCTAAACAACCATAGAGCATAACTTGGTCTCCAAACCAAAGTTCCTATTCAAACTAAGCCCTTAAAGCCTCTTGGTGGCTTTCTAATACAATTAATAGAATTTAAACTCTATCTAGTGTAAAAAATTACTTCCCCTTACCTCTCAGACGTGTTCCAACAAAGAAATTCCAAGAGAAAGCTCTCCAACCCCAGAAATCACTTTGAGCTTCACATGCATGACAGTTTGAGTGCACCACCAAGATTGAATTGGTTCACACATGAAACAGAGATACAAATTGGGGATTTTAGTTTTCCTAGACTCTATGCAACATAAACTAACTAGAGAAATCGAATTTGGAACTCAGAGACTCGTGAGCTTACCAGAAATTGAAATCGAAGTAAGCCCGAGACAAAGATGTGACAAAGAACAGCTCCACTTCCAAGTCTTGATTCTTCCACCACACTCGCTCAAAGCTCACAATTTTAGTGTTTATACAAAGCTCGTGATGTGAGCTTTGTATTAGTGTATAGTTTGTAGCTCAATTCGACTCAGAGAATGAGAATCGATTCAGAGAAGTTTGGAACCCTAGCTTCACCAACCACTTCGAATTTGACCAAGAACTTCAACAAATCGGTGTTGATAGGCTTAAATAGAATGGGGGGAACGTTCATGCAGGTCGACACGACCTCCATGGAAGTGGAATGGTGGTGATTTCGTGTCAACGACACGAAATCGTTGGTGGTGACTCACCAAACGCACTAACTCGTGCAACTCTGTCCAGAATACTCGAGTATTCGGAATAATACTCGAGTATTTTGCCCAGTTTTTGAAAAATAATTATTTTATTTACTTTCCCTCCAAAACCTTTCCTATATTTATTTCTAGGTCCCAACCCAGGGACTAATATGCAAAATACTTATTTTACATATAATTGTATTTATTAAATGAATTCACACACATTTTCTAACTACATAAACACATATTTTAATCAAGGATTAATATAGAAATCATTAATTATAATTAATTTATAATTAACATTTCATTAATCGGGCATTAAAATTTTGGGGTGTTACATTTCTAGCATAATGAATTTTGTTTAATCCATACCATAAAACCACATGTAAAGTACGCGTTTGTGGGAATAAAGTGAAGACTCGAGTGGAACTTGTCAGGATTTAATGCTTAATCCTTGACATTGGGCATCACCTAGACTCATTGGAGACCTTTTAGGTACCTAGTTTTTCTAGGAGTTTGGTTCATTATCTCGGATTGATGTTACTAGATACTCTTCTATGTTTGGTTATGGATGATTCAATTTATTTAAGTATAAACATTGATATTTGTATCTTAATGATAGTTATATAAATTAAATTTTAAATGATTTTTTGCTAATTTGTGGCATAAGTGTTTAGCTCTTATATCTGAGGAGCTTTATAAGGAACAAAGTCTTTCCATATTTGGATTTTATTGTCCTAATTGTTTGGTAGATTATAATAGAGGAAAGAAAACCAAACACGCAAAGAAAGGAGCCACAGGAAGTACCCAACTTCTTGAAAATTTGTTCGTCAAAACTTATAGACCTCTAATCTTAACTTTCTTTTAGAAAGGAAAAGGTATGTCATCATCTTTATTGATAACTATTCATGTTATAGTTATATGTTTACTAGTATCGTGAGAAATCTCATGTAGAGGATGCCTTGGAAATTTACTTAAACTAAGTAGAAAGTTATTTAGATATATAGGTGAATGTTGTCAAGTATGACAGAGATGATAACTGCCATAAAAGAAGTAATTAAAATGGACAACATCCATGACTGTTTGTTAAACTCCTCAAGAAATAAGTTATTTGTGTGTAATACACAATGCCAGTTACACTGCAACAAAATGGTGTATATAGGGCATATTAGAACATTAATGAATATGGTTAGGGGTATGGTATTTAGTCTTTACTCGCAATGCTGAATGTATGTCTTGAAACTGTCATTTGTCTATTGAATAGGGTTTCTAGTGAGACAGTGCCAAAGACAATTTTAAACCGTGTGTTAATAGGATACCCAATTTAAGGCACCAGCATATTTGCGGTTGTCGGGCAGAAACAAAGATTGCAATTCGCAATAAAAGAAAATGGATATAAAACATCAGTGAGTATTTCACTGATTATCCAGATAAATCAAAAGATATAGACCTTATTGTTCTAACCATAGTACAAGAATTATTGAAACTGAGAATGACAGGTTCATTGAGAATGGTGAAATTAGTGGGAGTATAGTTCCACATAATGTGGAAATTAACAGAGTTAGGGTGCAAGTTCTTATAATTTGTTCTTCTACCTCAATAATAATTGTTTCTTTTATTGTTGAATCATATAACAATAAAGTACGAAAACATTTAAATGAATTCACTATTCACAATTATTTTATTGTAGAAGAACCATGAGAAATAGTATTAAAAAAATTGCTATTTCGAACGTTTGAGTGGTTTATCTACAAGAATATGAATTTGACTTAGTCATTAATGATAATAATGTGTTTGTTTTCACAAACCGTAAGTTGTGATAATACTGATAAATAGTTAGATGTCATGAAAGTATTAATAACCATTAAATATTTTTTTGATTGGGGCCTTGTAGAATTGCCTAAAGGTTCACGAGAGTTGGGGGGTAAGTGAGTCTTTTAGACCAAATATAACTCTCATGACAACCTTGAACGTTACAAGTCCAAATTTGTTATGAAGGATTTCCCTCACAGTGTTGACATTTACTATAAATGAGGTATTTAACCAATTTCCTGAAATATTTATTCAGCATTTTCATCATGACACATGTAGTCCGTAATGATTTGGAACTGCAGTAGAAGAATGTGAAAACAACCTTATGAATTTTATAGGAGGATGTTTACTTGGATGACCCACCGATGTGGTTTTCATTTGAAAAGAATGAACACATAATGTGCATATTTGAGAAAATTAATATACAAATTTAAACAAACGTCCCACCTATAGTATCGAAAAGAAAGTCAATGATACTATTCTTTCTTTTAGATTTAAGGAAACACAATTAACTTGTGTATGTATCGGAAGGTCTGTGGGAGTGAGTTTATTATGTTGATTTTGTATGTTATTATATCTTGCTTGCAACTTATTACCTTAGTATTTTATACTAGACTAAGAAGTTTTTCTAGTAACTTTGAATGGAAGATATAGGTGAGTCGAACCATGTGATTAGAAAATGAAAATTCTAGAATAGGTCACATGAATTGTTAGGCTTATCTCAGAAAGCATGTATCATTAAAGTACTAGAATGATTTAGAATGAATAAAATTTACGTTAAGAAAGTATTAACTATACTCATAAAGTCTTGAGGTATTGGCATAGAACGAGTAAATACATGCTTACTTCTGTAATGAATGATCACATTGAGGTGATCAGAATGTTGAATTTGTAACAAGTTTTGAGGTTACAATTCAAACTAATTGACTGCAAAATTTTATTTCGGGGCTTAGAAATGTCGACAATATTGCTTAGCCGCTGAAAACGTACTGTGGTGTTTGGCAACTGAGGAAACCGCAATTGGTGGTTGGAGAGACAAAGGAACCCTAGGAATACACCTAGAAGGGGGGGGGGTTGAATAGGTGTACAAGATACCTTGAAAGATTTTCGAACGAAACAAATCAAAACAATTAAAACAAAATATTTTTGCAATTTTGTTCAGGTTTACTCGAGTAGATTTCAGAGTACTCGAGTAGTACTCGATTAAAGACTCGTTTACTCGAGTATATCTGACAGAAACCAGACAAATCAAGTTTTCACTCGCATATGAAAATCAATCAATTCACATGAAAGATCAGAGATACAGCGGAGATGATTAACACCTATATTCTTATTGATTAACCTAGTTATGAAAATGATTTTCCCTAAGTTAATTTGAACAATAAAGATTCAATTCAATCAATTATGAAAATCAATCTTTCTAGGTTTTCAACCAAGAACGCAATCAAATGACTTGAATATAAAGAGTAAGGGTTTAGAGATACGACACAGCGATTTATCCTGGTTCACTTTCATCCACTTGAAAGCTACATCCAGTCCCCTCTTCAACCAAGAGAGATTCTTCACTATGAGGAATTAGAGTTCTCAAATTACAAGTGATTGCCTCACAAGACTTCCTTCTTGCTAGCCTACAAGAGATAATTGACACCCTTGCCTTGTAATCCTATTGATCTTCTCTCTAATCTAACCTCTACCCCTTGTTGATAATCGACACAACAAGTCTTCAATTGCTTGATGATAATCCACACATCAAGGCTTCTCCTTGCTTGATTCACAACCAAGACTTTCTTCTTCTCAAATGAATGTTGCTTGATGATAATCGACACACCAAGGCTTCTTGTTTGTTGTAGTGGCTTGCCTTATTGCAAAGATTACAACTCAATGAATACACATAACAATCCTAATGAATCTCAATCAATAGCTATGACAAATCACACAAGAGATTCAAAGGTTCTTGATCAAAGAATATGAAAATATGAAAGCTTTGATCTTTGAAATTGAGAGAGAATAGAGTAGCTTGATTCTTTGTAAAATGAATATCAAAATGATGGGTTATAATCACAAAGGTTAGGAAAAGGTTTTTTATAGAATACCCAAAAGTTATGGCACTTGAAAACTGATTTTGAGAAGTGAAAAACGTATTTTTAAAATCAGTTCTGCAGTATCTACTCGAGTAGATTGCAGCATACTCGAGTAGTACTCGATTAAACAAACTCATACTCGAGTAAAACTATACTGCACTTGTTTAAAACTTGTTTTCTCAAAACCCAACCTTTCCTTTAAAACCTTTAAACCACCTATTGATTCTAGGTTAAGTGAAAACTCAAATTATGATTAAATCATGACTTATGAATGAGATTCACTACCCTCTAAACAAACTACCCAAATGAAAACCTATGAAGCTTGAGAAGCAAAAGATAAAACAAAAACAATTACACTCAAACTTAAGTCTTCATGAGCTTGCTTTCTCTCTTCTTCACTTGATGTTTGTTGTTGCTTGTTGAACTTGAACTTGATCATCACATGATAGCTTGTTCAAAACACTTTGTCATTATCAAAACATTCATCATGGAACTTACAGCAACAATGACAAGTACTATAAAGGTGCTAAAAGTATGTAAATGAAGTACTTTGTCTCTAAAGAATGAGATCAAAAACAAAAATTGTCAATAGAGCATATTAGCACCAATCTTATGATTGCTAATCCCTTGAAAGAAGGGTTATTGCCTAAATATTTATTGAACATGTTGAAAGTATAGGCATTACTGTTATTAAGTAAAATGAATTTGATGTTGACATCCTTATGTATGATGTAATTGACACTCTAAGCTCATTTATGATATGTTTGTTATGTTTCTGATTACTTGTTTTCTAGAACAGCATGCATTACCTGTTTTCTGATTACTTGATAGATGATGTGTGAGTTGAATTTGAAATGTACTATTTGATGAAGGGTGGTTAAAATATTGGTTGAGGAAAAGGTCATGTATGTTTTAAAATAAGAATATGAGACATAAAATCAAACTAGAGGGAACACAGTGCAATTGATCCTTGGAGACACCGACACACTCCCATTAGGGCTAATTGCTCATCAGGCTAATTGCCCATTAGGTCCAAACGCCCCATTAGGCATCAGTGTACCAATGGATCAATTCACTGCATAACTAAAATAGAATAGGGTATGGACTAGAGTTAAGGGAAATGAATTGAATAAATTAATAAGCATAGTCCTAACGGGTGATGCCTAATGGGTGCAAAAGTCCTAATGGGTGTAAAGTCCCTAATGGGTGTGCCAATTTCCTAGCATGTGCATTCAAATCCTAGTGGTGCAAGTAAAAGGGAAGAAAGTAAAAGGGAAGAAACTGAAAGAGGGAAAAATGGAATCACATTTAATTAATGAGATAGAAAATGAAAATAAGACTTGGATACAAATTGAATGATATTATGATTTCTGATTGTGATGAACGTGCATTATGTGAATTACTTGATAACTGTGCTTGGCTTAGTGAGTTGTTATGTCTGATTAGAAACTGCTTTTCTATTTCATGTGCATTGCTCACCTCCATACTATTTTTACAGGTACTGAGATTGAGCTAGCACAGCCCCCGGCCGAGCAGGTGCACTCTCCCTCACAGGGAGAGTAGATAGTGGTGTTTCAAGGCTTTTTGTCGTCCTGGTTATTTTGGGTTTTGTATATGAATTGTAAAGGGTCATTTTTGGGTTAGCCATGACCACTCCCTATGGGTAGGGAGTACTTTTGGGAAGTTTACAACAATTTCAAAACTTGTTAACACCTTATGACTTTCCAGTTGTGAATGTAACTCTGATGTATGGTGTCATGTGATGCACAATGGTATGTTTTGGCCATATTGGCCTTCTGGATTATTTGTGTGATTGTTATAACTGGTTCACAGGAAAAACTGAATTTTGGAATGTCCAATAAACAAAGTAAACTCCGTCCGACTTTACGGAGATTTTTATAAGTTAAAATGGTTTTAAAAAGAAATTTTTAGGTTCATAATTCTTCTATTGGGTAATTCAGGGTAAATATAAATAGGGTGTTGCACAAAGCATTTGAAAGAATATGATTTAAATTTCAAATATCAATGACTGAAAATAAATAAAACAAAACAAAGACACTAACAAAAAAAATAATAGCATGGTGCTTAATCATTGTCGCTAGCCAAAATTTCATAAGACAACTAGACTTATTGTAGGCATACATTATAAAGTTCATAAACTAAATCTAAATCAAATCATTAAAAAATGTACTCAAAATAAAGGCTCAAATAAAGGTACAAAATAACAATGAACTAGACATATTGTACAAAATAACAATGAATTAATGGCTCAAATAAAGGTACTCTAAACATGTTATTGTCAAACCGACCCATATCATAAGTTGGTCTATGTTTATGATTTGCATTTTGTCAAACACGTCAACAAATCAAAAGCATTTTAGTACAAATTAGTTCTACTATGTTATGCATTTTAGTACAAATTCAGTATGTGTTAACCTTCTACTTTTCCAACACAGCAATTCATGTCTTCTATTATCCCGGTTTATATCCTTTTGCTTACTTGCAGGTTGTAGCTCATACTGAAGCAGTTTTGAAACAATTCATTACGTTGATGACAACCAATAATCTCAACCAACATACAATTTTTCAAAGGAACATAATCATTACGTTGATACAGGAAAGGCTGGGATATAAACCTATATACTTAATGGTGCATGAAATTGTTCTAGTTTCTCCCAACAAATGAGTGAGAGAGAGAACTTGAGTTCCAATATTCTTGTTTTGGGCTGTCTATACAATAGTCACACCAACTCTTATCATCAGGAACTGTCCTCATCAAGAAATAGTACAAGAGCTACTCCAAGAGGTTCATCACGCTCACTTCATCATAATCATACTCTTAAAAGCAATACCACTCATGATGGGTTAACCCTCTCATCTCCAAATTAACACGTCTAAATCAAATAAAAGCACTGTTATGTGTACAATAAAATTGAAAATACACTTCATTTCCTCTCTATCTCATTTCCGCAAAAATAAAAGCAAATCAAAATTAAGGCTATACACTTCATTTCCTCCATATCTCATTTCCACAAAAATAAAAAATATAGCCCCAATTTCAATTAAATATAAACCCTAAGATAAAAGGGAAAAAAGAATAATCAAATATAATAAAAAAACCAGAACCAGAGGGAATGTGAGAAAAAACAGAGGGAATGTGAGAATTGAAGCCACGAAATAGAGGGAATGTGAGAAAAAAGACACGAACCAGAGGGTTGTTGTTGGCTGTCGTGCGTTGCTACTGGCTGTCGTGGGTTGCTGCTTCTTCCCGTAGTGACTCTTGTTGTCGTGGTGGAGGCGTTGGCTGTCGTGGAGAAGAAGAGAGGTTGCTGCTGTGTGTGGTGGCTATCGTGGGTTGCTGCTGCGAGTGGTGGCTGTCGTGGGTTGCTGCTGCTGCGAGTGGTGGCTACTGTCATGGCGGCGTGGCGCGACTATCGTGGAGAAGAGGAGAGGCGCGGTTTGTTAGGGTTTGTAGTGGTGGAGACGTGGAAGAGTAGAACTGAACACAAAAGAGGAGAAGAATAATGAAGAAGAGAGGAGACGACAGAGGAGACGAGACGACGGAGAGGAGACGTACCGAAGAGGAGACCGCGTCGTTGGAAACGAAGAAGAAGAAGAGGAAACGCAGAGTCACAAACGATTTGGGGATTTGTTTGAGTCTTCAGGGTTTTAGATTTAGGGAAGGACTTTTTAACTCGGTCACAAAAACGACCGAGTTAAAAACGTCTTTCTAACTTGGCTGTTAAAGAGCCGAGTTTAAAAGTCTTTTATTTTTTTAAATCGGTCAACACAATGACCGAATTAGAGTTTAAAATACTTTCTAACTCGGTCAAACTCACGACCGATATTAAAAGTGAAAATTTATTTACAAAAATGTCACCGCATTTTTTTTAAATTGGCTTTAATATGACTGATTTTAAAAGCCTTTTTTCTAGTAGTGGGAGCTGATGATGACATGGTAGTATCTTGGTTTTCTGAGGCAGAGGATGTATTGTATGTAGTATCAATATTAGTCTCCTGGTTCTTTCTAACTTTAAGGTCCATAATGTCAGAAATCAAGGTTGGTTTTGTTATCTTATTGTCATCAACATCCATTTTTCCAATGAGCATCTTCACCACAATAAAAGCTAAAATATGAGAAGGTCCATAAATCTCATATATTGATATAATTACGGTTATGCTACAAAATGTCAAAGCCTTCTAGTCTCAAGAAAAAAAAATGAAGATAGCCATTCCATTTCATTTTAAAGCAAAATTTTACTATCATTTTGATTGTTTAACAAAATAAATCTATGAAGCAAGCAAGTTCTTCTTCTCAACTTTGGCCATAACATTTTGAAAAGGCTTTTTCCAACAATATTCTTAGAAAATATATTTTGAGTGATAACACTAGTTCCCATGATCACATAACCTAATGCAGCCACAACACTGTGGTTCCAGTCACTGTGACATCTACTTCACACTGCAAATGCGGGGTGATCCCAAAGAAATGATTGAAGATGGTTAAAAAAATTGTCATCGATGGTCGGAAAAGTTATCGATGATGGTCGGAAAAGTTGACGGTGGCGGTTGGTGTTCGTCGAATGTCAATCCTTGGAAGTTAATAATAATTATGTTTCCAGTTTAAGAGAAAAGATGGAGAGAAAACTAATCCATGTATAACACAAAGGGTATATATGAGATTTGCTAACATGCGAAGGTGATTTTTATGTTGGAACACTTTAGCAAGATGTACCAAATTATTGTAGACAAAAATACCCTCATACATTAGACAAAATGAGTTTAAAAGATAAAGGGTATTTTAATAATTTGTTTTTATAAAATAAAAAAAACAAAGAAATTATCACCCAACAGTTTCTCCCTTTCTCCTCCTCTCTCCTTATCCCTTTTTCTCCTCCCCTCAATCATGCAGCACCTCCACCACCACCGCCAATCCCAGTAACCCACTCCGCCACCACCACCATCAATTCCAGCAACCCCGACCTACTACCCACGCTCACCCGCAGACACCCTCAACCGCAACTGTGACCCCCAACCGCACCCATGACCCATACCCACCCTCGACCCTCGCCCAACCAACAATCGTGCACCCCTGACCCAGCCAACAACGGTGCACCCCCGATGTAACATCCTCAAGTTTTGATTAGGTTTAGAAGTGTTAATAAGTGTTTAGAAGGTGTTTAGAACATAGGTTTTAGTTAAGGATAGAGTAGAAGGGGTAGTTATGGGTTAGAAGTCTTAGGAGCATGAAAGAAAGGAAAACTTAGCCTAATAATCGATTATTTTCCCTCATTAATCGATTATTTTAATGAGTAATCGATTATCTCAGTAAGAGTAATCGATTAGTTGGCCTCTGCATTTTGTATGATGTTGCACAGATAATCGATTACTCATGAGAAGTAATCGATTACCCTGTGTTAACCAACTAAAAGGGATCAGTACCATCAGGCACTAATCGATTAACTAATAAAGTTAATCGATTAACACCTGTGTGACCAGACTTAAAAACGCGTTTTATGTGATCATGTGGCTCACAATCTTTTCTTTTCTTCCACGCCTCTCTCTCTCCTCCCCCATGACTCCATGGCTTCTCTCTCTCTAGGTTTTGGAAAATCTCCACGATAACACCACAAATCATCAAATTAAACCACAAATCTCATCCCCATAAACCCCCAATCAATTTTCCTCACTCCAATCTTGGATTTATCTCTTTTCCAAGAAACCCCAAATCACCCCACAAACCCCAAATCACCCCACAAACCCCCAAAGTGTTCAATACATCTCTTGAAGCTTTCTAATCATCAAAGAGGCTTAAGAAGCTTTAGGAATCAAGGAAAAGAGGGCTAAGAAGCTTGATTTAAGGGTTATTGGTGCTTGTTCTAGGATTTCTCAAGTTCTCCTCTACCCTCCAAGAGGTAAGGGGTTTAGTTTGGTTTAGAATTAGGGAAGAGATTTAATAATAGTAATAGGGACATAATTAGGTATATTTAGATGTTTGGGTAAAGATTAGGATTAGGAGAAAAAGGTTTAGTGTAAAAACCCTAGGTGATTGTTATATTATATATGTGATTTTTATGTTTTTTTATAAGACAGAATTTTATTAAAATAAAAAGGGGAAGGAGTATAAGTAATGCACCCAAAGCCCCAAGAATTTTTAATGTTTTAAATCTTATGTTAGCTTTATAATTGTTGTTATTCTATGTGTTTATGATGTACTTTCAAATTATAGAATTAAAATATTAATAGTTATGCATACCTTAGGGTCAAGTACTACTCAATTGAGTTTGAACCAAACTAATGCGGTTTTTAAAAGAGAACAAAAAGGGTTTAAATCTCAATTGAAAAGCACTTGCATATAGCATCATTCGTGGTGTAAAGGGGACGTTAGGAGTAGGGGAAAAACATACGTCGTTTCGATTGATGAGGGAAAAAGTAAATTTCTGGAATTACTGTGGAGAACTTTGATCCTGCAAAGGACAGGGGTTTGATTCCCATGTTGGGGATTGGTTCTATGCGAACCCTAGTGATTCCATTAATTTAGCTCGTTTTGGCCAGTCGAGGGTGATTTCTGCGAAAGCCAATTTGTACGAATCAAACCAAATTGTATGACAAACCCTAAAGGGGTGAAGTACTATGCAAGTTGGTATGACGAACCCTAGAGGGGTGAAGTACCAAACTATATGTTGAGAAATGCTTACTCCTAGTCGGTTTTTCCCCAGAGTGGAGGGTGTATGTGAGGATGTTAAAGTGTTAATGAAAAGGGAAAAGTTAAAGTGTTAAAGTTAAAGTTAACGTGAAAGTGAAAGTGTGGAAGCAATTGCATAGATGTTTTTAATTCATTGAATCCGGTCAAAATGTTAAAGTTAATGTAATGAAATGAAATGTGCAATATCGGATTCAAGGATTAAATCATCAAAGTGAGACGATACATAGCATAATCATGTGATTGTATATCAAAGCATTATATTATAAGTACACCTTGTCCTATAGTTGAATGATGCCATTAAGTCTTACTTTCCCAATTGCTTGATGTTTGAAATATGCTTATTTATGCTTTATTACTGTTTTTAAATGTTTTCTTTAATCTAAATTCAAATTACTCACCCTTACATGTTGAAATTTTAGGTACGCATGACGAGAATCTACTTACTGTTCCTCCGCCGAGGATCATTACACTCCTCCTGATGGAGTGTAGCTGCAGTATCATATTTCACACTAGTTGCACACGCTGCAGATTACTATTTTGATGCATACAATATAGTGTATTCTTTTTGATGTAAATATCTATATCTTATGCTATGGTTGTGAGGATTCTAACATCCATTCTTTTGAGATACACTGTACAAACCACAACCTATTTTTGGAGTGTATGTAAACTCTTATGAACCTTATAGACTTCGTAAAACAAATGGTTGTATCATGATGATGCTACTTAATGCTTGTGAGCATACATATTGATATGAATGTATAAATATAAATGTTCTGGTTTCTGACAGGGTTTCTATTTTAATTTGGGGAAAGTTCGATTTATAAACGAACCCTTGCAAAAAATTTTCTTGAATTTTTCCTAATTGCATTAAAATTTAATAGATTAAGTTTAGGTGTTACACCCGACCCAGCCAATCGTACACTCAATCGCGTGCCCCCATCCCAGCCAACTGCCGCGCCCCCCTGACCCAACAACTAGTAGGTCGCAAACGGGTTCTCCTTGACGGAGAAGTGGCGACAACAACTCAAACGGTTTGGCTCTTGGCCAGCGGTGATGGTGACTAGGGCGAGCGTGGGTGCTGGTGGAACGGGTTGGAGCAGTGACGTCGTTGCTGGTGGGGTTGGGCGGCGGTGGGGCTGAGGAGGGAGAAGAGAAAGACGAAAGAGGAGAGAGAAGTGTTGATGGCTTTGGATTTCTGAAATTTCTTGTTTTTTTTTTAAATTATTT